>ML660200.1:27920901-28179156 GCA_007570785.1 Antilocapra americana
GGAGAAATATCAATAACCTCAGCTATGCAGATGACACCACCCTTATGGCAGAAAGTGAAGAAGAACTAAAGAGCCTCTTGATGAAAGTGAAAGAGGAGAGTGAAAAAGTTGGCTTAAAACTCAACATTCGGAAAACTAAGATCATGGCATCTGGTCCCATCACTTCATGGCAGATAGATGGGGAAACAGTGGAAACAGTGGCTGATTTTATTTTTCTGGGCCCCAGAATCACTGCAGATGGTGACTGCAGCTATGAAATTAAAAGACACTTACACCTTGGAAGGAAAGTTATGTCCAACCTAGACAGCATATTTAAAAGCAGAGACATTACTTTGCCAACAAAGGTCCATCTAGTCAAGGCTATGGTTTCTCCAGTGGTCATGTATGGATATGAGATTGGACTATAAAGAAAGCTGAGCACCAAAGAATTGATGCTTTTGAACTGTGGTGTTAGAGAAGACTCTTGAAAGTCCCTTAGACTGCAAGGAGATTCAACCAGTCCATCCTAAAGGAGATCATTCCTGGGTGTTCATTGGAAGGCCTGATGTTGAAGCTGAAACTCTAATACTTTGACCACATGATGGGAAGAGCTGACTCATTGGGAAAGACCCTGATGCTGGGAAGGATTAGGGGCAGGAGAAGAAGGGGACGACAGAGGATGAGATTGCTGTATGGCATCATTGACTTAATGGCCTTTGGGTGGACTGGGGTAATTGAACTGGGGGAAAGAATATGGAGGAAATTTAGAGACTTTTTTTTATCATTGATAACACATATTTATGAAAAGAAACTGCTGTTCAGAGACTAAATCACGTCCAACTCTTTTGTGACCCCATGAACTATATTCCACAATGCTCCTCTGTCCATGGAATTCCGCAGACAAGAATACTGGAGTGGATTGCCATTTCCTTCTCCTGGGATGAAACCCTCATCTCCTGCATTGGCAGACGGATTCTTTACCACTGAGCCACCAGGGAAACCCATTAAAAGAAATGGAAACATATAAATTGTGAACCCACTGTTCACACATTCTTACATATCTGTCTCTATGCAACCTCCCCTAGAGAAGGTCATATGTCAATTACATTTTGTACATGATTTGGTTTCCAGCACATCCTATTCATCTGCAATTAATATTTTAGAGACAGTGCTTAAAGATCATTAAAGTATAGAATTTTAAGCCTTCAGAATGATTTTTCAGTTACTTATACATGGATAACTTCTTAAACTTTACCAAGGACAAACTGATGTGATTTCATCTTAATTGCTATTTTAATATTGGCTTACAGTATTTGTGTATATATATATATATATATACATATATATAAGTCAGTGGTTCTTGTGTTCTCTTTGTGGCACATACAGCAAAACACCCCCAACATCGATTCAAGCCAATGTATGAATGGCTATAAAGTTCAGAGATAAAAAAATATGATTACACTCCATGATTCGCCCTCCTGATTGTATAAAATTTAGTCTACCCATCCCTCTCCTAACCAAGTATTCCCAAAGAAAAGTCCTGCTCAGGACTAGGCACGGCAGATTAAAATGCAAACATTAAAGCAAACGAACGGCAATGTCAGTTATACAATGAAGCCCCTGTCACCTTGAGAGCGTCTCCTCCCACGTGAACACAAAGCAGAGACATCAGCAGCTTGGTAGCTGTACCAACCACAGCGCCAAGCCTGAAGAGCGAACGTTTTCTATGTAGGTTTTGTGCCCCTCTGGCGCTTTGTAGATTCTGCTAATGTTAAGGCCTCTCAGATTCTCAACTTGGTGAATTCATCCAGCTGGGAAAATTGGAGCTGTGATCAGGAGACAAAAGGAGGCTTGCTTTGTGTCTGACAAAAGTAGGAAAACACTCTTCAGTGGAAGCAGACATGCTCTTAATGGCCACCCTTAACATCAACAGAAATATAGCAAATATTTATCATGCATATTCTTTATTTAAAGTCTGATAAGAATACAGACAGCCTACTTGGGTTAACTGCCTCAAAAGACTGAAAATTTAAGACATATGTAAAAAAAAAAATCTATGTGTTACATAGACCTAGAATTGTGTGCCATGCTGAGGAGGACTTATTAGATATTTGTTGAATGTAACAACCCAGTAACTTAGCATCAAAATCCAGATACACCTATCTAATTGTGTTTTTTCAACAGAACAAAACATAGTGTTCTGAAATGAATAAGTCTCACCTTTATTATTTTAATCTCCTGTATCTTTAAAAAATGTTTTATCTCTTTTCGTATATATTTCTGGGAAAAGAGTATGAGACAAAGTAAAAAGGAAATAGTTTCCTGACCTAAAGGCTGTATCCTGATTTGTGGAACATGCATAGTTGACTTATTTTGCCACTGCTCAGGAAAGGAAAGCAGACACGGGCTGTGTACATGGCGCGAGGTGGATGTGGAAGCCTCACATTATGCATGTAACACGGAGCCAGAGGGGTGCCCCCAAAGTGACCACCCTCTCCCTCCCCCCTCCTAAGACTTCTTAGATTCGGGGGAGGGGGGTAATTCAAATGTCTCTGAGATTACATTGCCCAGGTTCCCTCACAAAAAATGGTAGCCTTTCACTGGACAGTGTTCCAGAAAACTTTAAAACAGACTGAACATTTATGTCTTTCCTTCATTTTGCTGGAGCTAGTGAGCATTCTATATCATGAGGTTGAGGACAAAACCCGAGGGACAGCAGAATGGGGAGCCACAAGCAGCCAGAGTGGCAACTGTGAACCTACCTCCTGATGTCTTCATTACATAAGAAATAAATAAATGCCTCTCATATTCAAACACATTCAGGTCTCTGACAAGTTGCCAGATGAACTTTCTAACAGATGCAACATAAAATAAGCATATAATGTTAAAAGGGTTTTAAAATACGTGCTACAGACTCAGTGCTTTTAGATTTGAAATGGGAAAGGCAATGGAATAAAGACTTGATTATTCAAGAAGATTTCATGTGAGAGTTGTGAGCAGGCTAAAACTTGAACAGATGTGGGATTTATCTCAAAAAAAAAAAATGAGAAAGTGGTTTAAAATGGCAACCGACTCCAGTACTCTTGCCTGGAAAATATGATGGACAGAGGATCCTGGTAGGCTACAGTCCATGGAGTCGTAAAGAGTCAGACACGACTGAGTGACTTCACTTTAAAGATAGAGATGAATGGGGAGAGGTTGTGGGACATTAAATAGACTGGTTACTCAAATGCACAAGAATTTGGTTTTCATTTGATGAGTAACAACTATTTAGGTCCTTGGAAAGTGATATCATAAATGAAGTATTTCAAGAAAATTTATGTGTTTGGAAGATATATGTAAGCAGAGAACAAAGAAAGGAGAGGAGAGCACTCTGAAGGCAATGGAGATTGATAGTTCTGAGAGATCTGGGGCTAAAGAGGTGGTGCTGGGTGGTAGCATCATTCAGAGGAGCAGAACACAGCCCTGGAAGAAGGGGAGATGTCAGGGTGCAGCATAGAGAGAATGGGGGAAGACAGTGGTTTCAGAGGAATGTGGGTAGGGAGTTCACCTAGAATTATGGAGAAACAGACAAAATAACAGTGAGGAAACTATACCCAGCCACATTTCCAAAAAGTAGAATGAACCAAAGTTGGAGTTTGCTAAATAGAGGATTCAAAACAGAGATGGAGTTATGCATGCTCTCCTCCCAGAGTTCCTGGCTATGGTACTTCCACCCATGCTAATAAAAGTAAATAACCCACATGCAAATAAAGCAAATGATAATTAGAGGCAGAGTCTCAAGTTGTCGAGTTATGTCTACCTTGGAGAAAAGACAGGAAGAGTTTAGGAGGGCTCCATAACATAAATCAAGAGGTACTGACAAATAATTCTAGTTATGTATCAAAGGGTTACCATGAGCCTGCACAATTAGAGAGGGTGTCTGGGTTCTATGGATACAGAGGTTCTCCCATCACTATTGACCAGTCAGTTGAGTAACAAATTTTGTAGCTGTACATTTACTGCATCTGGTCCTCTACTCAACATCATTACCTGAATCTGGAAAAAAGGAAGAAGAAGCACACTCTTAGAGCACACTCTGGAAAGTGGTCTGCTCTTCCAATCTCTGAAGGGGATCAGGTCCACTTAGGGTAAGGAGTAGAATAGGAAGTCACTCATGGTTCTAGTAAGTAGTGTTCAGTATAAGGAAACAGGCAAATAAAAAAACCTGAATTGGAAAAGGGTTAGTAACAATATCAAATATTTAGTATTAACAGTTTTGTCACTATACTAGTACTGCATAAATAGAGGTGTCTAAAAAATTAGAATAGTCTTAGACTTGCTTTCACCCTATAAAATAGAATTTTAATTGTTTTTAATGTCCATTATCAACAGAATAGCTATATATTGGTTAAGTGAAATAGAAATGATTTTTATAAATATGCACCAGCCATAAAGAGATCACAGCCCAAAACCTGCAGACTCATATTTGGACAAATATGTCTAAAAGAAATTCAAGAGTCACACCCACATACTAGTAGGTATAGAGAGGATGCTCAGTAAACACAAACATCACTGAAATCAAGACAATATAAAGTAAATTATCACATTTAGTAATAATTAGCATACTCTTCTTCAAATCACATTTTCCACTTTAATTTTATTAGAGTGGAAAAGTAAATTCTAGTTTGATAAATAATATTTTCTATGAATAGCCACAATTCAGATCATTTGACTGTCTAAAACTGATATTTAATATAAGATGGGCAGCATGTAGACAAGTAGTATGAACTTGTAGCATAATTACATAATTTTCTATTCCCCAATAAAAATATTATTAAGTACAAAATATGATAAAGTAGAATATTATAAACTACATGCAGAACCAGAGGTGATTCTGATACTAAAAAACACATTATTTCTTAAACAGCAGAATTCACTGCATATTTGTAAAGATTCTTCAGTCTGGGTTATTTCCATGTAAGACACTCAAAGTAAGTCTATCCCTGGCTTTCAGCTTTTTCTCCCATTTCAGTCACTGAGTGACTAATTCGTGAAACTCCTCTTCCAGATGGCCCATGTCATCTGGGTCAGACTCTGTGTAGTCAAATACTATTTCCCTTGAGGCAATATGCAAATGAAAGAGCATATATGAAAAGCTAAAGCCATCGTGAATAATTCTAGCAACACTTTTTCTTAACTGTGCCAAGTAAATTATCCTAAGAATATTCCAGTCCTTCAAAATTATAAAGTTACTAATGGATGAACATCAGAAACCTAAGCAATGACTTTTGAAAATTGATGGCTGTGCTTAACACTCCACTTTTCACTGCAATGTTGCAATACACTCAGACACATACAAGAGCACTTTTAAAGAATTTTTAGATATTTTTAAAGCATTTTTAAAGAAATAATTCTGAAGTAATCAATAAAATTTTTAAAAAATAAATATTGAGGACACAGGAAAAAATAATCAAGGCAATAGTGAAATTTTAATTGACTGTGGAAATTATATCTTTAACTTTTTCAATTTTTAACACATTCACACAGTTTGACTTAAAAATAATCAAAATATTTACATTGAAACATCCTGCCTCTCCTAACTGCTGTCTCTCATCTCTTCAGGATCTCTGGATGATCTCCATTTCTCCTCTAGTTCCAGTGATATCTTGAGAGATTAAAGGGTACTACACACAAAGTATAGAAACAGATGTATATATGTAAACACACCCATGCACACATGTAGTAGTTTAATATATGATACAGTTCAGTTAAGTCACTAAGTCATGTCCAACTCTCTGTGTACCCAGGGGCTGCAGCACGACAGGCTTCCCTGATCATCACCAACTCCTGGAGCCTGCCCAAACCCATGTCCATCCAGTCAGTGATGCCATCCAACCATCTCATCCTCTCTTGTTCCCCTCTCCTCCTGCCTTCAATCTTTCCCAGCATCAGGGTCTTTTCAAATGAGTTACCTCTTCGCATCAGGTGGCCAAAATATTGGAGCTTCAGCTTCAACATCAGTTCTCCCAATGAATATTCAGGCCTGATTTCCTTTAGAATTGACTGGTTTTATCTCCTCGCAGTTCAAGAGACTCTCAAGAGTCTTCTCCTACACCACAGTTCAAAAACATCAGTTCTTTGGCACTCAGCTTTCTTTATGGTCCAACTCTTACATCCATACATGAATACTGGAAAAACCATAGCTTTGACTAGATGTACCTTTGTCAACTAAGTAATGTCTCTGCTTTTGAATATGCTGTCTAGCTTGGTCATAACTTTTCTTCCAAGGAGCAAATGTCTTTTAATTTCATGGTTGCAGTCATCATCTGCAGAGATTTTGGAGCCCAAGAAAATAAAAAAAAAAAAAAAAGCTCAACATTCAGAAAACTAAGATCATGGCATCTGGCCCTATCACTTCATGGCGAATAGATGGGGAAACAGTGGAAACAGTGGCTGATTTTATTTTTCTGGGCCCCAGAATCACTGCAGATGGTGACTGCAGCTATGAAATTAAAAGACACTTACTCCTTGGAAGGAAAGTTATGTCCAACCTAGACAGCATATTTAAAAGCAGAGACATTACTTTGTCAACAAAAGTCCATCTAGTCAAGGCTATGGTTTTTCCAGTAGTCATGTATGGATGTGAGAGTTGGACTATAAAGAAAGCTGAGTGCCAAAGAATTGATGCTTTTGAACTGTGGTGTTGGAGAAGACTCTTGAGAGTCCCTTGGACTGCAAAGAGATCCAACCAGTCCATCCTAAAGATCAGTCCTGGGTGTTCATTGGAAGGACTGATGGTGAAGCTGAAACTCCAATACTTTGGCCACCTCATGTGAAGAGTTGACACATTGCAAAAGACACTAATGCTGGGAAGGACTGGGGGCAGGAGGAGAAGGGGACGACAGAGGATGAGATGGCTGGATGGCATCACTGACTCGATGGCCATAGGTTTGGGTGGACTCTGCGAGTTGGTAATGGACAGGGAAGCCTGGCGTGCTGTGATTCATGGGGTCACAAAGAGTCAGACATGACTGAACAACTGAACTGAACTGAACTGAGAGGATATAGAGGACATTTCAAATAAGGGGGAGGGGCTGGCTATTCTATAAAAATCACTGAGTCTGGAAAAAAATTTATTCTTATTTTTTAACATAGAAATATGAATAAATAAATATATTCCAAGATTAGTGGCACTAAATATAGTATAACTTCTATCATCACCTTAGGATTGGCAAGAATACTGAAAAAAAGCCAAGAAACACAGAAGGAAAGACTACCAAAACCAAACTACTTTAAAGTTGAAAACTTCTATTCAAGGAAAAAAAACTCTATAACAAAAGTTAAATGGTAGAAAGGAAAAATACATAAATGTGCAATACATACAATAGGCAAAAATGAATAAAGTTCCCATTTCTATATTTATATAAGAAAAAGAAAAAAATCAATAGAAACATGACCACAAGTTGTAAAGAAGCAATTCATAGAAGAAGAAATATAAATAAAAAGTAAATAAATTTTAGAAGATGCTCAGCCTTGCTAGGTATCAAAAAGCCTGTATTAAGCCAACAAGATACAAAATTTTTTTCCTTTCAGATTGGTAAAAAAAATGATATCAGTAATAGAGTGTCAGTAATAGAGTCAGTAATAGAGTGAGGAAATACTTAATCTTATATCTTGGGGGTTTAAACAAATAATATATACATATACATGTATATATATATATATATAGAGAGAGAGAGAGAGAGAGAGAGAACATTTCTGTACAAGAACTTTAAGAAAGCTAAGAAGGCAAGTCAAGCTGGCAAGGATCACACAACCCTACCACCCTTCAAGAGAAGCAGTTGTCTTGAGAGGCCCCTGCATAGCACTTTTAAAGTGACTTTCCACACCATGAGGAGCAGAAGGCAGCTGGCCTTTGGCATGCAACTGAGCAGAAGTGGGGCCAGTGAGAGGGCAGAAGACCAGGAAAGAAGTAGAGAATGATATCACTTATCATGACTTCTCTTTTCTTCAAGGAGGTTTCAAAGCTCAGAAATCTGGGGGTATGATTGGCTTTTTGGAAGGAAACAGAAAAGGGAATAAAGTTTAAACACAAATAAAGCATTGTGAAGGATGTTAAGGGCTAATTCATAGGGAAGCTTTGAACTACTGCAGACTCTGTGGTTGGAGATTGGTCCAAGTTGAACAAGATCCTTACAGACAGGAAATCTGTAGCATTAAAATTTGAAACAATAAATAAGAAAAAATAAGGATACTACACGTGTCTTTGTGTTTGTGTGTGTGTGTGTATACATATCTACTTAATTTAGCATGACTTGTTACATAACTGTTTTACTATGGCACTTTTCACCTTGGAAATAGTTTTATTTTTAAAAATATATATATATTTGCACTACTGAAAAGCAGCTATTATTTTACTCAAGATTTGTCATCCATTTTTAGAGATTAAATACCCTCAAGCAATGAGCAAAGAGACTGTATTGCACCATCCTCACAAAAATATTTGTTCACAATCTGTTTGCTCTAGCATTGACTTTATTATTTTTATTTTTATCAAATAAAACATGCCATAGTTTAACAGATTTATTTAAAGCATAAGGCTAACCATCCCCTGCCCCCAAGAAAAAGAAGACAGTACCTTCTATAATCCTCCCTGCTCTTTCCCAAGTCTTCTTTCACAGGACAATGACTTTCAACTCTCTTTCTCACTCAAACTACATGAATTTTTTTTTCAAGACTTGGGATATTTAGTCCTGTGAATTGCACACTGACATACTAGCTAGCAATGATGGGCATGATTGTAAGAATTTAATATTTTTTCTACAAACTTTTAATCATGTTACTTCAAAGATTCAATCCAAGGTTACAGTCATTAAAATAGCCATCTAAAAAGAAAAACGAAAATTAAGTATGATTTTGTTTCCCAATTACCAAAAATAAATAGTGGCAGGCCAAACATCCATGCACACAGCCAAACTCAACCAAACTGCTTTTGATGCCTCAGGGCCAAGATAAATTCACTCAGCAACTTGAATCTAAGCCAGAACCACTTCCTTACCAAAATAGAGACTTTCTTAAGCTACAACTATCAGAATCACCATGAAGTTTGCTGACAATCAAAACTAATGACAAATCTAATGTTATGTTTAGAGTGGCCTGTAGAAATATTGCTGATGATTCACATTATAAATAGAAATAAAATCACTAGCTTGATCTTTTTAAATTGAAGGGCTGTAAGAAAGATGACATCAAGAATTATGGCCTGCTTTCCAAGTAATAGCTATAATCTTACAACTTGTATAATCTGACAACTGGTACACAATAGCTATAACCTTTCAACTGGCTAACCATGAAAACTTATCACTAGGAAATGTTCTTTCAAAATAAGCTCCGAAACCTAATGTTTTGAAATAGTTTTAATTTACAACTTAACATGCTTATGGGGCTTTTCTTTTTGGTAAACCTTTATATTGAAATATACATACATTAAACAGTTCTGTATGCATAAACAGTAAGCACACACCTCAACACATTTTGACCACCTAGATCAGGACTAACAGCATTATCAGCATCCTGGAAGCCTCCCTCTCTATTAATCATCCTCAATCATTATTCCCAAAAGTAACCAATATTCTGATCTTTGTCACCAAAGATTATTTTTGCTTATTATTAAACTTTATATAAAAATTAAATCATATATTACCCTATAATATGTACTCTTTTGAGTCTGGCTTTTCTGCTCAATATTTTAACTGTAAGAGTCATCCAAATTTTTATTATTTTATTATTATTATTATTATTATTATTATTTTATTTTATTATTGCCATAGTTTGATCTTTCTTTGGTGCCATAAAATATTCCATCACAGAGAACATTACTGTGGATTTGATAGACATTTGGGGTATTTCCAGTTAGGGACTCTTACATATAAACCTAATATAAATGTTCTGTACATGTTTCTGATGAATGCATGGGTGCGTGTTAAGTGGCTTCAGTTGTGTACGACTCTATGTGACCCCATGGACTGTAGTCCATCAGGCTCCTCTGTCCATGGAATTCTCCAGGCAACAATACTGGAATGGGTGGCCATTGCCTCCTCCAGGGGATCTTCCTGACCCAGGGATCAAACCCATGTTTCCCATGTCTCCAGCACTGGCAGGTGGGTGGTTTACCACTAGTGCCACCAGGGAAGCCCTACTGATGAGTATATATCTGTATGCATTTCTGTTGGTTGTATATGTTTATGACATGAAGTATATATTTAGCTTTAGTAGATATTTCAAATAGTGTTCTATAGTAGTTATACCAATTTACATTTCCCCAGCAGGGTGGGAGAGTATTAATTGTTCTACATCCTTACCAATAACTGGTGTTATATATTCTTTTTTTTCTCATTTTAGTCATTTCGGCAGGTGACTAGTATTATGTTGTTGTGGATATAAAATGCATTTCTCTTTTCAGTGTTCTTTCATATGAATGACTCGCTTATATTCCCGTAAGTGCCTACTGAGGTCATTTGCCCATTTTATTTGGGTTGTCTTATTATTTCTTTATTTTATTATTATTTATTAATACAAGTTCTTTACATCCATATCAAATATCTTTGCTCCTCTATGACTTGAGTTTGAACTCTCTTCATAGTATATATTAATGAAAAAAGTCTTAATTTTTAATAAAATCCAATTTATCAAGATTTTTCTTTATAGACAGTGCTTTTGTGTCCTTTTTAGAAAGCTTTGCTCATTATGCTAAGTGAAATAAGTTGGGAAGAGAAAGACAAAGATATTTATATGTGGAATCTAAAAAATACAAGAAACTACAATAAAGTAAAGAAAATTTTAAAAAAAATAAAATAAAAAATACAAGAAACTAGTGAATAAAACAAAAAGGAAGCAGACTAACAGATATAGAGAACAAACCAGTGGTTATCAGTGGGGAGAAGAAAAGAGGGAGAAGCAATATAGGGGTAGGAGATTTTAAAATAGAGTTATTAAGGGATTATGTGAACTTACATGTGTGAAACTTTTTAAAATTGTAAAGCACAATAGAATTTAAAGAATCTTTAAAAAATGATGAAACTTTAAAAAATAAAATTTAAAAAATAGAAAGCTTTGCTCAATATATGGTCATGGTAATCTTGTCCTATGCTAATCTTAACCTTAGTTTACTTTTCACATTTAAGAATATTACAGTTAAGAATTCCACATTTAATTAAGTTATTAAATCCATCTGAAATTAACTTTGTACATAAGATAGGAGGTTCATTTCTTACCACATGGATAATCCAGTTCAATTAATCTAGCTCAATTCATCTTTTAAAAGTTTTTCTTGAAAATGCATTTTCATTGAAAGTCAAGTGACTGTACATGTGTAGGTATTTCTGGACTTGCTGTCTTGCTCAGTGATCTGTTTGTCTATCACTGTGCCAGAATCATACTGCTTTAAGTATAGTTGTTTGATAAGTACTAGTATCTATTGACATAAACCCTCCAACTTTGATCTTCTTCAAGATTGTTTTGACTATCTAGATCATTTGATTGAATAGAAAATCTTAAGAGTTAGCTTATCAATTTTCAATCAAAGAAATGCTGGTGCAATTTTGGTTGGGATTGCATTAAATCTACAAATCAATTTGAAGAGAACAGACATCCTTGCATTGCTTATTCTAAGTCCATCAAAATGGCATATCTTTTATTTTGTCATTCTCTCTAAATAATATTTTGTAGTTTTCTGATTATAGGTTTTCAATATTTGATTGACTTACTCCTAGGTATTTAATGTTGTATGCCATCATAAAGAATATTATTTTGAAATAAATATATCTACATTCTTATTGTTATTATACAGAAAAACAACAGTTTTTTCATATTTACCTTCTATTAACAAACATGCTAATTTACACAATAAGTTTCTTTTGGATATTTCTTTCAGATATTATATGCACACAATCACATCATATATCTCCAAAAAATGACATTTCAAAAATTTCTGATTATTATGACTTTTGTTTCTTTGTTCTATTGCACTGGTCAAGCAGTCCTGTACAATACTGAATAGAAATAAGGATACTGAACATCTCTTCTTACCCCTAACTTTGCAAGAGAAGGAATTTACTATCTCCCCATTAAGTCTTCAGGATTCCCTGGTGGCTCAGTGGTAAAAGAATCCCCTTGCAATGCAGGAGGCGTGGGTTCAACTCCTGGGTCAGCAAGATTCCCTCGAGAAGGAAATGGCAACCCTCTCCGGTATTCTTGCCTGGAAAATCCCATTGACAGAGAAGTCTGGTGGGCTACAGTCCATGGGGTGGCAAAAGAGTCAGACATGACTTAGCAACTGAACAACAACAAAAATTAAGTGGTTAGCTGTATGTTTTTAAGAGATATCCATTAATAGATTAAGAAAATTTCTTTCTATATCTAGCTCCTAAGAGATTTTAGCATGAATGGGTGTTGAATTTTATCAAATGCTTTTTCAGCATTTATTGAGATGATCATGTGGTTTCTCATATCCTTCTACTGTCATAACTTATGATGATTGGTGTTTAATATTAAATCAACCACACATTCCCAGAATAAACTTAACTTGGTCATGATGGGCTTGATTTGCTAATATTTTATGTAAGATTCTTGAATCTATATTTATATAAGAAATTGGTTTTAAATGTCCCTTCCTGTAATAACCTTGCTAGGTTTTGATTTCAAGGTTATGCTGCCCTCATAAAATGAGTTGGGAGATACTTTTTCTTTTTCCATTTTTCTGTCTTTTTTCCTAGATGATGGCCCTTCACGAGCCTCAAATAAAAGTCTAAGGTATTTATGAGGGGCTCTCCCTGGTAAGCCTGAATTCCAGTTACTCCTCAGTACCGGCAGATTGCCAGAATATCTGCAGCTTAGCTTTTTAGTGTCTTAGCAACTGCATTCTGCTAGATTTCTATGTGTCTCATTCTGTGAACATTCAGCTTACAAATAATCAAATAACTCAAGGGGAAACTGCACACAGAATGCTGGATTTACATCTCTGCAGATTCTCTTCTCAGCACAAAGACCTTTCTAGTCCTAGTTGTCTTATAGATCTAAGGTCCAATTTTTTTGTATCCCTTTCCCAGAGAAGCTGCAAGAACTCAAAGGTGCTGCTTTCTTTTCAACCTACGTGCCATATCCTGAGGGGTGAAAGCAGAAAAGGATGTAGAATTCATCTCAGCTATTTTCTGTCTCTGGGTTCTCAGCCCTTCAAGTCCTGGCTGTCTCAATTGTTCTCCAGTGATGCCATAAATATTTCTGTTTGTTCGTTTTTCTTGCTTTTTTTTTTTTTAATCCAGCTTTTTGGCTCAGTAAGACCAAAGACAAGTCTGGTAAGAATTAATCCATCATAGCTAGAATCAGAAGCCACTGAATACAGCTCTAAAATAGACAACCTCACAGCATTACTTCCTACTCTCACTTCACATCTGGCAACAAACTACTCTTTAGCTGAGGTCAGCAGTTCTTGACCTGCTCAGGGGCAGGATGAAAGATTTTGCCTCACTCTCCTGAGCTCCGTCATTCTTCAGTGACAGAGTCATCTTCATGGTCTACTGGTGTTGCCTCATTAACAGGGCTATTCACAGGGCATAATTTTACCCAAATTGGATTGCTTAATTTTGCTCAATTGACACTAAAACAGGAGATACTATGACATTTTAAGTTTTTTTTTTTTTTTTTTTTTTTTTACTGTTCAAACAGCTACCATTTCCTTTTATACAGTAGAAGGATAAAATATTAATTCATAAATCAGGAATTTGAATCTACCACCTGAGCAAGAACAACTTATGTACCTATGGTTGGTTCATTATCTGTAATTCAACAGTTACAGTATTTCAAGAGATGTTGATAGCACAAATTTCTTCCACATGGGCCCAAACCTATGGTCCTGTTAATGTTGACCATACACAGTCAGAAATTAAAATAGAGTCAAGAGGACGCCTCTGGACAATCTATTTACTTATTTCTTTTAAAGGAATAAAATATCCATTGGCTGGAAATACTATTCTGGCACTTGCCTAAGAATAGCATGGAGACACGTTTACTTAACCTACAGTGTCTTTTATAAGTTTAAAAATTAACTCTGAACTTCTGGTTTCCTAAATCCTACAGCAGAGAAAAATAGCATGACACTGAAAACTTATTGTCATTCATTTCTGAATAGCTGTGAAGAAGGATAGAAATAAGGGGTTAGAAGACCTGGGAAGGGGGGAAATGCAGTAACTGCTTAAGAAGATGCTTGGTCCCTGGTTCTAGATTGTTTATATCTTATTTCTAAGCCTATCTCCTCAGCACCTCTCTCTCCACTTTATAGCTTTTGGTTTTCCTGGAAGGGCTCACTGTCATTGAACACTAAAAACTACTGATTTGAACTGCTTTGCCAGGGCAGTTTAATCATGCTGGTCAAGTCTTTAATGGCTGAGATTACCTGTGATTCAGCCATGACAAAGATCTTGTTTTAGCTCTATCAACAGTAAATAATAAATTCTGGGACCATGTTCATATGCAGCTCTTTACTGAAGACATGATTAAAGTATCACAAGCCTATTTAGAGCAGGTAACAGGTACAAACATGTCACATTTCTGCTTTAGAACAAGAGATGAATTAATAACTATCCAATGCTAATTTCCTTCCTAAGAGTCTCTAGTTAGATAATACCATGTCATCAACTAATAGTAAGGAATTGGTATGTCACCTATGGATGGGCTTTTCCACAGTATGGGAAAAACCAGATGTTCTCTTAAAGAATTTCCAAGACACTTGGACAGTAAGAGAAAAAATTGGAAAAGAAGATAAAGTAATTTCTCTAAGATTTTAAATATCAAACCAACAGACATACACTAAAAGCTGTAGGGGATACAAAGACTTGTAAAATACACTTCCTCTCCTTTAGAAATTCATGGACTAATTAGGAAATAATTAAAGAAGCATCTGTGGATTAACACTGATAATGCTCACAGGCATTCACAGGAGCTGGGAGCTTTCTCCAAGTCTGACCACACTCATCCATCTACATAACTATTAACATTGTTAATCTGAAGAAGGGGGTGACAGAGGATGAGATAGCTGGTATGGCATCACCAACTCAATGGGCATGAGTTTGAGCAAACTCCAGAAAATAATGAAGGACAGGTAAGCCTGGCGTGCTGCAGTCCATGGGGTCACAAAGAGTCAGATATGACTGGGCAACTGGACAACTACACAACTACACTGTAAGTTTCTTGAGGACAGAAGCTCTGCCTTTTTTATAAAGCCTAAATCAGTATTTCATAAACTTTGTAAAATAAAATAAGGGTTTTTGATGTAGCCAGGGCAACTCTGGGAAACTCCTTTTCAGAACAAATCTACTGTTTCCAAGTATACATGCACATGTGAGAAAGACGATCCATTCGGATGCCTTGGGGTACAGGGGAATGTAAAACTGTTTCTGTGGGAGTACTATTAACATCAGGAGGGAGAGACAAAACTGCCATTCACACTACATCCTTCTTCCAAAAAGATTCTTCTGCATATGATTCAGAAATTATCTGTGAATAACTCACAAAAATTTTCTTAACGTTAATGTGGGTTTAGTTAGTGCTGCCAAACCTTCTATTTGAGCACTCGGATTTTTACTTGGGGGATGACAATAAATGCCCCTCAACCTTCCCAGGGGAGAAGGAAATGGCAACCCACTCCAGTATTCTTGCCTAGGGAATCCTGTGGACAGAGGAGCCTGGTGGGCTGCCATCTATGGGGTCGCACAGAGTCAGGCACAACTGAAGCAACTTAGCAAGCATGCATGCATTGGAGGAGGAAATGGCAACCCACTGCAGTATTCTTGCCTAGGGAATCCCAGGGACGGGGAAGCCTGGTGGGCTGCCGTCTATGGGGTCGCACAGAGTCGGACACGACTGAGCGACTCAGCAGCAGCAGCCTTCCCAGTCTGACCTGTATAAAGAGAATGGTGTTGCTACAACTGCAGCAGAAGGTTGATTCCCCAAAGTGGAAGCCTATGTAAAAAATAAATAGAATTCAAATCGGTCAAAGGAGATAATGGTTACCTCATTACGTGAGAAGTTCTGCGTGCATAAAGAAGAGTCCCCTTTACATATGTGTCTAAAGTGTTTTTAAATCAACTTTGCTATGCTTCCTTCTCCTATCATTTAAAACCACCTGCCTGAGGCTTAAGAGGTTATGAGTTTTGTTTGGTTTTCCATTTTTTTTTTATGTAGTCCTTGCTTAAGAAAATTCTTTCTTGTGTTATCATGACAAAGACCTCGGGGCCTAGGTAAAGAGCTGCCTTCCCTATGGGTTGTTCATAGTTGTTGGCTTTCAGAAGCATTGAGTCCTGCTACTGAAGAATGTGTCAGTTTCTCTTAAGTTTAGATAACTGTCACTAAGACGATGTCTGTTGATAACAGCAACTCAAAAGATATCAACTGGAATTAACTACGTCTGCAATTATCAATAATTAAAATCTATTAATAAAAAAGCAGAAAGGTATAGAAGAATTACTTGAAAAAATAAATCTGTTATTAAGAAAAGTAAAATATACAAAAATAATGAATACAGGAAATGGTCATGAGTCTCATAACTCTGGTTTTCAGTTTATGTATCAAATACATCTTAGTTGTTCTGTGGGACTGAAAGTGATTAAAAGGTAAGGCCCTCAGTCATTAGGAAAGATTTTTTAAAATAAGGAACTTGTAGTAACTACTTGAAGTACCATCAAGGCCTATTCCTATATCTGTTGCAAACATACCTAGATATGTGTATGCCTTTAATACAAACATGTATTATGCTCTACAGTTAGATCTGTGCTAATAGCACATGTGTTTTCCTTTTTAAATTTTAATTCAGAGGAACTGAGGTTTTATGACTTGGAAAAACTTGTTAAGAAAGAAAAGAATTGTTTGAGGTAGTGATGCTAGAGAAAGATTTGTAAATTACAGCACATTTGAAAATATTAATACTTCAAAATAAAATGTGTTACCTTCTCTTTATTGTAATAGAAAAGGTTGGTTTGAATTTCTGTTATAGTAAGCCACCACCAGCCTGCAGTGCTCAAAAATGAGGTAATATACAGCATGCTAGGTGTAAAAGTCAGAGGTCTTCACACCTATTTTATTGCCCTTAATTCTTCCTTGAGGGATGCCAGTAAAGATGGGCAGACTTCAGGTCTTGATCTTCTCAAGCAGATTGGGAACCACTCAAAGTAAACACTGAAGTCACAAAACCGCAGCATTTCCAGAATGGAAGCTTAATTAGCACCAACTCAGTGACTTTTCCAAGCAGAAATCTTCTGAATGACAGGCCTCTGACTACTACCAGTGACAAGAAACTCACTATTTTGTAGTGTTCACTATTAAATTACTCTAATCCAGTTGAAGTCTGCATTTTACATGTCTAACCATTGCTCTTAATTCTTCCCTTGGAAAACATAGATAAAAAATTGAATCCTATAACCAAATTAAATCTTTCAAGTATCAAAAGGAAGCCTCATATCCCCGTAGAGTCTTTTATCACACTCAGGACATAGCAAATGCTCACAACATTTGCTAGATGAATAAATGAATTGTTTTAGCTTTTGAGCTAAAAATTGAGGCAAGAATACAGGACTCAAGAAAACTTATCTTTGCCTTTCTTTCCACCACCCTTTAGTCTCATTTCCCAGACTAATATCACATTAAAACACATTTGCAGTTATACTATGGAACGAGGTTGGTTGAAAAGCACTGGATTAACTGAAAACTCCAAAATATTAAGCCAATAAGTTAATTTCAGCTCTTAATTTTCAGAGTTTTTGATTCACAACAAGTGCAGAAATTCATTAAATCTACCAGAGATGACACTGAAACCAGAAAGCATGGCCGAAGAAAGCTAATCCTTGTGGTCAAGAGACCTTATGGTTCTGCTTTTACAAAAATAGGACTAAACCTGTGTTGCTTCAAGTGACATCTTTGAAAGCGGCTGCCAAGTCAGTGACCTGCAACATTAGCTTTTCACAATTCTTCCACTGCTTGTGACCTCAGAGGAACACTCCAGCCTAGTGTGAGTCCTTTGAAGTGAATAGCAACCCCCAACTTAGTTTTTCTGGAGCACAGGGCATTATATTGGATGAAAACAACTTTTGTAAACAAAAAACAGAAGGTGCAAGCTCTCACCTCGGAGTCTGGTAGCAAATGAGCCTGAAAGACTTCTTCAGAGTTGAGCGTAGTGATTGACCAAGAACATAGCCTAAAGTCGAGAAGGTTATGTTTGAAATCCTGGGTTTTAGGTCCATGAGCATACAAGAAAAACAGCTATAGGGTCACTTCCTTGAAAAAGGAAAAACAACAAGGACTAAAATATAAATTAACATCAAGGAAAGAAAATGAAACACAGCTATTTTGACTTCAATAAATGAAAGCTATAAATTCTCTCTACAAATCACAAAGGCTTACTCCTTTTTACTCAATTGATTTACTGTATTTGCTAAATAAATGAAAGCTTTGTCTGAGCCTGCAGCATCAGCTAGGATGGAGAGGGGAAGGCACATCCTCTGTATTTTTTCTGAGGAAGGCAAACATTGCCATTTTGGCATCACAGATCACAACAGTACGTGGCTGATCCTTCACATTCCATATGTTGTTGCTCTTTCAAAGTATTTGATCAATAACAGAAAACAAAGCTGAACATAATGGACTTCAGAGTTTAATTGCCTGAGTTCACATCCCAGATCCTGTTACATGACTTGGGAGAAGTCACCTGGCTTAACTTTGTCTCAGTTTTCTCTTCTGTGCAATGGGGAAATATTATACAGGAAATATCTGAATCAAAATACTTCGGTTGGAGTTTCAAAGAGGTGGTGTGTATACTTAGGAAGCACACCAGAATACTATTATTTCTGTAATAAAAATGCTTATTATTATATACATATTTCATGTAATCCAATTATAATTTATAAAGCTTTTTATAGTTCTAACTTACTGATAATTATTAAACATATAATATTTTATAAATAGAATCACTCATATAACTATTATTACTATCATCATTATTACTGTACCAAGTATTATTAAATCAAACATCCAGATATGTTTCTGTATTTTACTCTGGCCTCGAGAACATCTGGGGATGAAGCCAGATGCCTAGGGCTGAGGAAGTCCAGTCTTTTGTTGTTAACAGAGAGACAGCCGCTGGAGCACAGAAACCTCCAGAAGCAGTTCCCTAGGGGACAATCATCTCCCCTCTCCCACACCCCTCGCCACATGCACAGCATTCTTCTAATCTCCCAAGGCTAGTGCTGCGCCCAGCTCCTGGGGTTTATTTTGATAAATGTTTCAGGCTACAGAGTGCGGGGAAACTTGATCCCTTTGCTTTCAAATGCCAAACCTCTACCTGGAGAAAGGAATGGTTAGATCAGTGCACAGAGATGAAACGTGTTAAGTTAAATATGCAGTTCTCCCCTTAACCTATCATCTTCTCTGTTCCTCAACTCTGAAAAGCTGGAAGAAAAATATCTTCAGATAAAGAGTGCCGTAAATCACTAGCAGAAAGTTAAACATGATTTAGCAAATGCTCGTTTTATCTTGGAAAGCAGGGTTATAATGGAACTACCTTTATGTCTAAAGCCAACAATGTCTTAAGGGAATTGTGCATATTTTAATCAAATCATTCTGCAAAGTTCCATAGCTCAAATTCTTTACTAAACATTTTTCTAAAAGTTTCTTAGAAAAAAATTTTCTAAACTTTTTTACCTAGCGGTCAAAATAAGTTACACCTGGTTATTGTAAGAGGGATAAACACCATATCATTCTTTTTCCCTGGAAGGGAGAACTAATATTTCTTGAGTAGCTGCTAAGTGCCATGTGTTTTACTTATGTTGTACTATTTAATATAGCAAAACTGCAT
Source organism: Antilocapra americana (assembly GCA_007570785.1). NCBI lineage: Eukaryota > Metazoa > Chordata > Mammalia > Artiodactyla > Antilocapridae > Antilocapra > Antilocapra americana. The sequence continues at coordinate 27,940,760 of ML660200.1, forward strand.
CGTTTTACAGACAAAAAGCCCTGACACTCAGAAAACTCCAAAAAGCTTTCTAAGTTCATAGCACTAACAGGAAGAGCAGGTAATAATCAAATGCACAATTTCAAAGCCAAAAAAATCATGTGCTATTTAATGATCAAATCTTGCTCACTTATTTGCTTACATTCTTATTGTCTATGTGCTTCTGCAATAATACAGGCTCCATGGAAACCAGGCCTTGTTTCCATGAGCCCATTAGCTGTACTACTGAGTCCCCATGCCACAAATAACTGAAAGCTCTGCGGCCTAGAGCCCACACTCCACAACTAGAGAGTAGCCCCTGCTTGCTGCAAGTAGAGAAAGCTCATGCACAGCAACAAAGACCCAGCACAGCCAAAGATAAATAAATAGAAACTTTAAAAAATGCATGCATGAATGAATAACACATTTTTGACATGCCCAGAAGAGTCAATAGGAAGTCAAGTCAATTCTCACTCTCGCTCTTGAAGTAAACAATGATGGTAATTGTTCCAATATCCTATGGCATTTTATCATTTGACATATGATCGAAAAGAAATCTTTCCTTTTGTTTTGAAAAATACCAATAGTTATCTCATTAAGTCTGGAAAGCACTGTCATTCCCTATGAAGTATGGATTCATAGCACTGAATCCATGGTGTTGAATCCTGAAGAATTTTCTAACTTTGGAAGATTTATCAGAAACTTCTCCTAAAAAGATAGTTTCCAAAATTCTTTTGGTTAAGGATGACAATAGAAGCAGCTAGGGTGATGTGGTTTCATGCATTGCTTTAGATTTGATGTCATGTTCCTTTTCACTGGTTTCTTCCTTACTAGGTCAGTTGGTTAGACCTTGATATTAAATATAATGAGGTATAGGTCATGGGTCCAAACCTCTGGTGGAACAATTAGTTTATGTCTGTCTGTCCCCTGGACACAGGATTAACTCTGAGCCCCTTCCATTCCTCTTCACTTTGGTTTTGTGCTTCAGAAAGGCCAGGAGAAACACAAAGCAAAACAGATGCTTTCTGGGAGACCAGCAGGAGAGTCATCTCTCCTTAAAATCCCCAGATCTCACATTTACACTCTCTCAAAGAGTTATCTTACTGACCCACACTTCATTAACAATTGATTTTATGCATTTTCTAATTAGAAATATAAACAGTGGAACAAACCATCTATAAACAAGCTCATAAATAATCAAGCAACCAGTTTACATAAAATTAAAGATGAAAAAAACTTAAGATTTCTAATGACCAGAAGTAACCCTTCTGAATAAAACTCTTACTATAATACACGAGCTAAGAGCACTTTAATGAGAAAGCAGTTACTTAGGTTATTCTATGGGTGGATACATATTAACATAAATTACATTCATAAACTCTAGGAGAAGTATTAGTGACTTTATAAGCAATAACAAGAAGGGGTCTCATTAACTGAGAATATTTAGGTCCTGGAGGAGATCGATTCTAGGAGACACAGAACCCAATAGTCTAATTCCAATAAAGACTTATTCAATTTAAGTCAAGAGCTGAATAAGAAATTGGACCAGGGTCTGGCCCACAGACAGATGATTCCTTCTGCTGAGAAAATGTGAGGTCTTTAAAATAACTCCAGATATCCTTAGTTTGATGAACCAAATGTCAAGTATCCTTTTATAAATATAATTTGTTTTCCCTGCTTGAACCTCTGGAGAATGAATGGTTCCACAATTCATCAAGTAAAAAAGGGGAGATGGATCCAGCTAAATGCCTCTTATCAGCATCTGACTGTATCTATCCCAGGTAAGCAAGTGATAGGATCCCATCTCATCCAACAGGAGCATATCTACTTTGAGATTTCATACTAGTCAGTTACCTTAAAAACTGACCTCTCTGTTGATTTCAATAAAAGCAGTGAACTTGCAGTTTGCCTGGCTATAGTTTTTATTTAAAAGGTAAGAGTGATACTCTACCTAGCTTTCTACATACATTCCTGGGTGGAAAATTAAAGTCTGGATGCCATACTTTTTGAGGCTGTATCTTGGGACCATGTTACAAATTGACAAAGATATCAGAAAAGCGCTAGGGGTCTCCAGGGACATGAATGCAAAAGGCTATGTTGCCTATTACCCCTCTCTTATTTGGGCCTGTCAGTGAACAGTTTCCTCTGATAGCAGGATCTGGTTATTCAATGGGGTCAGGGCCTGAACGTGGCAGAACTGGGGGACAAGCTCAGAAAAGTGACCAGGGATATTAAAGGTACTGTTAAGAAAGAAGCTGGGGTAAGATCCTAACTAAACAGAAAAGTATGTGAAGTCAAAGAGGGCTCGCAGACTAACAGAAAAATGGAATGATCATAAACCTAGAGATTCAGCAAAGCCAAAGAACAGTTTGCACGGGACTAAAGAATGAGAGAGCCAGAGATGCAATAAGGGAATACGATAAAAAAGGATGTGATAAGGGAAGAAGTCAGCCAGTTGAAGATCAGTTGAAGATGCAGAAAGCTCCCCTACACTTGAAACAGTTAAGAAGACAGAGTCATTTGGAGCAGACTAAAAGGAAGTCTCTTCGGATTTTGTAGAGAGACTTGTGTAGAGAGAGCTAACTCTCTCTGGAAAAGGAAGCTTTTTATTTTAGATTTCAGATAACCACAATTTCCTGAAGAAGGCAAGTTATGGCACACTTTCAGTTCCCTTCTAACTTCATGATTCATTCTCTATTAATTTCAGGCTGTCTTATGTGGAAATAAATTTCAGTGCCTAACCTGGCTTTGCTCCCATTCTAGTTTCAAAGAAATGCAAAAGTTGATTATAAAGTCACATTAAAATGCTAGGTTTTCTCATAAATGACTTAACAGCTGTGGCCACCTAAAGCATGATCAGAAAAGCTTGTCTTGGTTTTAAGACATTTGTTTTGAACGTAGGCTTGATTGGCAGTTGATTATTCACAGCTCTGAAGTGAAGATCCACATGGGTAAAGAAAATTCATGTAAAACCCCCAAATTTCATGCCAATGTAAACAACAAGAGAATAAAAACACAAGATAAAATTCTCATCTCTGTCCTGGCTTACTCTTTGATGGGTGTGTTAATGAGCAGTGAAATGCGCAGAGGAGTTAGAAGTAGAAGACTGTCTGGGTGAACAAGAACTCTAGCAAATCTATAGCTTGGATAAGAGTATGGATAGAATGGCACAGCAAGAAATCCAGAATCAATGTGACTGATTAGCCACAGTTTTGCTGTTGAGAAAATTATCTTCCTTATTAACACAACTTAGAACCAGAATGATTTTCATCACTGAACTCAGCTATGGTATTTTTCTTCTGGCATCCAATCAGTCTCCTGGGGTGATAATTGTTTTGTCCCAAGGATTACTCAACTATATACATACAAACTCTGTACAAACACAGGCCAAAAAAGCACACTTGTCACATAAATAATAAAGCCAAACATGCTAATCTTTTGCTGCCTTTTCAGTGATCCAGCAGGGAACTTTTGCCAAATAGACTGGAGTCAAGTCAATGTTATAGTTTTTAAATGAGAAGAAACTCTAGGTATAAAAGTGTGCCAGTTTCCTAGCCAACAATGCTGATAGATAAATGTGTCTGTAAGATTAATTCTCTTTATGGAACACAGTGGTCTCTGAACTTTTTGAAATAACCCTATCAAAAAAAAAAAAAAAAAACAACTGGAGGATTCATCCCCAGTAAGTATTGGCTATATAAATAAAAATTTTTATATGTATGTGATATCCACCTACTCTAAAAACATGTTCTTGATGCAATAATGTTTAAAAGCACTTAAAATGATATGACCAACAATGAAATAATATTTATGAATGTCATACAAGTTTTCATATTTCTATACTACCACTGATAATATCCTAGTACATAATATACATATATACTCAGAGTATGATATGGAGAAGGCAATGGCAACCCACTCCAGTTCTCTTGCCTGGAAAATCCCATGGACAGAGGAGCTTGGAGGGCTGCAGTTCATGGGGTCGCTAAGGGTCAGACACGACCAAGCAACTTCACTTTCACTTTTCACTTCCATGCACTGGAGAAGGAAATGGCAACCCACTCCAGTGTTCTTGCCTGGAGAATCCCAGGGACGGCAGAGCCTGGTGGGCTGCCGTCTACGGGGTCGCACAGAATCAGACATGACTGAAGCGACTTAGCAGCAGCAGCAGAGTATGATATGTTGTTAAACATAGTAGAGACAAATTCACATTTTTAAATACTTGTGTTGAGGAACTTCCCTGGTGGTCCAGTGGCTAAGACTTCACACTCCCAATACAGGAAGTCCAGGTTCGACCCCTGGTCAGGGAACTAGATCCCACATGCCGCAACTAAGAGCTTAAAAGTCACAATGAAGACTGAAGATCCCGAGTGCGACAACTAAGAACTGCCACAGTCAAGTAAAATATTTTTAATAAATAAATAAAATAGTTATATCGATACTCAAGATTTTTAATGACTTCTTGTCAGACCTTCTTAATGTGACTGACAAAAAGCTCCTACTAGAAGTAACAACTCTACCATACTCTTACCTTCATCTTTTATTATTAGTTTTACCTTGCATTTGAGCTTTCTATTTAAGACATTTTATCAGCCATTTGCTCCATAACTGTAAAGGTTAATTTAGTAAATACACAAGTGAAAATATATAAATATATATATAAATAACACAAAAATATGATCCAAAATAAAATCCATGTAAGAGGACACTGAATTACAATGCACTACAGTATACTGGCAGTAATCAATCACACGGGGGCACCAGTTTCAACTGCCCATGATGTAGAATTCCACTTACTACAACACAGCTTCTATATCAACTGACAAATGGACATGTGGGAGGTAAACATCACCATTAGTTCATATGCTAAAATTAGCTATATAAGCAACAAAAGAAAAAATAGATAAACTGGAATTCACCAAAATTTTAAAACCTTTGCACATCAAAGGACACTATCAACAGAGTGAAAAGGCAGCTCACAAAACAGAATATTTGCCAATCATGAATCTGATAAGAAATTATTATCTAGAATATATAGAAACCTTCATAAACCACAACAAAAACAATATGAACATGGGCAAAGGGCCTGAATAGACATTTTTTCAAAGACATAAAATTAGTCAGTAAGCACATGAAAAAATATTCAACATCATTAATCATTGGTGGTGGTGGTAATGGTTTAGTTGCTAGGTCATGTCTGATTCTTTGTGACTCCATGGACTATAACAGACCAGGCTCCTCTGTCTGTGGGATTTCCCAAGCAAGAAAACTGGAGTGGGTTGTCATTTCTTACTCTAGAGGATCTTCCCAGTTCAGGGATCGAACTTGGATTTCCTATATTGCACATAGATTCTTTACTGACTGAGGAGCCCCATTAATCACTAGGAAAATACAAATCAAAATTACAATGAAATACTACCTCATATTTATTAGGCTACCTGTTATTTTAAAAAATAATAATTTTTTTGTTTTAAAACTTTTTTATTTAAAAAAAATAACATTTTTTAAAAATAGTAATGTGTTAGTGAGGGTAGGCAGATATTAGAGCATTCATGCATTGTTGGTGGTTATATAAAATGGTTCAGTCACTATAGAATAGTTAAACATAAAATTACCACATGATTCAGTAATTCTAATTCTAAGTATAGACACAAAAGAATTGAAAACAGACTAAAACAGATACTTAAATGCCAATGTTCATGGCAACATTATTCATAACAATCAAAAGGTAGAAACAACCCAAATGAATGAACAGATAAACAAATGTGTATACCCATGCAGAGGAATATTCAGCCCTAAGAAGAAATGAAATTCTGACACATGCTACAACATGGATGAACTGTGAAAATATAACGCCAAATGAAATACACCAAGCACAAAAGGATAAATGTCATAGACTTCCATTTATATGAGATAGCTAGAGTAGGAAAATTCACAGAGACATAAAGTAGAATAGAGGTTACCATGGGATGATGTAGACCCTTATGGCAGAAAGTGAAGGACTAAAGAGCCTCTTGATGAAAGGGGAAGAGAGTGAAAAAGTTGGCTTAAAACTCAACATTCAAAAAATGAAGTTCACAGCATCCAGTCCCATCACTTCTTGGCACATAGATGGGGAAACAATGGAAACCATGACAGACTTTATTTTCTTAGACTCCAAAATCACTGCAGATGGTGACTATAGCCATGAAATTAAAAGACACTTGCTTCTTGGAAGAAAAGCTATGACCAACCTAGACAGCATATTAAAAAACAGAGACATTACTTTGCTGACAAAGGTCCATCTAGTAAAAGCTATGGTTTTTCCAGTAGTCATATATGGATGTGGGAGCTGAACTATAAAGAAAGCTCAGTGCTGAAGAATTGATGCTTTTGAACTATGGTGTTGGAGAGAACTCTTGAGAGTCCCTTGGACTGCAAGGAGATCAAGCCAGTCAATGCTAAAGGAAATCAGTCCTGAATATTCATTAGAAGGACTGATGCTGAAGCTGAAATTCCAGTACTTTGGCCACCTGATGCAAAGAACTGATTTATTGGAGAAGATCCTGATGCTGGGAAAGATTGAAGGCAGGAAGGGAAGGGGACAACAGAGGATGGGATGGTTGGATGGTATCACCAACTCGATAGACATGAGTTTGAGCAAGCTTCGGGAGTTGGTGATTGACAGGGAAGCCTGGTGTGCTGCAGTGCATGGGGTTGCAAAGAGTTGGACATGACTGAGCAACTTAACTAAGCTGAACAGATGGGCTGAGGGGAAGGAGAAACAGAGTCACTGTTTAATAGGTACAGGTGATATGATCACCTCCCAGACATTGTGAGATTTAGGTTTGACTTGGGATTGTCATACACATGATACCTCTAGGGTTTTATAAGTGCATAGCACAATGGTGCCCTAAAGTGTTGCTTAGATAATGGGGTGAATGGGTCTGAAGTCTAACTTGTGCTGTGTTGCCTAGGCCATGTGCTTTGGAGGAAGGTTACATCCTGTTGGGGGAAGAGGTGCACTGTTTAAATCATTTTGAAACAGTATACAAAGTCATCCCATGTGTAATGACTTCTTGTTATTACTATCTGCATTCAAAACCCCACAGTGGGAACAAACAGTTTCAGGATTTCATACTAATATTCAAGTGCATCTTTCTTGGCATATCTAGAAAAGGTTAAGTTTGCCAGTTGACATACCATCTTGTTAGTCAAGACACTAAAAATCTGTTATTTTTTTCTGAGTCAAAAATGATAACCAAAAATTGCTGAATGGGGTGGAGGGGACTTAAGACTCCAAAATCGAACTCACACTCCTAATTAGTTAATTAATTAAAATATATTACAAATTATTCTGTGCCAAGTAAATGGATACCAGGGGCTAAAAGGTGAGGTGAGGTCTCCAAATTCACACAGGCAATTAGTGAGGAAACCAGCATGAGAATCCGCAACCCCAAGCAGATCAGACTCCTGCCACAGACAGTGAGTGTGATGCTCCCCAGGCAGGGGAAATAAGCATGTGGGATCCAGTTCAGGCATGGCTGGGACTACTGGGCTCCACAGAGCAGTATGTTAGCACTCTCAGTGTAGACTGAGATGTTTATGACATATTCACATGAAGTAGAGGAAAGGAATGAATAAACTAAGAAAAATACGATATCACCATCATGTCATGTCATTTTGTGTGGTCTCCTGTATTCTGCTTTTCTCAGAACATTTCACAGTATCTATTATTTTGGATCTGCCAAAGGCAAAGCATACATTGTCTTATGTACATGTATAATACAATGCATGAACTGTACATAGATATTTATATTTATTTTCCTCCCATTTACATAATCAATCATACTTGCTCTAAAAACTCATGTTACGTATTGAATGTTTTGGAATTTCAAATGTTTTCCAAAATGAGGAAAACAAAACCCACTTCCCTTAATAAGCTGTTTCTGGCTCATTTTTTAAATATAACATGTAAATACAGCAAATGAATCTGGAGGAAAAAAACAAAACTAAGCCAAAACACACACACACACACACACATATATATATATGAAAAAGCAAAAAAGTGTTAGTCGCTCAGTCGTGTCCAACTCTTTGTGACCCCATGGACTGTAGCCTGCCAGGCTCCTCTGTCCATTGGATCTCCTAGACAAGAATACTGGAATGGGTAGCCATTCCCTTCTCCAGGGGATTTTCCTGACCCAGAGATTGAGCCCAGGTCTCCTGCATTGCAACAGATTCTTGATCATCCAAGTCATCAGGGAAGCCCTAGAAATATATATATATATATTTATATTTATATATATATATTTCCATGTGGTTGATAATTCTCATTCCTTCTCTTCTACTCTCTATGTATCCTCATGTGTTTATGTTATTTCTGATTTCAGGTTCCCCAAGTGAATTTCTGTAGGCTATAAGCTAAACCACTGACAAACACTGGCCAGGTTAAACCATGTTACAGGAACAATGAGAAAGGCCCAATTTCTCTGAAGAGACATGAAGTGAAAAATCTTCACCACTGGATGACATTATTTCGTGACAACTGAAACCAGCCTACCCCTAATGATCAGGAGCCATGCCCTCCTCCCCTGCCGCCTTCCACATGGAACCAGTTTGCGTGCTCTCTCCAGGAACGCTGCAGAGCTGGGAAAGTCTTCCAAAGGTCACCTTTTCCTAAGGCCTCCTGGCAGTTCTCTAAAGCATTCCAGAATTTTTATTCCCCAATTCTTTAAAATGCTCTGAGCAACTGACAGATCTCTGATGTCTACAGGAAAAAACGTTCGAGTCAATGAGTCTTAATTCTACTCTTACACCAATCTCTGTTTAAGACAGGGATCCCTTTTAAAGTCAAAATCAGCTTTGGTTTTCTTTATTCTTACATTCTGATAACACTTTAGGAAGCTGTTATTAAGGGGAAGTCAAGCCACAGGTTAAAAGAAGAATTATGTCCATTTTGAACAGAGACTTTGAGACAACAAAATGATCATTTAGTGTCTATATTAGATTCCTTCCTGAATTTAGCCTTTAGGCAATCGGTTTACTAAAGGATTCTAAAAGCATTTGGCCTTTATGTGAACAGGAGGAAGCTCCACAGAGTTTCAAACTATAATGAAATCAGAAGGGTCATAAACCTCGTGCTGTAGACATTAATTAAGGGCCAGCTCACGCCACAGCAGAGGCAATGCTGGGACAGCAGGTGTGTTTGGGGGAGGTACACGACTGCCTGGGAAGCAGCTGGACTTGGCAGCCCTTGGACTGAGAACAGAGAGACCACAAATCCCTAGCACAGGGGCAGCTTGACCATTCCTTTGACCCTTGCATGCCTTAACTAAACTCCTTTGTTTCTGGTTGATTCTCCCTCAACATGCAAAAAACCATGTCTTCCTATCTTTCAAAGGAAATAAGTCTGCTTCTCATTCTCTGCCCTCCCCCACACCTGGACTGGACGTCATTTGTCTTGAGGCAGAAGAGGGCTCAATGCAACACGTGATCATATTTAATGGTCTCCAAAATTACTTCTGTGAAACATCCACCTACTTGCCACGGCTTGATTTACTGCATCGCCTGGAAATAACAAATGTAATTACTTTGGAATCAACATAATATGAGGCCAGATTGCCTTAACATTCCTTTCGCTTGAGAGGAACTTAATATGAATGAGAACCAGCTGTCTGTCTGTCATCATGTGCATTTGGTCAGCTTTCATAACTGATGACAGATATGGCTCTTTTGGAAAATACTTTAAAGTCACATAATTGTAATGGCCATTTTTTTCTCTGACAGCTTTCGTATCTACAATGAATCATGTAAAGCACAAGTATCTTACCTGAAACCAAGAGATAACTCTGTGTTTTCAAATGGTTATCTCCCCTGAGATTGTTTCCCCCAGGCTTATGTTTTGGATTTCTTTAATAAAAGGGGTAGTATGTTCTTATGCAAGAAGAGAAACAAATGAAACTTGTGACTTAATAATGAGAGAAATTCCCTAATATAACCTAAAGCTTTGAATGGCAAGAAGGGTCTTCAGAGTATGTGTGTATGTGTGTGTGTGTATAAATGTTGATTTAATTGGCCTTTATTTCATATCTACTAATTTTCAGACTCTCTGTCAGATGATAAAATTTTTTAAATGAACTAACATTTTGGGAGTCTCTACACTATCTACATTTAACCTTCACAACAACCCCACTTTGTGAGTTGGGTAATAAGACCTGCTTCTTTGCAAAGAGAACGCTGAAGGTTAGTGACATGAGTAACTTTCCGAAGGTCACAGAGCTAGTTAGTAATGAAGTTGAAAGTAGGATCTAGGCCTCATTGATTCAAGTCAGTAAGAAAACCCTTACTGAAAGAATTGAGAAAAATTGGCAAATGCAACTCATTATACAAAACCTGGTATCTCTATAATTGTAACAACTAATTAGCATAATACAGAAAATTGATCCCATTTATAAATCAGAGTACTGAGAGTATGACAGACTCTCAGTAGATCAGTGAAACTAGAGTACAATCGCATGTGTGGATATTTGATATATGACAGAGGAGTAATTACAATGGAAAAACGAAGGGCTAATAGACAAGTGGTGATCAGAAAATAAGATACACATATGATTCCTTCCTTTATACTAGATACACATTAAAAATGACCCAGAGAGATTAAAAACCTAAATGTGAAAAGCAAACCTTTAAACACTTTAGAAGAAAATAAAGGAGACACGATGATGTTAAAGTATATTCTTAAACAAAACACAGAAAAGCACAAATGTCATAATGAATGATTACTAGATACACTATATTAAAAATAAGCTTTTTTTTACAAGATTCAATTACAAATAGAGAAAATGAAAGTCACAGACTGGGAGAAAGTATTTGCAACACATGTACCTAACAAAGAATTAGCACCCAGAACATATTAAAAAATGCATGGAAATCAAGCACTCAAGAGAAAAATGGGCAGCTCACAAAACAGGAAATCTACTGGTCACTTAATATGTGAAAAGATTTTTAACCGTTTTAGGAATGAGGTAAATAAAACAATGAGGTATCAGTTCACAATTACCAAATTGGCAAATTTTTAGAGTATGAAAACACCTATTATTGGCCAGATACAACAGGAATTTTCATTTATTGCTGATAGAACTGGAACAACCACTTGGGAGCATGATTTGGCATGTCTAGAAAAAGTGAAGATGCACACTGCCTTCTCATACCTAGTAATTCTGCTCATATGTATATATCTTAGAGAAACTCTCTAACATGCACATAAGAAGAAATTTAAAAATGCTACTTGCAGCTATGTTTATGGAAACAAAACAACAGATAGCCCAATATATTTAAATTTTAAAAGGATATATTTTGATAGGTTCATAAAATGTAGCACTATTTCAGCAACTAAAATTAACAAACTAAATCTAGCTATTTATGGCAACATGGATAAATCTCAAAAATATAACACTGACAAAAAGGAATTGCAAAGCATTTGTACAGTATAATACATACAGTTCAAAAATAAGCAAAAACATATTATCAAAACAACTTATGGAAATTTATGTTTTATTGAACAGTGGAAGATTGTTTATACTTATTTCACAGTCTAAAATCATGCACACAAAAAAACTAAAAGCGCTTCTCTCTGAAAAGACACAGATAGGAATGAAATCAGGGAGTTTCAACTCAGGGGCTTTGAATTTTTTCTTTAAAAAAAAATCTGAAATGAACATGGTATTGGTTGTTATTTACTCACTAAGTCATGTTTGACTCCTTTTGTGACCCCATGGACTGTAGCCCACCAGGCTCTTCTATCCATAGGATTTCCCAGACAAGAATACGGAACTGGGTTGCCATTTCTTTCTCCAGGGGATCTTCCCAACCCAGGGACCAAACCTGCATCTCCTGCTTGGCAGGTGGATTCTTTATAACTGAACCACCTGGGAAGCCGATGGTGTTGGTAGATGATGTAAATAAAGAGACAGAAAAGAGGAAGAAGGCAGGAGGGAGAGAGGGATGGATAAAAAGAAGGAAGAAAGGAAACATGGCAGGGGTGGGGCAGCAAGCAAAAGAAGAAAAAATATTTAGAGAGTATAAAATGCTAGATCAAATCATTGATATTCTTTTAAGGGTAGAGTCACTTAAATTTTAAAGAGATTAAAAGAGAATTTCCAGATTTTTTGAAACATAAAGAACAAATGGAGATAGTTATGATATGAGTTAATATAACTCACTAATTTAGGTCAACCAGTGGAAGATCAATTTGAATTAGGTCCAGAAATTCTGAGAATTTAAAGGCACGCAATTATAAAACTTACTCTGGGCCTACAGCTCTTCAAACTAATTGTAACAGTTAACCTTTTTGTGGGTGGCAGGTTTATGCCTTGAAACGTGAAGCACTCTGGTCTCTGTGTACCCACTCCCCTCTCTCACTTGTACCCCAAAGGCAATTTTCCTTCCTTTCATCCAAAACAATAATTCAAAAAAATCTATGAGCTAAGTGCCTAACTTAAAAAAAATCTGCATGTGTATATTTCCCTTTACTATTATTCTATATATACTGTTTTTAACCATTTATCTGGGGCTTCCCAGGTGGTACTAGTGGCAAAGAACCTGCCTGCCAATGCAAGGGATGAGGGTTCATCTCTTCCTAGGTCAAGAAAATCTCCTGGAGGAGGTCATGGCAACCCATTCCAGTATTCTTGCCTGGAGAATCTCCATGGACAGAGGAGCCTGGAGAGCTACAGTCCATTGGGTCACAAAGAGTCGTATATAACTGAAGTGACTTGTTATATAAAATAGAAATAATTACTGAACAGTGAAACACTGTATTTTTATCAAAATAAGATAATACTCTCAATATTCCTATACTTTTCCAGTTCACATTCACTACCTTTATTTCAAAAACTGTTCATCTCCTCTTACATCAGAACTTAAATTCTATTCATGGACCAGATACTCCATTTAAGACTGATCTGTACAAATCAAGCCCATACACTGCAGCTAGCTGCTTTATTCCTTAGGCCTCTTCTTATCTGGAACAGATCTTTTAATGACTCTGAACTGTCATCTTACAGGATGTAAGCTATCAGGATAGTCTCTGTGGATTTAAGTCAACCACATGTGGCAAGACAGTATCATAATTAATGTTACCAACTTCATTTTACATCACCTATGAAAACCCAATGTACTATCTAGTTGCCTACCACTGATGATACTAAGATTAACCACTAGATTAGGGTGGCAATAATTTGATTTCTCTATTTAATAGCAGTATTTTCCCCTTTACAACCTGAAAGTAATCTGTGTAGTGTTACTCTGGGGTTATACAAGTGTTTCATCATAAATCCTCACTAAATTGATAACTGACAACTGATAATCCTCCTGAATTAGTAATTTAATTACATCACTGGTCTAGATATCAAGGAATAAAACAAGCAAAAATTCGTGCTCTCAGGGAGTTTACCATCTAGAGGGAGAATACATCAATAAACATTAAAAATTAGAAAGATATGGCATGAAGTATGCCATGTTCTGAAGAGTGCCAAAGAAACAAATTGAGCTGGGAAGCAGTGAGGACCTTTCCTGATCGCCCTGTGGAGAGATGACCTCGCAAGTGTTGACCCGCATACTTGATGGTCTATCTGACCTAATATACTCAACTCAGAACAACTCAGGGTTCTGAGAGTAAGAGTATATGCTAGTTTTCTGGAGCTAATGTAACATAATACCACAAATTCAGTAGCTTAAAACAACAGAAATTTCTTCTCTCGCAGCTTCTGACCTTCTTGGTAGCTGTGCGCAGTCCTTGGTCTGGAAACATACCTCTTCAGTTACTTCAAACACCACCTCTGTCTTCACTTGAGCTCCCACTCTGTGTCTCAAGGATCCCTCTCCTTCCTTTTGTAAGAAGCTAGAACTGAACTGAGTCACAGGATTTAGGGCCCACTCTAAAAGCAGGACCATCTCATTTCAAGACCCTTTGATTAACCACATCTGCCCAGATGCTGTCTCCAAATAAGATCACAAGTACAAGTAACAGGACTTCCCTGAGGGCTCAGATGGTGAAGAATCCACCTGCAATGCAGAAAACCTGCATTCAATCCCAAAGTCAAGAAGATCCTCTGGAGAAGGGAATGGCAACCCACTCCAGTATTCTTGCCTGGAAAGTTCCACGGAGAGAGGAGCCTGGTGGGCTACAGTCCACGGATCACAAAGAGTTGGACACAATTGAGGGACTAACACCTTCACTTTCACAGGTATCAGGGGTACTTTATCTTATCGGGACCATATTCAACTAAATAAAAAGGCGACAGAATGTGTTAACTATAGTCAATGGACCAAGAGAGTATAATACAGGCTTCATCTCTAGTTCTTAAGGATGAGGGGAAATCAGATACCACGGGAACATTTCATGCAAAGATGGGCTCAATAAAGGACAAAAAAGGTATGGACGTAACAGAAGCAGAAGATATTTAGAAAAGGTGGCAAGAATACATAGAAGAACTGTACAAAAAAGATCTTCATGACCCAGATAACGATGGGTGTGATCACTCACCTAGAGCCAGACATCCTGGAAGGAGAAGTCAAGTGGGCCTTAGGAAGCATCACTATGAACAAAGCTAGTGGAGGGTATGGAATTCCAGTTGAGCTATTTCAAATCCTAAAATATGATGCTGTGAAAGTGTTGCAGTCAATATGCCAGCAAATTTGGAAAAATCAGCAGTGGTCACAGGACTAGAAAAAGTCAGTTTTTATTCCAATCCCAAAAAAAGGCAATGCCAAAGAATGCTCGAACTACCGCACAATTGCACTCATCTCACATGCTAGCAAAGTAATACTCAAAATTCTCCAAGCCAGGCTTCAGCAATATGTGAACCATGAACTTCAGATGTTCAAGCTGGATTTAGAAAAGGCAGAGGAACCAGAGATCAAATTGCCAACAACCACTAGATCATCAAAAAAGCAAGAGAGTTCCAGAAAAACATCTATTTCTGCTTTATTGACTATGCCAAAGCCTTTGACTTTATGGATCACAACAAACTGTGGAAAATTCTGAAAGGGATGGGAATACGAGACCACCTGATGAGCCTCTTGAGAAAGCTATATGCAGGTCAGGAAGCAACAGTTAAAATTGGACACAGAACAACAGACTGGTTCCAAATAGAAAAGTAGTATATCAAGGCTGTATATTGTCACCCTGCTTACTTCACTTATATGCAGAGTACATCATGAGAAACGCTGGGCTGGAGGAAGCACAGGCTGGACTCAAGATTTCCAGGAGAAATATCAATAACCTCAGATATGCAGATGACACCACCCTTATGGCAGAAAGTGAAGAGGAACTAAAGAGTCTCTTGATGAAAGTGAAAGAGAAGAGTGAAAAGTTGGCCTAAAGTTCAACATTCAGAAAACTAAGATCATGGCATCCAGTCCCATCACTTCATGGCAAACAGATGGGGAAACAGTGGAAATAATGGCTGACTTTATTTTTCTGGGCCCCAAAATCACTGCAGATGGTGATTACAGCCATGAAATTAAAAGATGCTAACTCCTTGGAAGGAAGGTTATGACCAACCTAGATAGCATGTTGAAAAGCAGAGACATTATTTTGTCAACAAAGGTCCATCTAGTCAAAGCTATGGTTTTTCCAGTAGTCACGTATGGATGTGAGAGTTGGACTATAAAGAAAGCTGAGCACCATAGTATTGATGTTTTTGAACTGTAGTGTTGGAGAAGACTCTTGAGCATCCCTTGGATGGCAAGGAGATCCAACCAGTCCATCCTAAAGGAGATCAGTCCTGGGTGTTCATCGGAAGGACTGATGTTGAAGCTGAAACTTCAATTCTTTGGCCACCTGTTGCAAAGAGCTGACTCATTTGAAAAGGCCCTGACACTGGGAAAGATTGGGGGCGGGAGGAGAAGGGGACAACAGAGGTTGAGATGGTTGGGTGGCATCACCAACTCGATGTCCATGTATTTGGGTGGACTCTGGGAGTTGCTGAGGGACAGGGAGGCCTGGCATGCTGCGGTTCATAGGGTCAAGAAGAGTCGGACACAACTAAGAGACTGAACTGAACTGACTGAACTAGACTGCCTGCACATACAGTCATATACACATACACACTATAGTGGTTTTTGGAACTGTTTCAGAGACAAATAGGGTTGTAGAAATCAGAACTCCATAACATGGAATTAAACTGGACAGGTGATAGTGAGTTGGGAAAAAACTCAGTCCTTCTCATGTGTTTCTCCTTTACTCTCATATGACCACCACATTCACATTTCTGCCACTAGAAGTGTGGGAGTTTTTCCCATACCAGGCAGTTCTTTGACACAAGTTGGGTTTCCCACAACTAACTCAATGCTGACTCTGTCTACCTGGAGATACCGTTAGATCCCAGTTTCAGGTCTGCAAGACTGTCCCCAGTTTCAGATGCAGTTGTGTAGTTCCCCTGATTACTCAACTTTTGTTTGACAGCCACAAATCAGAGGTTCCCATTACCTGCTCCTCACTGGGTTCCATTATTCACAGAATAGCTCATAAAACTCAGGCCAACACTTACACTTACCAGTTTTATTAAGGCATATAACAAAGGATATATATGAACAGGGGCTTCCCAGGTGGCGCTAGTGGTAAAGAACCTGCCTGCCAATGCAGGAGACATAAGCAATGCAGGTCCGATCCCTGGGTAGGGAAGATGCCCTGGAGGAGGGCATGGCTGCAATCCATAAGGTCGCAAAGAGTCAGACACAACTGAAGCAACTTAGCACACATGTACGCATATTTGAAGAGCCAGATGAAGAGATACATAAGGCAAGGTCTGGGAGGATCCTGATCATAAGAGCTTCTGTCCCTATGGAGCTGGGGTATGTCTCCCTCCTAGTATGTGGATGTGTTCACCAAGCTTTCCAAACCACACACAACTGGGACTTTATGGAGGTTTGCTCACAGAGACATGATCAATTACTAACTCCATTTCCAGGTCCTCTCCCCTCTCTGGAGAATGGAGAGTGGGGCTGAAAATTCCAAGCTTCTGATTATGAGGTGGTCTTTGTGGTAACCAGCCCCCATTCAGAAGCCCACCAAGAATCATTTCAATAGAGCAAAAGACATTCCGATCACCTCGGAAATTCCAAATTATTTAGGAGCTCTTTATTAAGAATCCAAGATCAAAGACAAAATATTAGAACAAAAGATACCCATGTACTCTTATCATTTAGGAATCTATAAGGGTTTTAGGAGCTCTCTGCCAAGAATCAGTGTTAGAGACCAACATATATTTTTCTATTATCTCACAGATGGTCTCTCTACCTCAGTACAAAGATGGCAGCTATCCAGTTGCATCATTAGCAAAGAAATGTAACATGGCAAAGTTCTTCAAAAACACTTCTTTAGAATAAATAGTCAATTCCTCCAAATTTTTCACATGGCTACTTTATTCAATAAAATGAATTTTAGTCTGATTTGAGGCTAATTCTTAAGAAATCTGAGTGAATTAAGTGTGAGTTGATGAAGTGCCCTGATGCTGAATTTACCCATCAGTAAATATCTAAGCAAGTTGTAGTATCATTTTTCTAGCCTTAGAAGTAAGTATCTGATCACACAGCTGGTTCTAATGACCTCTACATAGAAGAAAGAAGTCAATTTCATCAGTTAAAAATATTTAGAGAATATTACCAAGATGCTTAACATATGTTGTTGTGCATAAAATACCAAAAAATTAGAGATATGAGGATTGATTTTATACTCAGAAATTCCTTACAGTTGATATCATAGTCTGGTTGAACTTTATATTTTGACTGTGACATTATCTTATTTTTAAAGATTAAGTAAATGATACATAAAGCTAGAAATAAAAAGGGGATCTCTAAACCCCAAGATCCTATGGAAAGGAGACATAACTCAAGCAAATGTGGTCAGTTAACATACATATTTATACAGGAAACAATTACCCAAGTGTTACAAAGAATCCAGTCAAAACTTAATTCTACCTTGCTAAGTGTATGCCAAAAACCATAATGTTTTATTTCACTACAATAAAGATTATATCAGACATCCCCAGAATCTGGACAAAAGTACATAAGAATTATTTTGACAAAATACAATGTAGGCATTCATATTGTAATTTTTTGCATCAGTCATCTTGGTAAAATGCAAAGTACCTTTAGAATAATATAAAAACCTAACATACCAGCTCTGTCATTTAATAGTCACAGGTTACAGAAAAAAATCTCCTAAACAATATGACTTACAGCTTCTTCAACTGAAAAACTGAATCTAGTCCCCCTCTTGCAAGGTTGTTGGAAGGTTATAAATAATGTGGGTAAAATGTCTGATTTTGAATGCCCATTGTTATTCTTAGGCTGTGGTCTATCATTAGGTAAACCTGAGAATTCATATTTAGGTGCATTTGGCTACTTCATGTAACTCTCTATAAAAAAAAAATAAAGTGAATATTTCAATAATAATTTGTAGATTGCATTTTAACATAGAAAGATGGCTTTTTAAAAAATATTTATTGAATTTCAATCAAAGAGAAGTGTGTAGTTCACCATGTGGCACTCAGAGAGACATGGCACTCTGATTCTCCTTCCAGAAAGGACTCGCTGCCCAGCTGTGAGGGATGCAGCGCCCTCTCAGCCTCCAGCTGGTGGTCCATCAGAGGCTGCCTCCTCAAGCTGCCTTGGCCTTCCAGCTGACGTCACACCACCTGTAAGGTGACCCCTGGCAAATGACTGAGCCGGACAATGGCAGCTAAGGGCATGCTCTTCTTGCAACAGCTTCCAGCCACTGACTGAACAAAGCAGAGATCCAAAGGTCTGCCGTTTCCACTCAGGGCAGCATCCCTCGACTGGGCATGCTGTGCTCTGACCTCCTGCTTGGCTGGCAAACACTTTTCTAGGCTGGCATACAAACTAACAGCACTCTCTGCCCACTCCTGTTTCTCACTCCCATTCACAGGTTCTCTCCCCAATAAATATTTCACTCTTCCAACTACCTCAGCATTTGCTTCCAGAGAACTCAAATTGTGACACCTAGCTCTTTCAGAAATTTATGTTATTAAACAACAGTAACAACAACAAACTCAGACAGAAGAATTAATGGAAATGGAGTTCTTCATCACTTTGCCTAAAACATCTCAGACAGGCATCTCTTCTATTCTTTTTTTTTTCCTCCAGCTTTATTGAGATATAACTGATATATAACTTTAAGTTTAACATGTTGATTTGATACACTTATGTACTGCAAAACAATTACCAACAGACCTTCAACCCATCACAGAATTACTGTTTCTTTTTTGTGGTGAGAACAGTTAGATCTATTCTCTTAGCAACTCTTAAGTGCATGATACAGTGTTATTAACTATAATCTAATGCTCTATATTAAGACCCCAGAATTTATTCATCTTACAACTGGAAATTGGATTCTTTGACCAACATCTCCCCACTTCCTCCAGCCCTCAGATCCTAGTAACCACTACTCTATTCTAAATGAATAATTCAGTCTGCATACCAATGTTAATAGTGTGAGTCTTTCTTCCTGTTTGGTCTAATTTGAATTTGCTTGCTACAAGTTAAGCTCACTTCTCCATATATTCACTGTGAAAATGAAGATGGAAACACCTACACTGTGATTCAAGATATTTAAGCCATTGTTTTCCCATTGATCAAGATTCTCAGCTTCTTTAAACAGCATCCCTCTGAGGTCTTATTTATTAAGCTATTAATCATTTTTACTGCTTTTCTCTGGATGTTATCCAAACTTCCCACCCTGTATCTGTCTTCAGATGAAGAGTTTCAAACTCATAGCAGATCTCTAGTAGGAAGCTGGCTGTGGTGGAATAAGAGAGACAAGCTCCATGGCTATAACTCCACTGACAAGGATTAACTGTGAAAACTAGTGGCACAGGCTTTCTAGCTATGTTCATCTGTATTATTCAATAATTACATAATCTGATATATTTTATTTGTTTATATCCCACTTCATTCTAAAGAGTATTGTGGATGATATTTAAAATGCACCAAGGGGCAGCTATACATAAGGCAGGATTCCAAGAGAAACACAAAACTTCATGTTTTCCATCAGTTCCAGAATTTGCTGTTGTTGTTCAGTCGCTAAGTTGTGTCTGACTCTTTGTGACCCCATGGACTGTAGCCTTCCAGGCTCCTCTGCCAGTGGGATTCTCCAGGCAAGAATACTGGGGTAGGTTGCCATTTCCTTTTCCAGGGGATCTTCCTGACCCAGGAATTGAACCTCTGGCTCCTGCATTGGCAGGCAGATTCTTTACCACTGAGCCACCTGAGAAGCCCAATAGTTCTGTAATCAACATCATTAAAATCTTCCTGTTAAAATAAAACAAGAATGGCACTGACACCCACACTGATGTCCCTAAAAGTAATAGTGCAGGACACAACGCAATGAAAAAAGACCATATTCTTGTATCTTCCTCTGTTAATCATTTTAATAAGTGTCATCCACTCAGCATGCAGTCAGTGTTCCTTGTGAGCCACATTCTTGGTCTCGACTATGTGGCCAGATCTGCTTTGCCAGCACATCCTCCGATAATCCCTTCACCCACCCTAAATTCCAGCCAGACTGAACTATGTGCCATTTCTCTCCAAACATGGCTGCTTCCTCTAGCTGTCTGCCTTACTTTCATTTCCAATGTCCTCAAATGCATTTCTCCCCACTCAAAATAACTGAAACTTTCCAAAGCCCAATTTGAAAGTTCCCTTTGCCTGGAAGTTCTTCCAAATACCCACAGTGGTGTTTGCTCCCTCCTCTGAATCCCCAGAGCACTCTGTTGCTCTATTCCACTCTACACTTTATTACGTGACCCATATGTGTCTTACACCGTATTTCCATGATCGGAAACAACCCTGTATTTGTGCTTCTGACAGCCTTTCTGCCAGTCATCCAACAAACCACTGAACTGGCCACAAATAAGTGCCAGCACTGAAGTAGGTATTAGAAATATAACCATAACCAAAACTGACTTGGCACATGTCCTCAAGAAACTTCTAGGCATGAAGAACCACTGAAAAAGCAATGACCACAGTTCCACAGAAGACAGAGGCTCTTGGGCTGGTGTAGGAGACACAGGCAGGGTTCCCAACTCAGACTTCAGATACAGAGAACCCTGCTGGAGACTAACAGGCAAGCATTTAGCCAGGAAAATTGGCTGGGTAGTGGTTAATTGTGCCAGGTAGAGGAATAGGTCATGAGAATGCCGGGAGAGAAATAGCCCTACAATTTGAGAGCATCACTGGGTGGAGGGGAAGTATGAAGATGGCTGGGTTAGCAAACTTTGAGGTGAGGCTGAGATATAGGCTGAAGCCAGGTCACAACAGGTCTTTTACTCACGAGAAAATCCAGGTATTGGTCTGAGGACAACGGCAAGCCACTGAAAGACAATCAAAATTTGCATTTTCAAATAATCCCTCTGGCTTCGGTGCAGAGACTAGGTTGCAGGGGAGCAGAGCAGGGGCTTCCCTGGTGGCTCAGTAGTAAAGACTCTACCTGCCAATGCAGATGACACAGGTTCGATCCCTGATCTGGGAAGATCCCACATGCTGCAGAGCAAGTAAGCCCATGTGCCACAGCTATGAGCTTGTGCTCTAGAGCCCACAAGCCACAACTCCTGAGCCTGTGCTCTCTAGAGCCCATTGCTTACAACAGGAGCAGCCACTGCAATGAGGAGCCTGCACACAGCAACTGGAGGGCGCCCTGCTCACTTCCCTACAGGCAAGTCCATGCAGCAACAAAGACCACGGCAACCAGAGATAAATAAAATTATGGGAAAAAAAAAAAAGAACATTGTTTTTAAAAGAGAGAGAACAGGGTAGAAAACAGAAAGACCAATTAGAAGCCTGGTGCAGTAATCCAGGCCAGTCACAAGAAGTATATGATAGGAGGCTTAACCTACATATTTTAAACAAGGATAATTTGCCAAATTCTAATTCAAATGCATATCTTACCAGCTCTCCCCCTCTTCATCAATAAAATTTTAAGTGAAACTGGCAGAAAATATGTAACTCCCCAGATGATCAAGAGGCCTCTGACTGCCCTGTGCCAGACTGCCTCGTCCAACATCTGGATTTTTAATACACCTGGTAACACTTAAGCACTGTAACCATAATTATCATGAAGAAATTCACTGAATTTCTAAGTGTTGCAGTAGTTCTTAGTCCAATCAATCCATAGTGCAGGCATTTGTATTTTTGCAACAAGCACAAGCACAGTACTTGGTTGGTCAGCAGTGAGGACAGACCTATAGAGAGTATGTGCAAGAAAACCTGCTGCCAAAAAAAGATGCCATATATTCTTCTCCTTACATGCCTTTGACCAGGGGCAAAATTAGCAGGCACTGTACTTCTGCCTTTGTGTAAACCTGATTGGGCGATGGGAAACAGTGTCGAGCCTGCTACATCAGGAGTTTGTCTTTTCGGTCAGAACAAAGCACAGAACTCCCAGTATAATATAAATATGTTTTTGATTGGCAGAAGCAGAGAGTTGGAAAATATACCACATGATAATCTCCCTAAGGGTTACAGCAAATACCCCACAATTACTAGCAGGTCTCAGAGAGAATGTGTCCTCTTCACTGCAGATAACAGTAAAGAACTGGGCATCATTTTAATGGCTACCAGAGCAACTAATTATTATCAAAAAGAAGAACCATAAATAAGCCATTCTGAAAAAAGTAACTCTTTTAGGTAAATGTCCTCTCTTACCTAATTGAATCAAAATTGAGTAATTCAACTCACTCAGTTACCTAAGCACACATTTCTTTTAAACCAGATATACAATCATTTTGTCTTGAACTATACACTAAGAAACCTATATCACTCATGTCAATGTTCTGTGGATTTTTAACATAGCTGTTATTATTTGGTTCTGTTTAGTCTTAACAAACGAGATATTTTGTTGTGCTTGCTTATAAAACCACATGGGCCACATGCATTGTGTCAGTGTCTTACAAGAAAATACTTGAGCCTGATTTGTCTTCCTATGTGAGTATGAGCTAACATGGTTCAAGATTTACATTCTGTGGATTATCCTGACCACGCTTTGCCCAGAGCCTCCAGTTAGGCAGGTCTCCTTGCCTGGCTCCTAACTCTCATTAAGAGGTGACAGTTGTCCCTTTTGCCAGAGTATTTCACTCAGCCAACAGACAAAGGACAAGCTACACAAGGTAACAGATGAGATCAAACTGCAAACCCCTGTTACTTGCCAGGGATAATAACCTTGAGTTTTCGTTCCTCAGTAGAAGACTGAAGAAGACGCAATACATCTATTCCTTTAACTATTGAAAAATCTTCCCCAGATTAAGCCCAATAAATTATGTAATTGGATGGCATCGTATTGGTTTCCTAGGTAAATCTGTTTTATCTAGATGTGCATTAACTATCTCTCATTGGCATATGTTGAGAAACAATATGAAAAAGAGCCCTATAAAACTCAGGACTATTTTCTCTCAGGATGCTGTGAAATAAATACACTGTCTCTTATACCCATGACCCCTTAAAGAGACCCACAGAATAAATTTTTCATAGGTCTTAGTTCTAGAAAGAGCTGTGTTTCTCCCCAGGCAATTGGATTTGTTTTTCTTTTATGGGCACAGTGAAACAGAGACCTGATAATGTTCATGTCTTGGTGTAGGTTGCTAGACAGCTTTTAGCCAATTCTGGTGGATCACAGATTCACATTAAATTACTTTGTATATTTTTTGTCCTTATTACAAAAGGAAAAACATAGTTATTGGGGGGAAATTGAAACTTCTGATAAGAAAAAAGAACATAAAAATTATTTGCATCTCACCACTTCAAGATGGTCACTAAGCCCTTTATTACATTTCTTAAAATTTTATTTCTTTGTACATGTACTTTATTTTTTCTTATAAAAATGGAATCATGCCTCATATCACTTTGTAACATGCTCTCTAACTTAATATATTGTGAACAAAATTTTATATTATTAAGCATTCTTCTACAACATTTTCATTGACTGTTGAGAATAAACATCCATAGATCTACCAACACCTATTCAACCATTACCATATACTAGTTGAATAGCTATGCTCTTTCCATGTATATATTATAAATGTGTTCTGATGAATATCTTTATAACTGTATCTTTACAATAATCTTTTATAATAACTTTTACTTTCTTAAGAATAAACTTATAGAATCAAACTGATTAGGTCGAAATCTAGGCAAAATTATAAGGTTATTATCGCCAGGAATTAAGAAATTGCTCTTTGATATAATAAATTTTTTAAAAAAGAAATTGCTCTTTGGAAAGACTGCTAGTTTTAGTGCAACCAGCATTTTGTTAAATGACACATTATGTCAGTTACAGATGCTTGTCTGTCTTGTTTAACAATTCACACATGTGTACACACACAACACACAGACACACAGAAATAGATTCTCTGCAATTGTTACTGGGACTAATTTAACAGGTACGGATGGGATAGCCACCAGTTCACCATGATTTCTGAGATCAGCCCACCAAAGATGGGCCCAGTTTTCGTGTCTCTATTCAATGATCCTGTCCAAAGCTATTTAAGCTAAGAGTGGTCATTTGATCTGAGTTAGGGAATTTCAGTCTTTCTCTTGGAAACTGCAGAAAGAAAAGAGGAGACACAGAGGGAATACCTTGGTGGTCCAGTGGTAAGACTCTGTAGGCCATGGATTCTATCTCTGGCTGAGGAACTAAGATTCTGCATATCAGAGTAAAGTCAAAAAAAAAAAAAAAAAAGGAGACACAGAAATTAGAAATTGTTAGGCATACCCCATTAATTGAAGGCCTCAAAGAAAATATTCACAAATTGTTGTTGAAACTCTAAGAGCCGCAATGACCTTTCTGAGATACAGTACTCATCAATACCAGCTCAGGCTAAGCTGGCCAAGGAATGATGGTTCGGTTCGGTTCAGTTCAGTCACTCAGTCGTGTCCAACTCTTTGCCACCCCGTGAACCACAGCACGCCAGGCCTCTGTCCCTCACCAACTCAGGGAGTTTACTCAAACTCATGTCCATTGAGTCGGTGATGCCATCCAATCATCTCATCCTCTGTCGTCCCCTTCTCCTCCTGCCTTCAATCTTTCCCAGCATCAAGGTCTTTTCAAATGAATCAGCTCTTTGCATCAGGTGGCCAAAGTATTGGAGTTTCAGCCTCAACATCAGTCCTTCCGATGAACACCCAGGACTAATCTCCTTTAGGATGGACTGGTTGGATCTCCTTGCAGTCCAGGGGACTCTCAAGAGTCTTCTCCAACACCACAGTTCAAAAGCACCAGTTCTTCAGCGCTCAGCTTTCTTTAGAGTCCAACTCTCATTTCCATACTTGACTACTAGAAAAACCATAGCCTTGACTACACGGAATGATTAACTAACATTTATTAGCTGCTTCCAATGAAACAAGTGACATTCTAAGAGCTTTATTTTATTAATCCACTCAATTTCTATAATAGTCTTATGAGGTAGATAATATAAATATCTTGATTTTAAAGGTGAGAAAACTAAAGGAAAGAGTTGATAAGTGATTTGCCCATTTGCCCAAGGTCACATAGTGTTTACATGGCAGAGTTGCAATTTTGAGCCAGAAAAATTTGGTTGTAAAGCCCATGTTCTTATTTATTCCATTAGAGTGGCCAGGAAATCCTGGAAGCCTCATGTCACCACACCCAGAGCCATGCTATCACCTCCACTGCAGTACATAGACACCTCCTGCTAACCCAAGGCTGCCTGTGAGAAGATCAGCACAATGGATTTGGGGAGGCTGCTTGACAAAGTCAGCTGGTGGTCACCTGAGAAGCCACACCTGCAACAGGACAGTTCCTCGGGCTCTATCACACAAGTCCTACGCTCACTCTATGGGTAAGCAGAAGTTGAATGCAGTTGCTTTTACTTGGAATCTTACAGTATATTTATTGTCACTGACCTAGGAAGGGGTGTGATTCAGACTTTGAGGTTAGGATTTTATTGCTGTTGTCATTAGTGTTGTTATTATATCAGGTGATCTATTCAGTTCTCACCTGGAAAGCAAGAGCTTGGAAGAGAGTCAGAGAGCCATCACCAAGCCAAGGGGCAAAAAAATACATTATCCTACACAATTACAATGAGTAATACTGAGAGTTCCTTGTACTGCAAGGAGATCCAATTAGTCAGTCCTAAAAGAAATCAACCCTGAATATTTACTGGAAGGACTGATGCTAAAGCTGAAGCTCCAATACTTTGGTCACTTGATGTGAACAGCTGACTCACTGGAAGAGACCCTGATGCTGGGAAATATTGAAGGCAGGAGAAGGGGATGACTGAGAATGAGACGGTTGGATGGCATTACCAAAGCAACGCACATGAGTCTGAGCAAACTCTGGGAGATACTGAAGGACAGGGAAGCCTAGCATGCTATAGTCCATGGGGTTACAAAGAGTCAGACACAACTTAGCAACTGAACAACACTATACATTTAATATTTAACATTTAACATTAACGTTAAAACATTATCAGGTTTAAAACATATTTATAGAGTTGACATGAAAGAAGATATCAGATTGATATTTCCACTTGCATACCTTGTGAAAGTTAAAGTGAAAGCCGCTCAGTTGTCTCCAACTCATTGCGACCCCATGGAATTCTCCAGGCCAGAATACTGGAGTGGGTAGCCCTTCTCTTTTCCAGGGGATCTTCCTGATCTAGGGATCGAACCCAGGTTTCCCACATTGTAGGTGGATTCTTTCCCAACTGAGCCACAAACGAAGCCCATAAATACTTGAATGGGTCGCCTATTCCTTCTCCAGCAGATCTTCCCAACCCAGGAATCAAACCAGGGTCTCCTGCATGACAGGTGGATTCTTTACCAACTGAGCTCTCAGAGAAGCTGGGTAACTTGTACTGTGATTATTTTAACTACTGAAGTCTTTTGTGATGAATGCATTTTCAGTAGCAAATTTGGCATTCCTGGATGGAGACTATACAGAGATAGAGTAGACAGTGACAATTATTTCTCTAACAATTACTTCCCATGATAGGTCTATACTGATCTGATTAAAAACAGGGTCACACTAAGCATCAGAAATCCAGCATTTCTCTAATTTCAGAACCCCTCTCCAATCTCAGAGTCACTGTGCAGGTGTGCTAAGTTGCTTCAGTCAACTCTGCATGACCCCATGGGCTACAGTCTGCCAGACTCCTCTGTCCATGGGGTTCTCCAAGCAAAAATCCTGGAATGGGTTGCCATGCCCTCCTCCCGGGGATCTTCAAACCTGTATCTCTTAGGCAGGCAGGTTCTTCACCACTAGTGCCACCTGGGAAGTCCTTTACAGTTACTACTTCCCTTCAAATTCTTTACAAACCATCTGGGAGTCCCCAGGCAGTGGTCTCACTTCACACCATGAGCTTTCTTGACATCGTTACCCTGCGGATGCCCACTGATGGCACCACACCTGCTGGGGATGCCAGCTAAAGGTGCCTGTGCCACTGCCAATCCCCACCTGATCTGTGCAGTGGCCGCCAGTGCCTGCTCTCCTGCCACAAGCTTCCTGAGGAGAAGTCCAGTTCCTCTTTCAGCAGGAACTGCCCACGCCTGAGCCTCTCCTCCCTGGGACATACACTGACGCTCTGAATGAAGGCACACAGCCCTCTTGGATTAGTTACTTCCCACATGGTGGCTACCTCAACCTGAGAATAACATACCAGGTGGCATCCTAGGTCGCCTTCCTTCTTACTCTTGGCCCATCATCTTTGAACCAGTTTATTCGTTCCATTCGTCTCTCTCCAGGGTATGTTCTTCCCTGGAGACTCAAGATCGCTCACGTAAATAGACACTCACACTCACCATCCACCCCCTGCCACTAGACATTCCAGACATGTCTGAAGACATAGGTCCCAGGCTGGGATTCTTTCTATTATATATATTATCATTATAGTCATTATCCTATCATTATCATCATTATCATTATGTTCATGATGATGACAATGAACTGGGGTCCATTAGTGACACTCAACATATATCAGACCATATTTGGGGGAAAAATTAGAAGCATGTACTTCCTCTATCTGATTCTTCCAATATAAAAATATTTCTAAAAGACTTCCCATATTTAACAAGCCTTCCCTGGTGACTCAGCAGTAAAGAATCCACTTGCAATGCAGGAGACATGAGTTCAATCCCTGGCTCAGGAAGATCCCCTGGAGAAGGAAATGGCAACCCACTTCAGTATTCTTGCCTGGGAAGTCCCATGAACAGAGGAGCCTGGAGAGCTACAGTCCATGGGATCATAAAAAAGTCAGACATGACTTAGTAACTAAACAACCACCACAACCATATTAAACATCAGTTTCAGAAAGTTGCTGTCAAAGTTATGAGTATGTAACTGGCAGATGAATATATCAACTCAGAAACAGATAAATACTAACATGACTTTTAAGAGGAAAGCTCAATACATCTCATTACCAGTGTGGTACTGCTAAAGAAAACTTAGATAAGGCAGAGAGTAAAAGATCTTTCTTCTCTATCTGGATATCTATATACTTACCTACCTACCTATCTAGCCAGCCAGCCAGTTATCTGTCTTAGTTCCCTACAACCACACAACCCAGTCATCTTGATTCCATAACTAGGGAGCTATAACTAAAGCTACAAGGGCAGTAGAAACAAGTGAGAGACATAAATAAGGGAAAAATCACTGTCCTGATTTTCCTTCTTCACTTATCCTATCCACCCCAGCTCTGTTTCACTCCTACAGATGTTTATATATCATAGATAAGACTTCTCCGGTGGCTCAGATGGTAAAGAATCTGCCCGCAATGAAAGAGACCCAGGTTCCATCCCTAGGTTGGGAAGATTTCCTGGAGAAGGTAATAATAACCCACTCCACTATTCTACCCAGAGAATTCCATGGACAGAGGAGCCTGATGCGCTACAGTCCATGGGGTCACAAAGAGTCAGACACAACTGATGTTTGTAAGATGTTTCACTAACACTAACACACAGTAAGATGTTTCTGAGAGCAGTAATTATCAGGATGAAACATTTTAATTCAGTTTAAATACTATTTTAAAGGAATGGGGAAATTTGATAATTGTCCAAGATAACTTCTTTTTCTTTTAAAATTTTTAAATTGAGAAGAATATGTTAAGGACTTCCCCTGGGAAGTCCAGTGGTTAAGATTTCTCCTTCCATTGCAGGGGATTCTGGTTTGATCCCTGGTCAGGAGTTAAGATGTCAACATGTCTTTCAGCAAAAAAAAAAAAAAGCAAAGCCTTCAAAAATGGTCCACATCAAAAAAAAAAAAAAATTCTTTAAAAAATACATTAGGCACTATAAACTGTGGATAAAAAAAGATGAATGAGATATATATTCTGTCTTCAAAAATTAATATTTGAGAATATATTGGAGAATGGGATTTATACTCTATAATAACAGATATATTGTGGGGGGGCCTCTGGGCCTGTTGTCGCATAACAAATGACCCCCAAACTTAGAAGCTTAAAATAACAAATCTTTATTATCTCATAGTTTCTGTGTATCAAGGCTTTGAGAGTGGTTTGCAATAAATTCCTTCCAAAAAGGGTTGGAGGATGGGTGGAGAATTTTGTCTTGCTCAAGCTGAGCACCTGAAACTTAGTGGTTAAAAAAAAGAATTTGGGACAGGCTCCGCTAAGTAATTCTGACCCAGGGTCTCTCCTGAGATTGAAGTCAGGATGTCAGCTGGGACTACAGTCACCTTAAGGCTTGATTAGGTGGCAAGATCTGCTCCCAGGACAGCTCACTTGCCTGGTTGATGGCAGGAAGCCTCAATCCCTCAGTAGAGAAGCCCCTCCATAGAGCTGCTCAAGCACCCTTATAACATGGAAGCTGTTCCTTTCAAAGCAAGTGATCTGAGAAAATGAAAGGTGGAAGCAACAATGTCCTTCATGGCCTTCCTTGGGCAGTCATACTACATCATGTCTAAAACACCCTGTTGGTTTCACAGGCCACCTGTATTTAACATGAGAGGGGACCCCACACAGGTATAAACACTGGGAGCAGGAACCACTGGAGACCATCCTGGAGGCTGGGAGTCTGGACGGTCTCCCTAGTCTTATGAGCCTGCAGGTCAAGGTCACGTGGACATTTCAAATTTCACCAGCTTTTGCCCTACTCAATGACTAAACATTTCAAACCCTTAAAGTCTCCGTTCTTCCTCAGCATTCCTGGGAGTTCCTAGAGAGACTACCACGCTGCCACATGGCACCGTGCCCCTGCCTAGGGTTGTGGTTGTACTGTTCCACCAGGCACTGCCACCGAGGAAAAGGAGCCCTCAGTGCCAACCAGGCAGCATTTGTTTCAAAAGCAAGGGGTCCTCTCTCTACTCAGAATCCTTCTTACTGGGTTAAAGCCATCACTCTTGAGTCCTTCTCTTCCTGAAGTCTCCCCAGTGCCCATGCAAATAGACATACCTCACTATTAACCAGACAGGCCCAGACATGTCTGTATTAGCCTTGGAGTAGGCCTTCCTGCCCTAGCCTATCCATTATGACCTACTGTTTCTGTAAGAATAAAACACAAAGTTTAAAATGCCATAAAATGGAGGGACATTTTAATACATTTTTTTGAGTCTCAGCTCAAGAAGCTCTCTTTCCATTACTGCTACTCCTGTGATTAGGTCAAACAGAGTCCAAAGTCCAGACCATCAATCACTGGATGCTAACCTGTAGTGAAAAACCCCATAGCAAACACACGGGTGGATGAACAAACAGGTCAACAGCCACTTTAGCTCAGTGACTATGGAAATGCAGCCTAGATTTCACACAGAAGCTGGCTCTGCACGCTCTAATCCAAGGGAAGGTGAAAAACAAAGTTTAAGGTCTTCCCCATCTTTATTTTTAGTCTCTTCCCATCCCCACTATGAAAAAAATCTATATTTTTATTCATCTACTTGGGTATTCCTCAATAAAGCCTGAACTCGACCAGAAAGATGATTCAAACTGCTCCTTGTCACCAGAGTCCTTAATCCCTCCTGCATTGGTCCTCGTGTCCCTGATCAAAAGCTCATTGCCTTAAGTCAAAGCTTCTGTCACCATAGAAGCCAGAAAACATACAGAATAGTAGTAAAATGAATCAACATGCTCATATATAAAAGAAGGAATAAACTGTACAGAGACCTCCAAGGCAGACAATTATAAATGAGGGAAGTTCCCATCTGATGGTTTAAATTTTGCATAGTAGAAATTCTCATTGATGGGACTAGTTGAGAATGTGAATTGGAAAGTGTGAACATTCATTATTATCACAGCAGAAGTTAGCTTGCTTGGCAAGGTTTTTTCATAACAATAGTAGAAGTAAATCGCACTACTAAGACTTGCAGTCAGAAATGTTTCAATATATTCAATAGTCTGAAGGATCACATCAAACTATTAGCTGCCTGGGAACAGACGTGGAGTGTATTCTTCTTCTTTCATTACTGTCCTAACAAATTTAGCAGCTTAACACAGCATCCATTTTATCGCCTCACAGTTCTGTAGGTCAAAGTCCAGTTACAGCCTGACTCAGAGGGCTCCTCTGGTTAAAATCATCATAAGACTGATATCAAGGTGTTGGCAGGCCTGTGTTATTTTCTGGAGACTCTGGGGATGACTACACTTATTCATTCAAACTGAATGAACAAGTTCATTCAAACTGTTGGCTGGACTCAGTCCCTTACAGTTGTAGGGCTAAGACACCCATTTCCTTCCCGGCTGATAGCCAGGAACTGCTATTCGCAACAGGAGATCTCTCTGTGGTCCTCCTTTAACAATACCATCCCCCATTGTCCAACCAGCTGACTTCTCTTCTGCCCACAGGTAGAGGCAAGCTCTGCTTTTAAGGGATCATGTGGTTACACTGGGCCCACCTAAATAATCCAGGGCACTTTCCCTGTCTTAAAGTCAGCTGATTAGTGATCTCAATTACATTTACAAAGACTCTCTGCAAGTGTGACAAAGAGTAAAGGTAATGGAAAGAAAACTTAACTTATCCCATGGGGTAACAACATGGTGTGGGGAGGAAGTGTTGCCTTTGTAACAAATATTTCTCCACTGCTTGGACTTTTTTCCTTACCTCAAGCCAAGGTTAGTTTTGCCATCTTACAAGCTTTCTTTTAAAAATATTTAATAATCATTTATTTTCAAGAGCATTCAATTTTTTCAGACCCCTTCATTCACAAATAATATAAATTGCATTCTTATCTACTAGCTATCATTGTCTGGCTTAGTTTGATTTAAGATAGGAACTTTAAAGTTATAAATTATATCTGTCGAGGTTTTTACAAAGAAATTTCTTTTCCCAAACGTCGATTACTGGAATCACTTACAGAATTGAAAATACATCTCCAAACGTGATCAAGCATGATTTATGAAAGAAAAAAGGGCTATGCAACTAATTAAACAATCAAGATTTTAAAACATGCCTTCTGTACTCTCAGCACAAAGCACTGTGAGAAACACTGAAGAGGGAAATTGTCACTATGGCATACAAAATCTCATTGGGAAGACAAGGATAAGAAATACAAAACAATAACATACTAGTCTCTAAGTTATGTATGCTTTGAACCTTTGGAGGTCAGAAGAAGGGACTGTCACTGCCGGGGGTAGGGGTGGGGGTGGGTGGGTACAGGGACTATGTCCCAAGGGAGGGAGAACTTGAGCTTAGCAATAATGTTCTGTCTTTTTGAGTCCTATCCCTCTACTCCTCCTTCCCCAGTAGGAAGAATGGTTTGAGCCTAGCGACCTAAAATCCCAAGGGAGGGAGCAGCTGCTGGGTAACTATGTTCCAGGCTCCTCTTATCACACTAGTGCAAATTCTTCACGGAGCTGACGCAGACAGCTGCAGAAGCAATCCAGGCAAATTGCAATGGACTTTGGTATCCCAGGTCAAAAAAATCAGAAGTTATCGCAATAAACTTAATTCATGTTCCACATTTTTATTTAGCACTTGGGTATAAAATGTGAAATATGCAGAATCTGGAGCAGCAGCTAAAATGATCAACAGCCAAATATTCTAATTCTGTCATACGCTAATATAACCTTTAAAATACCATTAGTTTGACCTTCACCTCTCCCAAATTGACTTAGGACTTCAGCAGTGCATAAAGGTTGTGACTGCACTGCTTTTCTTTTTACATCATAATTAGAATTTATTTTACTTCCTGGGAATATTTTTCCATCAATTTAAAATAATTTGTCAGACAATGTCCATCTCTCCTCACTAGTTATCAAACAGATAATTTGACTTGGATTAAAAACAGTTTATCATAACCCATTCCAGAAGAGGTTATCAGCCAAAGTCATAGACATCAATGCCTGCTGTTCTCAATCCTATTACATTTTTCTAAATTCTGAATAAATTTAGTAACATTACACAGAGTGCCTCTCAGACAAGACTATCTGTGTTGCTCAAAAAAGCTGGACACTGAAACCAAAGCATGTTGAATGTTTAGTCCTGTCAGAATATTATTACTAATAACAACATTTTGATTAATTAAAAAATAATAAATTATTTTTCCTTTTTATAGCCCTGAGAACACTCTATGTACCTTACATAATAATATGCAGCAGAGCAGTTGCATATTCTAGCAGCTGCAGGGCATAGTGGAGAGAGCATTAATTTTGAAGTCAGACATTAATTGTGGTCAAAAGTAACCTAAGTTCCTTCACCAGCTAGAAGACAGTGGGCAATTCACCTGCTTTCTCTGAGCCTTACTTTCTTAGCAATAATATGGAACTAGTAATATTTATTTCACAGGTAAATATTACTGAGCTGAAGAACTGAAATAAAATGTGCAGCAAGAACTTAATAAATGATACTGCAATTTTCCTGTTATAGGATAAGGACATTGATACTCAGGTATCGAATTATTTATCCAAAATTTTACAACAGATTAATGGAGGATTCTAGGTCATAATTTAGATTGTTTGTGGGGGTCACTAAATAAGGTGCATCTCATACCCACATACGTCCTTTCGTGTGCCAGGGAACTAAACAGGAGAGACAGACGCGCCCGCTGACATCTGGTGTCAGTGTGCATGTCCAGACCTCCAACATCAGGACAACGGCAGAACCACTTACACATAGGAGTTCTATAAGGAGCCGTGAACCAGGATGTAGTCAGGGGGCTGAATTTTGAGGCCATCCCACAGCTGGACAAAACACTTTCAGTACAGGACACTTTCTTAAATAACCAATATTACTCAAGGCAGAGAACCACATGCATTCTTTCCAAGTGGCAAAATTATCTCCATTCTACAAATGGGTCCCTTCTGGGACCTGATGTGAGCAAAAAAAAGAAAAAAAAATCAGGAAATTCAGAGAGAAAAAGAAGCTACTTTAAGAACTAATGTAAGCTCTTTTTCAGGAACTGTGAAGCATGCAAAACCATCATAAGGTAAAATGCATTAAACTGTCAGAATGAGGATCCTGCCTTCAATCAGGTGAAGTCCCTCAAGATTTCCATGGTAAATTTTACATTAAGAAATCTCCTGACCCCTCACCACCACC
The DNA here is from genome assembly GCA_007570785.1 of Antilocapra americana. Taxonomy (NCBI): domain Eukaryota; kingdom Metazoa; phylum Chordata; class Mammalia; order Artiodactyla; family Antilocapridae; genus Antilocapra; species Antilocapra americana. The sequence goes on from ML660200.1 coordinate 27,975,254, forward strand.
CCTGAAAAAAGTTGCCTTTGAAAAGAGAACAAGTTGAAATATTTTAATAAAATGTGTGATTCATGAACATACACCAAGTAAAACTGTGAAATCCCAAATTTTATGAGCGTTCCAAAAGTACTTCTATAAGTAATCCCATAAGTAGTATTAATTGGAAATTATTTTGCTTAATTCAAAAAAATCGATCAAAATCTAATGACTTGGGATTGATAATCAATCATTAAGATTTTCCTATTCAAGCCCAGCGTTGAGTTATTGGGTAACATTGATCATCTAAGTAGGCTATACAAAAATTGTTAGGAATAGATATAAATTTCTATCAGATATTTTGGAATTTGATAAATACATTTTTACCTCTGAAGCTAAAAAGGCATTGATAACCACTGTTTAGGAAGTTCTAATTTTAGATCTCATGGCATTATAAATATTGAGGCTCTTTCTTTATTAACAAAAGATTTATAGATAAGAAAAAGGATGTTCTGTATTCACAGACACAATGAAAACAACTGAGCGATGTCTTCCTTTCTCCTCCTCTTCCCTTCCTCTTCTTTGTAATCTTCTCTAGTCCAGGAGCATGATTATGAGAACTTGAAACCTAAAAATTAAACTAAAAGCTCAGTCTTTATGGACATGAATTCCCACACTCTCTCCTGCCTCTGGTTTCCAGGGCTCTTAAATGGCTCTGTCTTCAATGGATGATGACAGAAAAATCACTCATAATTGCTGAGCCACAGGGAACCATAATGAAGAATCCAAATAGATCCTTTGTCAACTATAAGGAATCCCAAGAATATTAGAATCAATGACTATTTTTCAAACTTATGATTTTGCATTCATACTCAATTTATGACATCTGGATTTTGGCCCATGTCTATAAAATATCCCCCTATCCTCTATTAATAAGAACTCATTTTAAAAGATGGGGGAAACCATGCTGTCTAGAACCTAAAGATAATATGAAAAGACTAAAAAAAAAATTATCTATGCATTTATTGAGAAGTTAAACCATTCAGTCTTAAATATTTCAATAGATTTTATTAGAATCAAGAGGTAATTAATTAGGAGTTTTGATTTTTGCTTATCCCTGGCAATATAACCTATATTTATAGAAAAAATATACTTTATCATCTTCTGAAGTCAATAAGCCTAATTACTTAGAATATTGTTGAACAAAACAAGAACAATTACAAGAAGAGGAGTCATAATAATGAGCATAAAAAGGCATTCATCATTTGCAAGTCAAATAAATCGTAGTCCATAGATGGAAATTTATATTACAAAAGTTTTTGAGAATTTTTTAAAATAGCAAATTTCTGTGTAAATGAAATCTTAGAATCCCAATAATTAGGGCAGTTAAAAATCCAGGTGTAGTAATTAAAGTGAGGCAATGCTAAACATTCAATCTTCAGCCCCAAAGATTTGCTCCTGAAGCACCTCTGTGATTCACATGGTTTGGAATATGGTTCTGTTATGTCCACATCCCTTAGCAGCATGCAAATCTGGATAAGGTTTCACTTAGTAAATTTTTGCTACCATTGTTTTGTTTGTTTGGTTTCCTTCATCTCTCCTAAACTAGCTGATTTAGGCTTTGGCAAGTAGGTCACGAAGCAATAGTTAGAACTGGACATGAAACCACAGACTGGTTACAAATAGGAAAAGGAGTATGTCAAGGCTGTATATTGTCACCTGCTTATTTAACTTACATGCAGAGTAAGTACATCATGAGAAACACTGGGCTGGAGGAAGCACAAGCTGGAATCAAGATTGCCAGGAGAAATATCAATAACCTCAGATATGCAGATGATACCACCCTTATGGTAGAAAGTGAAGAACTAAAGAGCCTCTTGATGAAAGTGAAAGACGGGAGTGAAAAAGTTGGCTTAAAGCTCAACATTCAGGAAACTAAGATCATGGCATCCGGTCCCATTATTTCATGGCAAATAGATGGGGAAACAGTGGAAACAGTGGCTGACTTTATCTTTCTGGGCTCCAAAATCACTGCAGATGGTGAGTGCAGCCATGAAATTAAAAGACGCTTACTCCTTGGAAGGAAAGTTATGACCAACCCAGACAGCATATTAAAAAGCAGAGACATTACTCTGCCAACAAAGGTCTGTCTAGGCAAGGCTACTGTTTTTCCAGTGGTCATGTATGGATGTGAGAGTTGAACTATAAAGAAAGCTGATGCTTTTGAACTGTGGTGTTGGAGAAGACTCTTGAGAGTCCCTTGGACTGCAAGGAGATCCAAGCAGTCCATCCTAAAGGAGATCAGCTGAAACTTCAATACTTTGACCACCTGATGTGCAGAGCTGACTCATTGGAAAAGACCCTGATGCTGGGAAAGATTGAGGGCAGGAGGAGAAGGGGACAACAGAAGATGAGATGGCTGGATGGCCACGGGTTTGGGTGGACTCACTCAATGGACATGGGTTTGGGTGGACTCACTCAATGGACATGGGTTTGGGTGGACTCCGGGAGTTGGTGATGGACAGGGAGACCTGGTGTGCTGCGGTTCATGGGGTCACAGAGTCAGACACGACTGAGCGACTGAAGTGAACTGAATGCAGAAAGATAGTTGCTGCACCGCTATTCTTTCCACACCATAATTGTTTTTAAATTCTGTGAAGTAGAATCATTTCATCTGATCTTTCTGGCCCTCAGTTTCATTTGTGGTTTCTAGATAATTTCAGAGCTTACTCCTAAAAGTCAGATTCTATGATTTTTTGGTAGGATTCTTGGGGTTCAAGTTTTCCTTCCTGTCTCTTACAATGTTTAAGAAACTCAACACTCATAGAATTGTACTATTTTTAGCATAGGCCCACAAAACTGTTGACACTACTAAGTCATTATTAGATCAGTATATACTAGACTATACCCACTCCAGAATATTAAAAATGTATATTAAATACATAGCTATATTATAAAACTAACCTGGTTTAGGAACTTGAATGGTGCTAATAAGTATCTCTCTCTAAGTAAAGTGATGTTTAACAACTGTTTGCACATTTTAAAAAATGTATTCATGCCATTAGAGTGAAAATGAGGCTGATGTTTATGTTTCAAACCCCTGTCTACAAATACTCCACAAGCAAACAATGGCTGTTTCCTTAACAGCAGAGAAGTAAAGCAGAGACACTGAAAAAGGCAACACTGCCTCCCCAGTTCCCCACTCCAACCAAAATAATGCTTCCCTTAAACTTAAAGAAAGCTGAGTCAGGTGGCAATATCCTGACAAGAAACTTGATCAATTTTTACAAACCAAAAGCTGGTCATTTCAAACCTTCATCTGGGTATCTGTATAGATTTCAATGTAAAGGATTCAGTTTCTCATGCATTTCTTAAGCAGGAGATTCAAGGGCCCAAGCTGGACCTAGAAGATGAAAAAAGCCAGGGTCAGGGAGAAATCTCTCCTGAATCTGACAGGCATAATACAGGAATCTGTGCAAATTAGTTTTTGCTCTATGCTTACCATGGACCCAAACACTACTGTTTTTGAGAATTAATATTTGTTTGGGGTGTCAGCAAATACATATATATACATGTGTACTCATTCTATCCAACAGCAACTGACTGGATGATTAAGAAGAATTCTTACTGCCCATTTCCCTCTGGCATGGATGTTGGAAGGAAACTACACTGGAAGTTTCTGTATTGTATAGTATAAATGGGTACTCACTCATGCCTGACTCTTTGTATTCCCATGGACTGTATGTAGCCCACCAGGCTCTTCTGTACATGAGATTTCTGAGGCAAGAATAATGGAGTGGGTCTCCTGAGTTGACAGGTAGATTCCTATTTTTTTTTTTAATTTTCTTTACTTTATTGTGTTGGTTTTGCCATACAATGACATGAAACCACCATGGGTTTACATATGCTCCCCCTCCAGAAGCCCCCTCCCTCCTCTCTCCCGATTCTCTTCCCCTGGGTCATCTCGGTGCACCCTCCCCGAGCATCAGCCCTGGGCTGGCAATTGATTACACATATGATAATTAACATGTTTCAATGCCATTCTCCCATATCATCCCACCCTTGCCCTCTTCCACAGAGTCCACGAGTCTGCTCTATACATCTGCGTTCCTTTTGCTGTCTCGCATGCTGGGTTCTCGTTACCATCTTTCTAAATTCCATATATATGCGTTAGTATACTGTATTGTTGCTTTTCCTTCTGGCTTACTTCACTCTGGATAATAGGCTCCAGTTCTGTCCACCTGAGTAGAACTGATTCAAATGAATTTTTTTTTTTTAATGCTGAGTAATATTCCATGTGTATATGTACCACAGCTTTCTCATCCATTCGTCAGTTGATGGGCATCTAGGTTGCTTCCATGTCCTGGCTATTGTAAACAATGCAGAGATGAACATTGGGGTACACGTGTCTCTTTCAATTCTGGTTTCCTCGGTGTGTATGCCCAGCAGTGGGATTGCTGGGTCATATGGCAGGTCTATTTGCAGTTTTTAAAGGAATCTCCACACTGTTTTCCATAGTGGCTGTACAAGTTTGCATTCCCACCAACAGTGTAAGAGGGTTCCCTTTTCTCCACATCCTCTCCAGCATTTATTGCTTGCAGACTTTTGGATGGCAGCCATTCTAACTGGTGTAAAGTGGTACCTCATTGTGGTTTTGATTTGCATTTCTCTGATAAGGAGTGATGTTGAGCATCTTTTCATGTGTTTGTTAGCCATTTTTATGTCTTCTTTGGAGAAATGTCTGTTAAGTTCTTTGGCCCACTTTTTGATTGGGTTGTATATTTTTCTAGAATGGAGCTGCAGGAGTTGCTTGTATATTTTTGAGATTAATTGTTTGTCCGTTGCTTCGTTGGCTATTATTTTCTCCCATTCTGAAGGCTGTCTTTTCACCTTGCTTATAGTTTCCTTTGTTGTGCAGAAGCTTTTAACTTTAATTAGGTCCCATTTGTTTATTCGTGCTTTTATTTCCGATATTCTGGGAGGTGGGTCATTGAGGATCCCGCTTTGGTTTATGTCAGAGAGTGTTTTGCCTATGTTATCTTCTAGGAGTTTTATAGTTTCTGGTCTTATGCTTAGATCTTTGATCCATTTTGAGTTTATCATTGTGTATGGTGTTAGAAAGTGTTCTAGTTTCATTCTTTTGCAAGTGGCTGTCCAGTTTTCCCAGCACCACTTGTTAAAGAGGTTGTCTTTTCTCCATTGTATATTCTTGCCTCCTTTGTCAAAGATAAGGTGTCCATAGATGCGTGGATTTATCTCTGGGCTTTCTATTTTGTTCCATTGATCTATATGTCTGTCTTTGTGCCAGTACCATACTGTCTTAATGACTGTGGATTTGTAGTATAGCCTAAAGTCAGGTAGGTTGATTCCTCCAGTTCCATTCTTCTTCCTCAAGATTGCTTTGGCTATACGAGGTTTTTTGTATTTCCATACAAATTGTGAAATTATTTGTTCTAATTCTCTGAAAAAGACCTCTGGTAGCTTGATAGGAATTGCATTGAATCTATAGATTGCTTTGGGTAGTATACTCATTTTCACTATATTGATTCTTCCAATCTATGAACACGGTATATTTCTCCATCTATTTGTGTCCTCTTTGATTTACCACTAGCACCACCTGGGAAGCTCAGAAGTTTCTAAATCCACTCAATGTTTCTACTGGACGGAGATTGCCAAGGCTCATCCCAGACTTCCCAGCCAAGCCTGCTCAGATCTCAGCCACTGGATGTTACTGAAGACTTGAACTCTGAAAGATTAGAGACACAGAGTTCTGGGAACTACTGGGTCCAGCTACCAGATGTGGGAGAGAAAGGGATCTGAGGTAACACCAAGCCTAACAGAAAGCCAAGATACATCCTGTCGAGTTTTTAAGAAGGAGGCATTCTTCCTTACGAGAAGGTGGACACAAGGTCAAGGAGCAAGGTGGAGACAACACCCAGAAAGCATTTAAATGCCTGTATGCTTTTCCTTTGGTTGATAAAAGCTCTCACTTGAGGCACAGAATTAAAATTTTTCTCTTCCTATGATGTAGTTCCTTTTAGTTTCCCCAGCACATTAATCAGGTTGTATATCCCTATAATGCCTTACCAGGTGACCCAGTTGGTAAAGAATCTGCTGTAATGCAGAAGATGTGGGTTCAATACCTGGGTTAGAAAGATCCCCTGGAGAAGGAAATGGCAACCCACTCCAGTATTCTTGGGTAGAGAATCCCAAGGACAGAGGAGCCTGGCGGCTACAATCAATGGGGTCGCAAAAGAGTCAGACACAACTTAGTGACAAAACAACAGTAAGACTATACCTATACAACACGCATCTGGGAGGCCGAAAAACTAAGGAGCAGGAAGGGAAAAGGAACTATGGTCTGGCTTAAATCACCCTCTGATGATGCTTCTGCAGAGAGACGCACTTTCTGAGAGGACTGTGGTCCAAGAATCCAAGGCAGTGATCAGCAGCAAGGCGAATGAGCACAACAGCGGAACAGGGCACAACTCAATGGAACTGGCCTTGAAGAAGCAGAGACAGCAGATGACTCATAAGGTAAACTGATACTAACTCTCCTTTTCCCAAACATGTGAGGAAAGGCACCATTAAAGAGAAACTAGAAACCCAGAAAGTTTCTGGAAACTAGAAACTAGAAACCCAGAAGCCTAGACTTTGGGAAGATTGGGGCTGGGAACCTTGAGGGTGAAGACTTTGCATCATTGAAATTTCTGCCCCAGCTTCTTAACACATATTCTAAGGTCACAGTTGTACAAAAATACCACAAAATAGAATGTATCTTTCGGGAACAGAGAAGGAATCAACAGTTTATTAATGAAACATTAAACTTTCTTTGTTATAGGTTTCTTGGAGGCTGACCAAGTGATTTCATCCAGGTGTTTGGACTAGAAAACAGGAACAACCACAGAAAAATTCATTTTACCAAGGCCGCCTTTATAACCTCAACACATACATTAGGACTGAAAAACCACCAACTGCTATAGCCTTATTTATCATGCAGACCACTTCTAAGTTGGAAAGACATGATTGCAAACCCTGTAAACAGCTCTAGGTTTTCTTCCCCCTGCAGTCTGGCACAAAATAGTAGGAATAAGTCTTCATTTTCCCCACCTATGGCTTAGGCACCATAATTATGAATTATGCCCCGGTGACCACAAGGTGAAATCAAATGAGTGCCTCATGCACAGACCCCCAGACATTGCCCTGCTGTCTCTGTTTGAATACCAGTTCCAATAACATATGCATTTGTTAGAAATCGTCCTTGGAGCCTGAGTTCAGCCAACTTTTCACCAAGCTATTTAAAATGAGTTACACAGTCTAAATGTATCTCGAATCCTTTAAGGACAAATGCACTGAATAAATACCAACATAGAATACAGAGCTAGGAGAAAACTCTATTCAGTTAAGGGATACGGCAAATCCTACCATAAGAAGAGCAGAGAAGCAGGAGAGCTTTGGGCACCGTCATCAGAAGAAGCCATGGAGGACTCCAGGAGGGGGCTGATGGTGGCGACAGCACCCGGCAGAGCCGCTGCCCTGGCTGCCACACGGGGGCACATCTGTTCTGTATACCAACGCACTCTAGAGGTGAGAATGCTGACCCAACTCCTCTTCAGACCCACAAGATTAATTAAACCAGGCTCAAAAGAAACTTTGGGCTTCTTCAAACATGAGTTATTTACAAGTGCCAGCCATGATCAGTCCCGGAGAAGGAGAGCAAACTGTCAACAATTTTTTTCTGAGGCAAAAAAAAGTTGTTTTATTCAGAATCCCTCCTACAAAATGTCTATTTCTTTCTTTTTTTTTTTATTAGTTTTGCCATACAATGACATGATATCGCCATGGGTTTACAAATGCTCCCCTTCCAAAACCCCCCTCCCTCCTCCCTCCCTCCTCCCTCCCCCCAGGAAATCTCGGTGCACCAGCCCCGAGCATCAATCCTGGGCTGGCGATTGATTACACATATGATAATTAACATGTTTCAATGCCATTCTCCCATATCATCCCACCCTTACCCTCATCCACAGAGTCCACGAGTCTGTTCTTTACGACTGCGTTCCTTTTGCTGTCTCGCATGTTGGGTTCTCATTACCGTCTTTCTAAATTCCATATATATGTGTTAATATACTGTATTGTTGTTTTTCCTTCTGGCTTACTTCACTCTGGATAATGGGCTCCAGTTCCGACCACCTGAGTAGAACTGATTCAAATGAAATTTTTTTTTAATGCCGAGTAATATTCCATTGTGTATATGTACCACAGCTTTCTTATCCATTCGCCAGTTGATGGGCATCTAGGTTGCTTCCATCTCCTGGCTATTGTAAACAATGCAGCGATGAACATTGGGGTACACGTGGCTCTTTCAATTCTGGTTTCCTCGGTGTATATGCCCAGCAGTGGGATTGCTGGGTCATATGGCAGGTCTATTTGCAGTTTTGAAAGGAATCTCCACACTGTTTTCCATAGTGGCTGTACTAGCTTGCATTCCCACCAACAGTGTAAGAGAGTTCCCTTTTCTCCACATCCTCTCCAGCATTTATTGCTTGTAGATTTTTGGATTACAGCCATTCTGACTGGTGTAAAGTGATACCTCATTGTGGTTTTCATTTGCATTTCTCTGATAAGGAGTGATGTTGAGCATCTTTTCATGTATTTGTTAGCCATTTTTATGTCTTCTTTGGAGAAATGTCTGTTAAGTTCTTTGGCCCACTTTTTGATTGGGTCATTTATTTTTCTAGAATGGAGCTGCAGGAGTTGCTTGTATATTTTTGAGATTAATTGTTTGTCCATTGCTTCATTGGCTATTATTTTCTCCCATTCTGAAGGCTGTCTTTTCACCTTGCTTATAGTTTCCTTTGTTGTGCAGAAGCTTTTCATTTTAATTAGGTCCCATTTGTTTATTCGTGCTTTTATTTCCGATATTCTGGGAGGTGGGTCATGGAGTATCCCGCTTTGGTTTATGTCAGAGAGTGTTTTGCCTATGTTATCCTCTAGGAGTTTTATAGTTTCTGGTCTTATGCTTAGATCTTTGATCCATTTTGAGTTTATCTTTGTGTATGGTGTTAGAAAGTGTTCTAGTTTCATTCTTTTGCAAGTGGCTGTCCAGTTTTCCCAGCACCACTTGTTAAAGAGGTTGTCTTTTCTCCATTGTATATTCTTGCCTCCTTTGTCAAAGATAAGGTGTCCATAGATGCGTGGATTTATCTCTGGGCTTTCTATTTTGTTCCATTGATCTATATTTCTGCCTTTGTGCCAGTACCATACTCTCTTAATGACTGTGGATTTGTAGTATAGCCTAAAGTCAGGTAGGTTGATTCCTCCAGTTCCATTCTTCTTTCTCAAGATTGCTTTGGCTATACGAGGTTTTTTGTATTTCCATACAAATTGTGAAATTATTTGTTCTAATTCTCTGAAAAAGACCTCTGGTAGCTTGATAGGAATTGCATTGAATCTACAGATTGCTTTGGGTAGTATACTCATTTTCACTATATTGATTCTTCCAATCCATGAACACGGCACATTTCTCCATCTATTTGTGTCCTCTTTGATTTCTTTCATCAGTGTTTTATAGTTTTCTATATACAAGTCTTTTGTTTCCTTAGGTAGAAATACTCCTAAGTATTTTATTCTTTTTGTTTCGATGGTGAATGGAATTGTTTCCTTAATTTCTCTTTCTGATTTCTCATTATTAGTGTATAGGAATGCCAGGGATTTCTGTGTGTTGATTTTGTATCCTGAAACTTTGCTATATTCACTGATTAGCTCTAGTAATTTTCTAGTAGAGTCTTTAGGGTTTTCAATATAGAGGATCATGTCATCTGCAAACAGAGAGAGTTTTACTTCTTCTTTTCCAATCTGTATTCCTTTGATTTCTTTATCTGCTCTGATTGCTGTGGCCAAGACTTCCAAAACTATGTTGAAAAGTAGTGGTGAGAGTGGGCACCCTTGTCTTGTTCCTGATTTCAGGGGGAATGCTTTCAGTTTTTCACCATTGAGGATAATGTTTGCTGTGGGTTTGTCATATATAGCTTTTATTATGTTGAGGTATGTTCCTTCTATTCCTGCTTTTTGGAGGGTTTTTATTATAAATGGATGTTGAATTTTGTCAAAGGCTTTCTCTGCATCTATTGAGATAATCATGTGATTTTTATTTTTCAATTTGTTAATGTGGTGTATTACATTGATTGATTTGCAAATATTGAAGAATCCTTGCATCCCTGGGATAAAGCCTACTTGATCATGATGTATGATTTTTTAATGTGTTGTTGGATTCTATTTGCTAGAATTTTGTTAAGGATTTTTGCGTCTAAGTTCATCAGTGATATTGGCCTGTAGTTTTTTTTGTGGCATCGTTGTCGGGTTTTGGTATTAGGGTGATGGTGGCCTCATAGAATGAGTTTGGAAGTTTACCTTCGTCTGCAATTTTCTGGAAGAGTTTGAGTAGAATAGGTGTTAGCTCTTCTCTAAATTTTTGGTAGAATTCAGCTGTGAAGCCATCTGGTCCTGGGCTTTTGTTTTTTGGAAGATTTCTGATTACGGTTTCAATTTCCATGCTTGTGATGGGTCTATTAATATTATCTATCTCTTCCTGGTTTAGTCTTGGAAAGTTGTACTTTTCTAGGAATTTGTCCATTTCATCCAGGTTGTCCAGTTTATTTGCATATAGTTGCTGATAATAGTCTCTTATGATCCTTTGTATTTCTGTGTCAAAATGTCTATTTCTTAACTAGAATAAAGCATGTGTGTGCTAAGTCACCTCAGTTGTGTCCTACTCTTTGCAGCCCTATGGACTATAGCCCACCAGGCTTCTCTGTCGATGAGACTCTGCAGGCAAGAATCTTGGAATGCATTGTCATGCCATCTTCCAGGGGACATTACCAACCCAGGGATCGAACCAGCGTCTCTTATGTTTCCTGTGTTGGCAGATAGATTATTTACACTAGCACACCTGGGAAACCCAAAATAAAGCATAAGGAAAAGGAAAATCTAGGAGGAATTCTTGTATAGGATTATCATGAGATTATAAATATAGATGAGCTCTAGCACCTGAAATTACCTAATGTGGCAAAGACTTCTGGAAGCTCACAAAGATGTGTTTCTTCTTTCTCCTGAAAATATAGCTAACCTAAATTTCCCAGACTCCCAAAAGTTGAGTGTAACCATCTTCTGAGTTCTGGTCAATCAAATGTGAGCAGAAATGAACAATGCCATTTCCAAGCCTGTCCCACAGAAACCAGCCCCCATAAGCTTCACATTCTTATCTCTTTTACCAGTTAGACATAGTTAATGATGGAGCCCTTTAGACTCCTTGCTTCTCAGAGTCTAGTCCATGAATCAGCAGCACTGACATCATCTGGCACTTACTGGAATACAAACTCTTAGGTGCCATCCCAGGCCTCTTGAAACAGAATCTTCATGTAACAAGTTGCCCAGGTGATACACACATGCATTCAAGTTTGAAATCTAAGAGTCTAGACTGGAAGACAGTGCATCTGCAAGATGAAAAGAGCATGAATCCCGGAACTGTCACATGGAGGAAAGTCACAAACTGACCAGATACATCTGCCTGGCATTCATGAAAAACTAGGAAATAAACTATGTATGAACCATTTCTTTAGCTTCTATTTTTTAACACAGATGAGCTTACTCTAAAGAAGACAGCAAAACATAGTAGTGGTGGTGGTTAGTCTCTCAGTCATATCCTACTCTTTGCAACCCCTTGGACTGTAACCCACCAGGCTCCCCTGTCCACAGGATTTCCCAAGAAAGAATAATGGAGGTGGTTTCCATTTCCTTCTCCAAGGGATCTTCCCAATGCAGGGATCAAACCCACATCTCCTGCACTGCAGGCAGATTCTTTACTGACTGAGCCACCAGGGAAGTACAACAAAACATATCTACTGCTAAACCATCTTGAGCCTGCATTCTGTCCTTCTGGAATTTGAAATATCAACACAGCCCTTAGAAGCAGCCTGAACTAACCAAGAGGCTGTTTTATCACATGACAAATCTCTGCACACCTTCAGACTGAGGGTGCTTGGGGGCTTTTTATACTAGTACATAAGTTGTGTAAAATAAAGGTAGAATTTTTCAGCCTCCATTTATTTCCAGGTCAAGATTTCCTTCCTCCCATTATTCCATAATGTTATCAAGTTCTTTTTAAAAGGGCCAGTGTCGGCTTCAGGATCCCTGCTGGCTTTGAGCGTTTATCATTTTAAGAGTGAAATCATTCTTCATGGCATATTATGAGCCTTTTTTGTCAGGTAGTTAACTAAACTGGCACCAGTTAACTGTGATCTAAACTTTATATTGACAGATCTGGCAACAGACTGACATTCCTTGCACTAATTTTGGCTGTCCAATTTGGAAAAAAAAAATATGTTTGAAATATGATTTATCTTAAGCTGACAGCAGTCTTCATCAGGGTGCCAGCCACTGACAGAGTAAGGGAAAGGACCCAGCATAGAATCTGAGCTGAATATGTTTTCAAGACAGGAAGAAAGAATTTAGAGCCCCTGTTCCTCAAAGTCATAATTTAATTTAACAACGAAGGCTGGAAGGAAAACAAATGTTTCTTACTAAGCCTCACCATCAACAATCTATTTTTCCCCAATACCACATTTGTCTTACCTTGTAAAGCCCAGGATTACCATCCTCAAGTCTTACAATAATACCTGACATACACCAACTATTCCTGCAGCTCAGTAGAGCCCCTGAAATGCAATTACAGGAAAAGATCTAATAAACCAAAGATTAGCAACAGAAATGTGAGCACTGTTAACTGCTTTTTAGGGGGAGGGGGGAGTTGGAGTGGGAAGGCTGATATGAAAGCCAGAAACTAACCCGCTGAAGGAATAATGACACGAAAGGATCTGACAAAATTGGAAAGATCCATCAGTATAATCGTGCTGCATTAATGACAGTATCTGGGTAGCAGAAGAATCATTTGACCATTAGACTCTGAATTGTTACATCTCTCTTTTCCCAATGAAAATGAGATGCAGAAATACTTTCAGATATTAACAAAAAGCTATATGGAGACCTTATTAATATTTCTTAGCCCAATCATGCTTCATTAACAACCCAAACCCTGTGTTTTTAGAGTATGCCAACACTATATGTAAATACATTAACATTCACTGTCATTTTTTACTCTTGTACAATTTGATAAGAGGTGTTTGTTTGTGGTGTATAAATACTAATGATGAGCAAGATGAAATAGCCCTGGGTTCTGTGCTTAAATCCTTGCCTTAGTATTTACAGCAATAAACGAGATGGAGTGGGGAGGGAAAGGAGTATATATTGCCTAGAAGCTAAAATTATTTCCTAGTGCCATCAAGCCAGAGTGAATAAAGTTCTCCTGGGGAAATACTATTCATTCAAATGGGCTGAATTGGACACTATGGTGCTATTAAGTGCATACCAAATAATCATTTGCCAACCAGTTAACTTCTGATGCTAAAAAAAAAAAAAAAAAAAAAAGGAAAAAAAAAAAAACACTTCAGCCTCTTTATCTCTATTTACATTTCTGGGAGCCAAGATGTAACTGTAGTAATAAAAACACATAAGACATAAACTCTTATAAATATATGGTAGAGGCCTCAATTCCATATGCTACTGACTTGTTTCCTGCCCTAGGTCCACCTTCCTCGTGACTTCACATCACCCACCATCACTGACAAGTCCAGGGGGTTGTGAAATTCAATTGTTTCTTCCTATACCTCTCCTCCCAGGCAGCACTTAGCTCCACTTCCTCCTTCACCTTCTCTCCTCCATTAAACAAGCTTTTCATGTGGCCCGTTTGTCTCCATCCTTTTGAAATTGCTAACCCATGCTTAGCTGTCAAAGACTTTTAATGCTTAGCTTCAGGTAACATTCGTGTAACAGAAACCTCCTGTGTCTTGACCCCACCCCCTCACCCCACCAAAAGTGACTCATAGAATAATTTAGATATTTCGACAAAGCTGGGGAAGTGAGAGGGAGGCTAAGGGTATAGTTTTGAGTAGACAAGCCTCTCATCAACTTTCAAATAGCTGGATGAAGATGGTAATTCTTCTGCAAGTATGTAAGACTCTCTTCACCACCAAGAAAACTTCCAAACATGAAAAGGCAAGACAAGGGAAGATAAGCCAAAATGGGGTAAGTCAAGGGATAGGAAGGGGACGGAGTAAAGGCACATATAAGCCAGGCACTGTGAAAAGTGCTGTTATATACTTATTTAATCTCAGATCCCTATACCTTGCCCCTCACCCTCAATTTTATAGGTATTGTTTCTGAGGTTGAGAGGTATGAAGTAACTCATGACATGGCAGGGTCAAGATTTAAAGCCATCTGTCTGGGTCCCAAGCTCACTCACCTTCCTTGGCCCAGGCTGCCCCGGGCACAGCACATTCTTCCCCATCATTCTGTCAGATAAGTAGAAGGACTCATTTCTCTCTTTTGTCATAAAATAAATTTTGCTGAGGCGTCACTTTTGGACACAGAACCTTCCCAAGTATTACCTTTCCTAACACATCTGAACTCTATAATTGCTTCTCCCCACTGCCCAATGCAGAGCATCCATGGGCTAAAAGGGTGTCTTGACTGGTCATCTGCTCTCCTCTTGACTAATGTCAATATTTCAAACGTTGCTCCATTTAAGAAAACAAGAATTCTGTCTGCAGTATGTGCAAGGTGGAATTGACAAACAGATGGGATTCTCTTTACAGAGGAACAGGGAAATCTACTGGGGAAACTCTCTGGGTGAAGCTGCAGGTCATTAGTAGCAGGACACGCAAGAATTCACATTGAACCTGGCCTCTTCTGACATGAACACAAATCCTTACTCTGGCCCCAGGGGCCAAGGAGTTGGGAAAGGGAGTGATGTGATGTGATGGATACTGGCAGCTTTGTATTTGGGATGTGAGGAGGGGGAACAGGGCTGAGAATGCAGTCCGTGGACTCTCTCATTCTCCCTACCCTGAAATTCCCCACTCTGTGCCGAGAGGATCTAAGCCTACATATGAAACAGAAAGTAGCTGTGTTTTGTTATTGTGTTTATCTGTCACATCCAACAAGACTCTGCACTTAGGTGGCAGACAGGCTCAATAAAAATACCTCCAAGCAACCAGATTAAGGGATAGGCAGCGCCTGCAATAGAAGGACAACAGGGCTGACAGGCAGGTCTTTGCATCTCAGTCAGATTGCACACGTGACTGAGATAAAGGAAATGAACACCAACATCTCTAAAGTTTTGTCCAAGTCCTCCCCCATCACGATGTTTAAGACAATAAGATATTGAGGGCTAATTTCGTGTTAACCTCCCCCCACCCTTGTGGAAGCAGTTGGAAGCATTTCTCTTGCTAGTGATTCGCAACATTGGCTCAAGCTTCGCAACCTCAGCCAAACCCAGGAAAGCCTCAGTTCATGAGGGATTAAAATGAGCTCCTTATGATAGACAAGCACTGCTCTAAGCCCCATCTCTTTGCATCACTGAAAAAATTGCATAATAATTATTATCATCTCTAATTTAGAGATGAGAAGCTCAGTGAGCATCCCAAGGCCACCAGCAAGTCTGAGTTGAAAGTTGAATCTAGATATTCTGACCCCAAGCCAATTTCTCTGAGCTTATGACCTCAGTTTTTGCTGCTACAAATTCCCCTCAACACACACACACACACACAAATAAACATACACAGAGTCCAGATGGGGTGTGTCTGAAAGCCTGAGGCAGAAGAAGTATGTTTGGAGAATGTACTGAAGGTCTGCTCCTTGTACTACTGAAGAAAAAAGTGTACAGGGACATGAGTCTGCTTCAAACCTGGTAAAATCAAGTTCCAGTTTGAATGCTAGGTCCTAGAGATGGAGCCACATGACCACCATTGGCATCTCTGCATCTAAGAATAAACTAAGCTGCTGGGAGGACTCTGGGGAAACCCTTCCTGGGACCTTGCTCATGTTCTCAAGCAGTGTTCTGAGCCATCCAGGAAGACACAAATATGATGCAAAGAACAGGACTGGATGGAGCCACCTGGTTGGATATTTGTCAGGAATATAGTAGAGAGGAGTCTAATATCAAATTAATTAAATTAAACTACATAATCTTTGAACTGTCTCATGAACCCTAGGATTCCATGAGAAGAAACATGTCTCTGCATTCTTATATAACTTTGCACATCAGGGGAGGGAACAATGAGAACAATAAGAGGGATAATAATGCATATTTACAGAGCTCTCGCCAAGTGCCAGGTGCTGCCATCTCTGATTATTCAAGTCTGTAACCCAGCACCATATGGACAAAGACAATGGCAAGAGGTAGAACAAGGACAGCTACAAATTAATTAACCAAGTAGGATCTGAATTCAAGTGGAGTCCAGAGGGAATTGTAATTCATTCTGGCAGCTTGCGCCTTTCAACAATGCAAAGAAAGCATCAGACAAAGAAAACTTCATGAGGCAGCTTCATCACTGCCAGGTCTCCATACCCAAGGGCCTGCAGGAGAAAACAGTGGAACTGTGCAAAAGATGATGCTTCTGACACTGTTCCTGACATGAGGGATGGGTGTGACCTTTTCTGAACTCTCAGAGTCCACAGTGACAATCAGCAGTAATCACTGTTTGTGAGAACACAAAGATCATATGGACCTTCCCCGCTCACTGTTTATGCCACAAAATTTGATGCCCTCCTAGCAGCTGACTGCTTGTCCTCCTTGGACTCTTCTCCAAGAGGCTTCCCAATTAAATCACAAACTCCTCAAAGGCAGACCCCTGGTTCTTTTCTATGGAAAAGAAATAGTTAGTTTAATAATCAATACACAGTAAGTACTCAGTAAATGGAGAAGGAAATGGCAATCCACTCAAGTATTCTTGCCTGGGAAAGCCCATGGCCAGAGGAGCCTGGCAGGCTAGGGTCCATGGGGACACAAAAATCGGACATGAATTAGTGACTAAACCACAACCACCACTCAGTAAAAACCCCATGGAATCGAGGAAACTTGATCGTGATGTGGAATCAGCAGCCACTTCCCCCTAATAGGTGTGTATGCGCACACCGTCTCTTATTAGGATGGCAGGTGTGACATGTGATCCCCACCCTGGTCTGCTGTTTCATGAAGTCTCCCCTAACCCTGGTGGGTGCCCACTGGATGCAGGCCTGATGCTGTTTCAACAGACCCTCTCAATCTCTTTGGGCATCGCTGTTTCCCGTCCCCTCCTCCTTTTCTGAAGGGAGGGTCCTTTTAAATGTTAGTCAGTCCTTTTCAAATGCTTCAGTCCTACAGAATTATACTATAGTAGCTTTCCCAGGATTCTTAAACTTCAGCAAACCTAACAATCCCCAGGGGCCCCAGAACATCCCTTAGATGTTCTGTTTTGGAATACGATCAGGAATCTACAGTTTCAATAAACCCCATCAGCTGATGTCTGCTGCAGGTGGTCCATGAATCACCCTTGGAGAAACACGGACTGTCTCAAATGAATTATAAAACAGGACCTCAGTCAGATGATTAATTATTATCATGATCCCAGAAACCAGAATTCTGAATGTGTTTCAGCTCTGGGGTCCTAGAATCACTGCTAGTTTTTCAGGAGTCAGGTGTATCAACCAAAGGATTTTATGAGAGAAAACACAAGAAAGAAGCCTTGATTCAGTCAGAAAACTGTCCATGTTCTAAGATATCAGACTGAGAGGGAGTGAAGTCAGGAATCAATGGGAGGCAAGAAGGACAAGGAGACAAGGTAGGAAGACAGGTTTCAGGTCACAATGAAAGGGTGTCATGGTCCTGACAGCAAGAGGGGTCAATGAGCTGTCCATGTTGTATGCTTTGGCTGAAACGCCAGCCCCTCTGTGGTTACATCAACAATAACTTAAAGCAGCAATGCTTACCTGTGCTTGTATGAAGTGGGAGGGAGATCTTTAAGCAAAAATTGTGAAGTTAGGACAGTTTTCTATGTATTTCCCCTTTACTTTGGTTATCTTTATCCCTATTTTATTTATTTTATCCCTATTTACAACCTTCCACTAATCTGCTTAATAAAGTATCCAATGGTTTCAGACTCTCTTTCCTTTCTACCATCTGAATCTACTTTTCAAAAAGTATGCGTACATTTAAGGTTAAAGAGTTCATATAGCTTAAAATATTATCTCTCATAAAATTATCTCTTAATATGAATAGATCAAAGCTATCTATACCAAGTAATGTAACTGCAAGCTATCAATCATTTATGAGAAATATAATTTTGCAAGCAATAAGAATTTCTAGTATATCTTTGCACAGATATGAGACTAACATTGCTAAGAAAATTTCATGAAGCATTTGGAAACCATTTAAGCTGAGTTTTAAGCCTGCCTAGAAGTCAAGCAAAGAGCAACCATGGACAAGGTTGGTTGCATGATTTATTGTGAGAGTATTCCCTTCTCCTTGATTCCCTTGGTACCCAAGTCTGCATTAATCTAACATTTCTCGCACCATTTGTACTGAGCTTTTGCTTCAGTTTCTTCCCTCCCAGACTGTGATCAACTCACAAAAAAGAATCCAAGTCTGAGAAGCCACCACATAAGACATCCCTTGACAACAAAAATTTGGCACCCATCCACATATAAAAGTGACCTGTGGGAGTTGTGGGATCCCAGTAGGATGCTGTGAAAACCCTGTGTAGTCTAAGAGAGAGGAAAGCCATTTTCAGAAAACAGGTTGCATACAGGAGGCTGATTCACTGACCAGGATCCTGGCCATAGATCCAGAAACAGCTCCCTAGTCCCAGTGACTTGGCTACAACCCATTTGGCTTTGTTTCTGCTATCAGTCCCCAAATTCAAGGTCCCAGGAATCTTGTTTGTGTGTGCCTCAGGGAATAAGCAAACAGACCTGTGGACCCTAAGTATCCAGAGGCCACCACCAGTCTCTCTCAGTCATAGTCTGAGGACCCCTAGAGAACAATAACTTAAACAACCCCACCAGACAAGAGAGCCTCTGTGGAAGCAGAGAAATCTAGGGGGAACGTTTCAGCACACTATAGGAGCAAAGATCTCCCAGACTGGACCCCTGTAAGAGGGAAAGAAAAAGAGCTTGGCTTTAACCATAGCCAGGACATAGATGCAACCTAGATGTCCCTCGGCAGACAAATGGATGAGAAAGCTGTGGTACATATATACAATGAAATATTACTCAGCTATTAAATGAATGCATTTGAGTCAGTTCTAACAAGGTGGATGAAACTGGATCCTGTTATACAGAGCAAAGTAAGTCAGAAAGAAAAACACCAATACAGTATATCAAAGCATATATATGGAATTTAGAAAGTTGGTAACAATGACCCTGTATGTGAGACAGCAAAAGAGACAAAGATGTAAAGAACAGACTGTTGGACTCTGTGGGAGAAAGCGAGGGTGGGATGATTTGAGAGAATAGCATTGAAACATGTATATTATCATATGTGAAACATATCGCCAGTCCAGGTTCGATGAATGAGGCAGGGTGCTCAGGGCTGGTGCACTGGGGGACGGGATGGGGAGGGAGGTTGGGAGGGAGGGTCAGGACGGGAAACACATGTGCACCCATGGCTGATTCATGTGAATGTATGGCAAAAACCACCACAATATTGTAAAGTAATTAGCCTCCAATAAAAATAAACAAAATCAAAGACAAAGGAAGAACTTTAAAAGCAGCAAAAGAAAAAAATATCTTATACAAGAAAACTGCCGTAAGGCTATCAGTGGATTTCCTAGCAGAAATCTTTCAGGCCAGAGAGTGCGGTATGATATATTCAAAGTGCTAAACAAACAAAAAAAAATCCACAAAACCCTGTGAACCAAGAGTACTTCACCCAGTAAATTTGACCAAGAATACTTCACCCAGTAAAGTTGTCCTTCAGAAATGAAAGTGAGATAATACTCAACCCTAGTCAGGATTATATCAAAGCCAAATGCAATGATATTCTTTGAATATATTGAACATACCCTGGATCTCAGAGTATTATATGGCCCCCCAATTTTTTTTGAATACTGTGGCCATGGACAACCATAGAGCCACTAATTCAGAGTAGTATACCCTTTAAGCATTTTCCTCAATGATCTGGAGGGTTTTGAAAATATAGGTACCAGCTTCCCTCCAGAGTTCCTGATTCAGAATATTTGAAGCTACACTTCAAAAGCCCACTAGAATTCTTATGAAACAAAGAAAACATTGTTTACGATAGCCAGGACGTGGAAGCAACCTAGATGCCCATCAACTGACGAATGGATAAGAAAGCTGTGGTACATATACACAATGGAATATTACTCAGCATTAAAAACAAATTCATTTGAATCAGTTCTACTCAGGTGGACGGAACTGGAGCCCATTATCCAGAGTGAAGTAAGCCAGAAGGAAAAACAACAACACGGTATACTAACGCATATATATGGAATTTAGAAAGATGGTAACGAGAACCCTGCATGCGAGACAGCAAAAGGAATGCAGATGTATAGAACAGACTCGTGGACTCTGTGGAAGAGGGCAAGGGTGGGATGTTATGGGAGAATGGCATTGAAACATGTTAATTATCATATGTGAAATCAATCGCCAGCCCAGGGCTGATGCTCGGGGCTGGTGCACCGAGATGACTCAGGGGGAGGGAATTGGGAGGGAGGAAGGAGGGGGGTTCTGGAGGGGGAGCATATGTAGACCCATGGAGGATTCATGTCAATGTATGGCAAAACCAACACAATAAAGTAAAGAAAATTTAAAAAAAAAAAAAGAAATTAAGGTAAGTGCAGCAAAATGCAAGAACTTCACCTTCTTATTCCATGAATAATTTTGAAAAATAAAGTGAAAGTTATCAGTGTGAACAATAAAAAAAAAAAGAAAAAGAAAAATGAGAGCCACTGATACAACAGATGTTAAATGACACATTTGGGGACTTTTTACTTGGAGGCATTACATGGAACAAGGATTGGTGATTTAGGAGGGATTCCAGTGTTGGAAAATCAAACAAATTCTCTAACCACTGAGTTACTTAACATAACCTCATAACCTGCCAGCAGTGTACATGACTTCTTGGGAAGCCTTTAAGAAGTTGTGATCAATAATTCATGATGATTCTGCAAAAACATTAGGAAACAAAACACTCCTTGATTGTCATGGACATTATCATAAAATGCCTTGAAGAGTTCTCTGCTCTGTCTCACAGTGCCACCACCTACAGCCCTGATCTGATTACTTGGAACTTGGAATTCACAGGCAATATCTGTTTTGATACATCTGCACTTGCTTATTAGATTGAGGAACCTGGCACTACAACCATATCTAAACATTCAGCATTGAACATTCAGCAAATAACTAGACAGAAAAGAAGAATGTAAATGACTAAGGATGTGCTGAATGAAGCAAATGTCCAGACAAGGTGGATGAATAAGACTAGTTGAATTTCTGTCTCAGCTTGCCAACTTCTGGTATCAATACTGTTGATGGAACATTATGTGAATGTAAACTGACCATTTCTATATAGGTTTACTCAAACTAGAACCTACAGCATTCTAACTGGAATGCTCTTCTCCCTCTCTTTCGCATGGCTACTACCCTAATTTAAAACATTTCCATTTTTCCCACCACTCTCACCCTCCTGCGGTTCATCTCCTTTAAGCGTATAGCCTATTGTATTTTCCACAGATGGATAGACCTGCTCTTCTTCTATGTGACTTTGCCACTCACCTACTAAGAGATCTATTTATTTCTCAACCCCTTCTTGAATTTAAGTGGGCACTTAGATTGAGCTGACCAATCAAATACATGAAAAATGACATTTTACCACTGCCAGGATCACCCTTAACTATTCTAACTTTGTGATTTTTGGCAGTCAGACACCATGAAAAAAGTACAACTGCTTTATGAGAAATCTGTTAAAGTAATCAGACTGGGTCAAAGATGGAGTCACTCATGTTAAGTCCAATAACGAGACCCCACATAGCAAGACAAAGAGGCCAGGAGCACTAAGACACTAGTTGTGTGAGTGCAGAAGCCATCTTGAAAGTAAGCCCTCAACACCCAGGCATCCCGGCTGATACCATGTGGATCAGAGATGTCTGTCCAGCCAAACCCACCCCATTCCTAACCTTTGAAATCAAGGAAAAAATGAACACCTGATTTAAGGCACTAATGAAGGAAAGATGAGTAAGACATTCCAGAATATGCCTCTTTGGCATAAAGATTATTTTTGAGCTGATAATTTTTGAGAAAGAGCAGCGTAGAAGCTCTGAAAACAAGACAGAAGTTAATTTTTTAAGGGAAAGTTACATTTATAAAGGAAATTTCCATTTGTAAGAGTCTCCTCTGTACCAGGAATACAAGGATGACTAAATCACAGGATAGTCATCAGTGGAGAAGGTGCCCACTTAAACCTTATATGACAAACCTTACCCTTATTTACAGTGCTTTTCTTGGAAAACTCCCATAACTACTCTCTTTTCTCCCTCAACAGGACTCTTTTATCTTTAGCTGAATATGGTATTTAAATTGGTGGCTGGGGCCCAATTTCCCTGGGTCTCTCCTGAGTATATGTGAGATACATAAGTTATTAAATTATTTGCTTTTCTCTTGTTAGTCTGTATTATGGTGGTCTCAGCCAAGAACAGAATGGTTAGAGGGAAAAATAATTTTCCTCTCTTATAAGAGGAATAAAACACTTAATACAACATTTAAATGACTTAAGTATTTACTTGTTTATTTTCAATCTTCCTCCACTAGAATATAAGCTCTAATCAAGCCACGGCCTTTTCTGTCTTATTTGTCACTGTGTGCACAGTGTCTGAAATAAAGTAGGTGTTGAATAAATATTTGTTAAATTATTATTAAATGTATTTTCTCCCTGGAGACTCTGAAGACTCCTTAATAATGTACTTTGGCTGGTATTCTGGTTGTGCCAGTTCTTCTTTCATTTTTATTAGAAGCATTCATCTTTTTGAGGAAATGCATGTCACACAGAGTCCAGAAAACATATTGGCAATGCAGCATCATCATACTGATCAGCTGCAATTTCCAAAAGCAGATCAAGAGAGGCATTTCGTTTGGGACCCCCCCTCCCCCAGCACTTAATTTTCAACATAGTTCCCGAGCTCCCACCAGTGTCACAAAATTAAAAAAAAAAAAATTTAAACAATATGTCCTCTCTGGCCACTGCAATGGCTGATGCGCAGCCATACAAAGGAAGTGAACTTCATGTGTTAACTGAAGAGACAATATGCCCTTCAAGGAAAAGGAAGAGACTTTATGAGAATAACCAGCAAGGGCTTAGGTTCAGGCTTTATTATGTTTTCAAGGTCCTCACAGTCCTTCTCCAATTTGATTATCCCAGCATTGTATGGTTTTCTCCATTGACTGGCTGATACCGAAATCTGCTCATTTCCTCCTTTTTCATACAATAAAAACTCTAAGAACTCCAGTGTTTTTACATCTCCTAGCATAAGTATTAAAAGCCATTCTCAATGTTTGCAAACTTGCAATTGGTACCTCTGTTTTAGCATATTTATGCACCAAATTTGTTTTTTTTTTCAAAAATACTTTCTCTGCCTCTATAAGCGGCCAACAACAATAGACTCCTTTTGTTTGTCTACAAAGTAGCTAAGAACCTTAAAGCAAAATCTGTTTCTTCCCAGATATCAGGAGTTCATTTTCCCCAGCACAGCGTGGCCAGCAGTCACAGACAGAGACACACTGTCCCATGCTCTGCACGGATGTTGTGGGTAGATGAATGTGCATGTCTTACATACAACCATCAGCCCCAGAGAAAAAGATTGATGATGGCAGTAAGAATGTTAGCAAGCCTTGGTTTGCCCGTCTCTGTTTTATAAGTTTTCTTCATGCTTCTCCCTTCCCTTATAGAGCACTGTAAACACATTTGGCATTTGGGGTTTTGTCAAGGCTTTGCAGATTTTCCCTTATATAGAAGTTATTCATCTCTCCTCATAATTCTCTGTAACATTTGCAGCATTTTGGTATTTAAGGTTTACTCTGTAAGGTACACAGAATACCCACCAGTGGAGATTCACATTGATGCCATGTTAAAATTTTCTACCTCAATATTTGACAGCTATATTTGTGCGTGTTTTCAGCTCCATTTCTCAGGTTTATTTATTTATTTATTTTTAATTGAAGGATAATTGCTTTATAGTACTATGTTGGTTTCTACCAAACACCATACTCACCCATGCATTTCGTCATTTTAAAATACACCATCCTCAATCCAAGGTGCAAACCATCATACCTATCAAATGAGTCCAATCTGCCCCTTCTGCCAATATCACCGTGACACCAGTCTTCCTGCCACACCTGAGCAACACTGGCAACCTAAGCAATCCCCCTTAGCTTCCGTCTTGGGGGCAAAGAGAGATTCTTGAGGTTGTGATCAAACAGAATGAAACTATTAAAGAGTAAAATACTGGAGCTGTTTCTGATTGTAGAAAGATGACAGGGTCAATAATAAGAGATTCTGACACTGACTTTGATCACAGTTTTGAAAAGTCCTCTTTTCCTCCTCTAAAGTAATATCATCACATGATGGTTATTAAGATCATGAAGAAAACCCAGGAACAAAGCAAGGCTAATAATCCATTAGAGTCAGTAGTGAGCTCATTTTTTCAGTAATAACCCTGCACCCAACTATCCAGGATCCGTCTATAGACTTGCTCCTTTTGATAGCAGAACTTGACATCTACGTTTCCCTAACATAGGAGACCAGTTTTCAGGTTGTATCTGCAGTTGTTGCAGAAGTTTCACAAAAAGGGGGTGAAAATTAAAATTGCTGAATAAGAGAGGGAACAATCCTGCTAAAGCATTACTCAGAGTAAAGACACAGCTGCAGAACTGAGGACAGAAGAATAAAGAACTTCCAGGGAGACTTAACTACCATCAGGGATTTTATGGGAGGTTTTGCAGGGCAGCAGAGATTCCTGACTCAAGAACAAAACATCATCAGCTTAAACATGGAAAAGAAGAATATTAACCCTTCCATGCTGTGAACCTAGAGTCAAAAAATTTAAGAAAACTAGGTTTGTTTAGATGAGAAATAATGCCCCTACCTACAATGATCACATGGTTTACCAACATCTATCTATATAACATTGGAAATTAATACCACTCCTCCATACGTGTGTGTGCTAAGTCACTTCAGTCACGTCCAACTCTGTGCAACCCTATGGACTATAGCCTTCCAGGCTCCTCTGTCCAAGGATGCTCCAGGCCAGAATACTGTAGTGGACCACCATGCCTTCCTCCACCACACCTTCACTTGTTATCATTCAAGTTTACGTGGTATAGTAATTCTCATTCCATTAAACAGGGACATTCCTTCTCAGCCAATCATTTTTATTATCTTCATAAAGTCATAAGCTTTTAAAATCCCCTAGATACCTCATGTCCAACGTGAGAAGGTTAAGTAAATAATTTTTCTTAGATACTGCTGTCCTTACAAGGAGTCTTTATATCTACCAAGAACTTGCTACATCTCACCTATAATACTAACCCTGGTTTATGAGTCACAGGTGCCATTTTAACTCACACAAATCTACGAAAGAACAAAGATCACAGAATGAAAATTTTTGTCCATTCCTTTCTCAATGCACAAGTCTAACTGAAGCACTATATCCATCTCCTGATCAAGTGCACAAAGAAACAGGTGCCACCTAGTGTTCACAGGCTCAAGTGCATCCCAAGTCTACTCTTCTGAATCTAGTTCCATTTGGGATTATCCAGATAAAGGGAAGACAAAGGAACCTTGATGTATTCCATGCAAAGAAAATTTAACATATCATGGTGCTAGTTTTTCCATTCACTAGCTGATTTATGTTGGGCAAAACTCCCAGGTGTCTTGAATTAGTTGCTCTTCACAACCTCTTATAAGTAACAGGCTCTATTTCAGTTCCGACTAATGCAAAGCCACCTACGGAAATTTAAACTTTTTACACTGAAGTCTTGATTTAGAGCAGAACCAAATTCCAGGAAGCCAAAAAAAACACTTTCTGAGGCTAACCTGTGATGTATATTGACTCCACTCTGTAAAGAAGAACGTTTTCTCAATTAATTAACAGACATGGACTTGAGACACAAGTACACATTAGATCATTCTATAGGCAATGGCTTATCATCACATATAGTAAGTAACAAAAGAAGTAAAGACAGGGTAACCATAACTCTTGGTGGTTTTTAAAAGACCCCTAACAATTCATTGTAAAAAGCATGAGAGCTGCTTACACTTCTGTCTGATAGTTGGAAGTAGATATAAAAAAATGTTCTCTGGTCTTATGTACTAGAGGGGGTCTGTAAAATTTCTTTTTCACTAGAACACATGACAATTAAAATCTCTCGCCAAAGAAAAATGAATGGAAAATACAACAACATGGGATGCCTGCTAAATCTTAATACGTACCCCCTTTGACTCTCTAGATCATGTTCTCTTCTCCCCAAATATGTCTGAAAACCTAAAGGTGGTCAGTTTGTGTCCAGTAGTATATGAAGACAGACAGCAACATCCTATCCAGAAAATCTGTCTATGACCCAAGAGACCTGAAATTGATCCTGCCTCTTGGTACATGAGACCTGGGTGAACAGGATACTGGACACTGACCTTCAGAAGTATAAACTCACATCCGTCTCATGTGGACTAACTCTACAGAATGCGATGAATCCTTTGCATTAACAGCGTGGAAAGTCTATAAACCCACAAAGGAGATTTTGTGCTTTGTGTATTTTTCCTCTCTTTCATAGCTTCCTGATATGAAAATTGTTCCTAATAATTTGCAACAAGCCCTTCAGCCGACCACAAGCCAAGCTTATCTTGATGTAGGTTGAGCTTCTCTGTCTGCCAGGGCCATCCCACATGTCAATTAAAGTTGCTTATTATGAGGTTTTTTTGTCTTTATCTACCTTGCATGGAGGCCAATCTCTTCAGGTTCCTGAAGCAGGTTCTGTCATCTCTGAAGACTTAAGAGCTGCTATGCAGTTGCCTCTCCACATTTCCTGGCTCTGAACTTGCCTGGTGTCAATCACCAGCTTTTCTTCAGGATCAGGCTTCAGATCCAGTTCCTCTATGTCACTCCGTCTTTAATTCCATCTAGGATCAGTTCTGTCTCTTTAAGAATGAGTGAGATTTCATCTTTCTGAAATGACTTAGGTACCAAATGGACTTGATGGCATCCCTGATGGCCTTCCTTCTTCCATTTTCTAGGACTCTCCCTGAAGGCCAAAGGTCTGTGAGCTCCAAGCAACTTGTGAATTCTTTGGGAGGGTCTAGTCAGATTGTTCCTTATATAACAAATGTCTCTGTGTCCTAAAAACCCATTATCAAATCACTCTTCAGGGTTTTTTTGTTTGTGTGTTTTTTCAAGTTAAATAGCCCAAATACTCCGTATTCACTTTTCTCTGTCCTATTTTCTTCTGCTTTCCTTTAAATCTTCTTATATCCTGTCATTTTACAGTGTGTATTCTACAGGTCATATACACCTGGGCACTAAACGAAAATGAGATCAATGTGTCGCTTTCAAACATTTCATTTCTGCATATCATCCATATAAGCAATATCATCTTACTTGGCTAACCTCAGCGGAAATTTGCCCGTGCCAGGGGAGCCTACAGGCCGCTGTGACTTCACACTCCTTTCTTGCTACGCTCAGGCACCATCCTTCATGTCACTGCCACTGGTTTTGCATCCCACGCCATGTTGGAAAATGTCACACTCATTCTCACAGTGTCCTGGTCACTATGAACAGGGAGTGGGTGGCCCTTATCTGATACTTGGTACATTATCAAGGACAGAGAGTATCAGAGACAACCCTTTCAAGCTGTTGCTATTTTGATTTTGTGATGTCAATAATCTAAAGGATCATTTTACTAGAAAGGCTAAAGGTTTTCACATTTATGACCTATTTCATTCTTATAGCCTCACTTTGATGTAGGCTGAACAAGGCAATATATTATTGTCAGCTTTTTACAAATGCAAAAATTGAGGCTCAGAGCAATTAATGATTTGCTATTGTCTACCAGTAGAAATGCAAATAAGAACTCAGACTTTACAATTCTTTACCTAGGAATCATTGTTCTATACCAGCATTTTCCAATTTTGTTCAGTGGGAACTCTGAGGGTTTCTGGAAGCTTACTCAGAGACTTACCACAAGAGAAAGAGGAGGCCAAGTAGCCAGTGCTTTATGCCCCAGCCTCTGTTTGATGAAGGTAGGTCTACATGTATCTATTTTATCACTTGGGTTTCTGTTCAGTCTTTAGTTTGAAAGATTTCCTCTGGAAATACATACATTCTTAGAAAAAGAACATGAAGGTAGTAGGGGCCATGAGGGGCCCATGAAGGCCATGAAGAAAAAATAAGCTAAAAAAGGAGTGATTAGGAGTCACCAAATGTTCAACCAATGCCCCCTCACATTTCTGTTAGGCAGCAGCCCTGGTGCCCTGAAGAAAGGCATAGCAGCCCACTCCAGTATTCTTGCCTGGAGAATTCCATGGACAGAGGAACCTGGTGGGCACTTAAGTGGTTACAGGCATTTTTCAGATCCAGCTAAGAGGAAGTTGAGTTGAGAAACATTTAATTTGGGTTAGTGGGATACATTTACATAGCTCATATTTGTTTCTTTATATAGTTCAGTTATTCCTAGCTAATCCAATCTAGGAATGACTTCCAGAAACACCTGTATTGCCCCCTGAGCCAAACTACAGGGGCCCAGCCCAGAAGTCATATTAAAACATGCCTGTTCATACAGCACCCAGCACTTAGAAGTATGTGGGCAACAGAGGAAAAAGCAAACCTTGAACTGTATGGAACCAAAAGCTGGTCTGTAGAAAAATTTTCCAGTCATCATATGAGCAAAATTCTAAGTAGAGGACCCATTTACCATCCTCATCAAAACAGAAGCTATCACATATTGGGAAAAACTCAATAATGCAGAATGTAAAAATACAGATGAACCATATTTTTTTGTGGGAATTATGTGAAATTGAATTTGTTGGCAGTCCTATGTATGTTTCAAAGGTGCAGTCTTGGAGCAGTACTACACAGCAATACATTTATGTATGGTCATACTTAAGCATGGGTTTCCCTGGTGGCTTAGCAGTAAACAATCCACCTGTCAATGTAGGAGACTCGAGTTCGATCCCTGGGTCAGGAAGATCCCCTGGAGAAAGAAATGGCAACCCACTCCAGTATTCTTGCCTGGGAATCCCAGGGACAGAGGAGCCTGGAGGGCTCCAGTCCATGGGGTTGCAGAGTCAAACATGACTTAGCAACTAAACAACAGTAACAATACTTAAGCATCCCAGCTATCAAACTATCAAGCAAATTTTAATCAACCATGTTAAAAGAAACACTGGATTATCTTCACATCCCCTACACAGAAAATATTACAAAATCATCTCACATGAAAAAGCAATCAGAAACCAATCAGCTAAAATGTAAATAAAATTGTATTATAAAGATATGTCAGGCAGTTATAATTTAAAATATGAAGTTTTTTCTGGATATAGCTATACTTGTGATATTTCTCAGATTTTTTATTTATAATTTTTTAAAATTTCTCTTCTCATTCCAAATAAATACCATCTTTGATTCTCATTATGTATTTTTTAATCTTCTACTATTCTTTAAGTTTCCAAAATTGTATAAGCTTCTGGCCTACTAATCCTAGATTTTCTCATGCTGAGAGTGACATTTAAGATGAATTATGCTGAGAAGATTTTATACCTCACAGCTACTCGATATAAACATCTTAAACATGGTAAAGTATTTTCTTCCATGTCCAAACTTTCTATCCACCTGAGAACTCTCCTTCTATATATCACTTACAGCAAAACTAGTCTTCATAATTTATACTATTGTCTTCTAGAAAAAGAAGAATCATGGTTCTAATTTTTATTTTTATCACCACCCTTTATTCAGTTGAGCCTCACAGATGATTTAAAAAGTACAATCACTCTTGCAAAAATATTCAGAATCATTGCCAAGTGAAAATGATTCATTCTTCACCCCCCCAAAAAAACACAATGCATTATGAACAATAAAACCTCCGTAAGCTTAAAAGTCATGAATCCATTTCTCAAAAATCTATTTTGCCAGACTATTCATGTCTTTAAGGAAGTAATATTCATATATTTTAAGTTTTCACATGCATATCATTTACTAAATTTACATCAAATATAATATAATGTATCTCCAACATAGTATCTAAGTATAAAAGTCAGTATTTTTATATAATTGCCCATTTATATTAAAAGCCTCTTATAAAAATCTTTCCCCTTCTGAAATATCTCTTTTTTTCCCAATGAGAATAATAGTCATAATTACAGAGTAGTAACACATGACAGATAATGTTCCAATTTTAGAAAATTATCTCTTTCATAGCCTTGCAATGAAACCCTTTTTATCTGACTTTGGTATCGGTGTCATATAGAATGAGAGTATTATTTGGCTTTTCATGGTAAAGAGACACCTAGGAAAGAATTCACTAAGACAAAATTGTTATATTAGCGAACACTGACAGTACTCAAAGAAAAACAAGATAATCAAGGAAAATGGTTTTATTCAAGGTGAAGCAGCTTTTTAATAATCACACTTTACAGTATTCCTTTAAATTAAAATCAAATTTTGTAGTCACAGCACACTGACTTTTTTCTTCTGATAAATCTAGATGTCCAATGAACAATCTCAAAATATTTCTTGGCTTTGTGTAAGTTTAGTAATATATCTGGTCTGTTCATCACATGGTTTAAAGTTTACTTTCCAACTCCTCAAACCAACTTATCTAGAATATCTGAATGATCAATAAAAATTCACTAAAATTGAGCCCTGGCCAGTGTGTCTACACCCAGGCTACCACTGTACAACCTCTTATTAGGGCTTTGTCTATAAAGTAGGAAGTAAGAGAGTGAGTTAAACAAGGGTGGGGTTTTATTTTTTGAAGACTTCTATTTTTTTAGTAACTATCCATCACCATGAATAAATCCAAATGCCCTTTAATTCTCACAATAACCTCGGGAAGTAGTTGTTGTCTCCATTTTATAAATGAGGAAACTGAGTCTCAGAGAAAGGGGAAGAGAACAGGAAGAAAACTCCCATTTATTAAGATGGCTACAGGCTTTGCTTGTTATTGCACTTATTGCTTTACAAAACACTGTTAGATCTTAATCCTACTGAACAGGAAACTTGGTCTCAGCAAGGCAAAGTCACATTGCTAATAAGTGGCAAGTTAGGCTTTGAATCAACGTTGCCTTGACTACAAGCCTTGTGCTCCTCACTATGTGACTGCTTCCACTTTTTTTCTTTATTGTGGTAAGAACACTTAAAACGAACTCTGCCTTTGTAACAAATTTTAAGTGCACAACACTGTACTCCTAACTGTACACAGATTGTTTTACAGAGGATCTCTAAGACCATCACCTTACATGACTGAAGTATGTACCCATTCAGCAGCAACTACCCATTTCCCTCCCTCTGGCCCTTAATACAGACTCTCTCTCCATGAGTTTGACTATTTTAGCCACCTCACACAAATGGAATCATGCAGTATTTGTCCCTCTGTGGCTGGCTTATTTAACCAAGCATAAAGTCCATACTGTCCATCCGTATTATCACAAATGGCAGAATCTCCTTCTTTTTTAAGGGTGAATAATATTCCATTGTGTAAATATACACCACATTTTCTTTATCCATTCAGATTGACAGATATTTAGGTTATCTCTATATCTTGATTATTGTGAATAACGCTGAAGTGAACATGGGAGTGCATATAGCTCTTCAAGATTCTAGCTACAATTATTTCGATTATATATCCAGAAGTAGGATTGCTGGATTTTATGCTAGTTCTCTTCATATTTTTTTGAGGAACTTCCATACTGTCTTGCATAATGGTTGCACATTTTTACATTCCCAACATCAGTATACAAGGGTTCCAATTTCTTCACATCTATACTTGCTATCTTCTGCTTTTTTTTTTTTGACAGTAATCATCCTGACAAGTATGAAGTGATATCTCATTGTGGGTTTGATTTTCATTACCTATAATAATTAGTATGTTGAGTGTCTTTTACATATCTGTTGGTTATTATTTGCCTTCTTTAAAGAAATGTCTATTTAAGTCCTTTGCTCATTTTTTAATTGGGTTATTTGGCTTTTTACTATTAATTTGTAGGAATTCATTATATATTTTGAATATTAATCCTTTATCAAATATATGGTTTACAAATATTTTCTCCCACCAGTGTCTTTTCACTCTGTTGACTATTTCCTTTGCTGTGTAGAAGTTTTTTCATTTGCTGTCATTCCACTTGTCGACTTTTGTTTTTTGTTGCCTGTGCTTTTGGTATTATATCCAAAAAAAACAGTACCAAGAGCAATGTCATGAAGCTTCTCTACTATGTTTTCTTCCAGGAATCTTACAGTTTCAGATCTTACACTTAAATCTTTAATCTATCATGAGTTGGTTTTTTTTATATGGTGCAAGGTAAGGGTCCAATCTCATTCTTTTGCATGTGTATATCCAGTTTTTCCAATGTCATTTGCTGAAAAGACCATCTTTTCCCCATTGTGTATTCTTGGTACCCTTGTCAAAGATTAGTTGACTACATATACATGGGTTTATTTCTGGTCTCTCTATCCAATATTTTTTTAGGATAAAAACTCAATAACTTACATATAGAAGAAATCCTTATAGGTATAAAACTCAAATATGAAAAGTCCACAACAAACATCATATTCAATGGCAAAAACTGAAAGCTTTCCCTAAAACATCAGAAACAAAGGGAAGGATGGCCATTCTTGCCACTCCAATTCAACACAGTTCTGAAGTTCCTAGCCAGAGCAATTAGGTAAATAAAAGAAATAAAAGATATTCAAATAGGAAAGGAAGAAGTAAATTTATTTCTGTTTGCAGATAATGTGATATTATATGCAGAAAACTCTAAAGATGCCAAATAAAATGGTTAGAACTAATAAACAAATTAAAAAAAATTGTAAGATACAAAACCAACATTCAAAAGTCAGCTGCATTTTATATACTAGAAATAAACTATCCAAAGAGGAAATAAAAAGCAATTTCATTTATAATAGAAACAAAAGAATAAAACACTTGAAATAAACAATTAAGATGAGAGACTTGTACAATGAAAACTATAAAACATTGAAAAAGACACAAATAAATGAACAGACATCCCATGTTCGTATGCTGGAAGACTTAATATTGTTAAAATGTCATGCTACTCAAAGTGATCTACAGATTCAATGAAATTCAGAAAAATCCAAATGGTATTTTCACAGAACTAGAGAAGGCAATCCTGAAATTCATATAGAACCATGGAAGACCCTGAGTAGCGAAAGCAATCTTAACAAAGAAGAAAAAAACTGGAGTCATCACACTGATTGTTCAAAATATATCACAAAGTTACAATAACTGAAACAATATGGTACTGGCATTATAACAGCCTCTTGAATCAATTTTTCTCTCAGCTCTCTTCTAGTTAGATAAATGGACTGATAAAAGTGACTGAATTGCCTAGCCATCAAAGATATTTCAATGTTCCTCTCAAAAAGCTCCAATTTGACTTGTGAGGTCATATTGATCAGGGCATTTTCATCAGCCCTAAAGCAAGTCAGGAGAAAGAAAATTACTAATAGGCCTCAAGCACATTCAACATCTGGTGGCCCACAGAAATCATGCATATCATTTAGGAGCAAGGATAAGAATATGCAAATTATAAGAATAATTAATCTTTAACAATATCACTACTTCAAGTCTTAAAAAATGTTTTTAAACACATAAATCTGGATAAAATGAAAAGGGAGTGCATATTAACATCAAAATGTTCTAATTAGTAGTCTCACTGAATGAAGTG
Organism: Antilocapra americana; assembly: GCA_007570785.1. Taxonomy (NCBI): domain Eukaryota; kingdom Metazoa; phylum Chordata; class Mammalia; order Artiodactyla; family Antilocapridae; genus Antilocapra; species Antilocapra americana. The sequence goes on from ML660200.1 coordinate 28,009,053, forward strand.
ATTCATCCATATGAGGAATTATATCAGTTTCCAAATCAAGAAGAGTTTTCAACTTTTCCAGGAAATAGTATTGCTTTAACAAACCAAGATATGCAACATCTTCTTTCGAAGATCAAGAAGAGTCACTGGTAGGCTCAAATCATGGACCTGCCCAGCCCACTTCGTAGATCAGATACCTAAACAGCCCAAACAACCCTGGCCTGCCACAGCCACTTCTCTGGCCAGAAGAATTAGGTTAAATTCCACTATTAACAGTTTACTAAAAAAAAGGAACAACCAAGTTTCTGAAAATTAACCAAAAGAGCCATTAAACAGAATTGACAAGTATATTATTGGCCCCAAGAATAAAAACATAAATTAAGCCAAAAAGATTACTTGAGAGATGAGCAATTTAGAGAGAAAATTATTACATCAAACCTATGACAAATGTACAAGCAGACAAACTGAATATTCTACTTATAATCAAGACATGAGAATTTATCAAAACCAAACACTCTTTGACTACTGAGCTTGGCTTGAATGATTAAATGTTCCTCCTCTTTGGGAGCAGAGAGCCACTCCTGTTTCACTATAGCATGAAATGTAATGTAACAAGGACTTAATTAAGAGGTGAACATCATTCCTCCCAGATGAATCTGCATTATGGGAGTACATAAAGGGTTTTGTCACATGTCATTATCTCATAGTCTGTGGGCAAATTTCTTAAATATTAATTTTCCCTTAATTGCATGAATGAACAGCAAGTTGAAAGTCCTAAGACAGAGAAATAAAATTCTGCATTTTTTGTGCCTATTTGAGTATAATATCATACCAGTAACACCTGCCACAGCATCTGTTTGACAATAATAAAATACCCAGGTTTGCTCTTTCTATTCTTCCTGGTAGTTTCAGCTGCTCTCTAAACCATAAAACCAGAAATAAATCAGTTTAAAAGATAAGTCTGAGGTTTTGAAAGAGAAGAGAAAGGAACCAATGAGATTGTGAAGCAAAGAGATATAAAGGACAAAGCAAGCAATCAAAAGCTGAATCCTAGAGGAAACGAGGGTCTGGGGAGCCTTTCATTTCCAGGTAACCAATTCAATCTGTCACTGATATGTCCCCGTTATGCTTTTGCTGGAAATTGCCACCATCTGACAGATACCCGGTGGATGTTAAAATTCTGTTGTCTGATCTACTTCTTGGGAAAACCTGAGCCAATTTTCCCTTCTTACCTCAACCATTACACTGGTCTTTTCCTAGAGTTCCCTTAGCAGATCTGATACCTTGACTCAAGGAAACACTACCACAGATATAATGTATAACTACCCTCATCATATAAGAAATGTGCTCTTTCCACTAGAGAGCTGTTATATTCTATTACAATTTTCTTACTCCCCTAAGAATTGTATCAAAAATGTCTGCCTCCTTGACAAAGGCAAACCATATGGATTCCCTTTCACTTCTCTTCTTACTCAAATTAATTTCTACTCTCTAAAACGGGATGCATTTTACAGGACCCCCTAGGTCTGTTGTGGAAAATAAAACCACAACACAGAATGTAAACTAAGACCCTGGTTGGCTTGCTAAAACCTACCATTCTAGTTCCTTTAACACAGCAAAATAATAGAATTTCTCTTATTCATAGCCAGTCTATGACCCACCTACATAAATAAATTATAACACTCAAAGAATGTGAAAGGGAGAATTTTATGATAATCAGGGAAGAGAAATATATAGCATTAAAAAGAGTATGACAGTTGACGTTCGCAAACTTTTACTTGAAGGGCTCTTCCACAAGAGTCCATAATTCTCCAATAAAATGTCAGGGCTCTAACAATTTCATTCCTCTAAGAGGTTATGTTACACGACAACTTGCCTATTATGGAGGCTCATTTCTTCATCAGCACTCACCAACAGACACTGAAGGCCAATGAATGACTGAAATCACTGAAGTAGTCCAGAACTCAAAGCCATCCCAGGGCTCACAGGCCTGAAGATCCCAGGACCTCACTCTGCTAGATGCTGAGACCCATAACTCACCATGTCAGCAACACTTTGAGAGCTCTTTTCTCTTCTCAGTCTCACTCAGCTGGTGGGCTTAGCATTTCTTATAAATCCAAAAACATGGGTTCAATTTAGTCCTAAGCCACTGGTTCTGCCCTGTTCCAAGAGTGTAAACTGACCCCTTAACCCACAGCCTTCATAGAATTATCCAGTCCAGGTCCATTTGGGAAATGAGTCCAAATGCCTATCAATTATGTAAGGAAACTAAGAGCTCCTTACAGTTCTTAGGAGTACCTCCTCCTGAGGTATGTGGGTTTGCACTTGCTGAGAAGAACAAGGACTCTGTGTCTTATTCTTGTATCCTCAATAAATGAAGACCTTATTCAGGAGATGCAGAGAAAAAGTAATGCTACCCAACAGGGCTGCCAGAGGTAGGGATTATGTTCATATTAAGAGGAGCACAGTGGAGTCCAACCTGTCATGCAAACCCCCCTCAAACCACATCTGGATTCAAGGCAAAGATGTGCAGGAACAATGATGAGTTGTCTCTATAATACCCAGGAAAGCCTGCTTACTGGACTTCCTACCACATGTGTCAGAAACAAGGCAGAGTGGTTGGCTCTATGGGAAACTTGCTGTCTCATGTCAGTTCTATCTCTCTATGAAAACTATACCCCTGTGCACTTCTCCTGTACTATTAACACAAAGCACTTCACTTCTGATCATCAAATGGGTGGGAGTTTTTCCCCACAGCAAGCAAGTCCCTGCAACACCAGTTGGGTATCCTACAGTGTCACCCAACTCTGACACTATCTACCTGGAGACAGCACCAAATCCCACAGGTTAAGGGAATTAAATCCCACAGTTAAATCCCACAGTCCCACCCACAAAACTGCCACCCTCCACTGCAGATGCCAATCTCTGGTCACAGGTTGTCACCTGTGACCTGTCCACTGCCTGTTAAGTAGGGGTTTCCATGACCACCTCTTTGGATTTGATACTTTGCTAGACTGTTTCACAGAACTCAGGGAGACACTTAGATTTACTGGCTTGTTATACAAGGACATGATGAAGATACACATGACTATTCAGAAGGAAGAGGCGCATAGCACAGGGTTTGAAGGCAATGGTGCAGAACATCCATGTCCTCACCAGAAGCATGCTGCCCTCCCTGTACTTCCACGGACTCAACAATCCAGAAGCTAATCAAACTCCATACTTTCAGGATCTATATGGAGGCTTCAACATGTAGACACGATGAATCATTAACTCAGTCACTAGCCCCTCTTCCCTTCCTGAATGATGGGGGTGGGACTAAATGTTCTAAGCTTCTAATCATGGTTTATACTTCCTGGTGACTAGCCCCCATCCAGGAGTGAAACAAAGCCACTAGGAGTCACCTCATTAGAACAAAGGATGTACCTATTACCCAGGAAATTTCAAGAGGATTAAGAGCTCTGTATCAGGAACCACTGTGTGAAAGACCAAATATCAAAACGAAAGGTGTTTCTATCAACCTGGAAATGACAAGTGTTAGAGGAGTGCTACACCAGGTTTTGTGGTGCCTCAGTGGTAAAGAATCCGCTTGCCAATGCAGGAGACACAGGAGACACAGGTTCAGTCCCTAGGCTGGGAAGATCCCCTGGAGGAGGAAATGGCAACCCACTTCTGTATTCTTGCTGGGAAAATCCCATGGACAGAGGATCCTAATGGGCTGCAGTCCACGGGGTTGCAGAAGAGTTTGACACCATCAAGTGACTGAGTACATACACCCACACCAGGAATTAGGGGCAGAGACAGGGAGAGAAGGAGGGAGGGAGGGAGGGAGATAGACAGACAGACAGATGGACAGAGATACATAAATAGATGCACGTATTTTTCTATTATTTCACACTACACATCTGTCCCTTCTTCTCTAGGAGTTCTTCTTGGTCCAAGTTTTCCCACACTCCAGGAACACTGAAACTGATCCCAAAAGATAGAAAAGGCCAGAACTTTCTGAGTTTCCTGTTCTGTCACTTAATAATTCATAGCTTTATCCATTTCATCATCCCCATCAAAAAGCATTCACAAACTTCCCCCATGGCTTCCCTACACCTGAACCTGAACCTCTGTGCTGCTTGTTTTATTTTTGAACACACAAAGGGTTCAACTGTGTTACTATAATTAGGAGAAAGGAGTAAATTAATCACATATTGTTTTCTCGACTCAAAGTAGTGATTATTCCCTTCGGCCTTAAGATGTTCACATCAATTCTGGAAGAACTGAAAAAGGTATCACTTCCAGTTCTAAGCTGTGTGAATAACTGAAAACTATGTTAAATGAGACGGTAATGGAAGCGAGTGCTTGCCATCTTCACACTTTGCAGTGACTGGGAACCATCACCATGGGGAGTCTTCCACACTTGAGGTGTGAAAGTGTGCATGTGTGGTCTTCACGATCAAAACTCATCAACCAGAACAAGAAGCAATTTCAGAGCACTCTTCTCTTATCCTAGGATCCTTGGTTTCTCTTCTTCCATTCACTTTTTAATTTTCTTTGTTTTTAGCTCAATTATTGAAATACAAATGAACATTCTTTCACCTTAGGAGTTGTATTTCTGAGAGGTATGGAGGGGTTTATCATAGAGTTGCCAGGATCTAGATTCTAACTTAACATACTTTCTTAGTATATTGTTGTACCTAATACATTTCCAAACCTAGAAATTCCTCTGTCAGATTAAGTGACACTTCATGACCAGATAAGACTTCGCCCCTGACTCCCACCCAATACTAATCTACCCCCAGAAATGAAAGCAACTGCTTTCACAGCCAAAGCCAATACCAGTCTAACAGGAAATGTCTGAGAATGCTTAGTCTGTCAGGCGGCAATAGCTCTGGCTCATTAGGGAGGCTCTGGTTCCAGATTTGCCATGGCAACCTCTAAAGATACACATCTAGTATGTTGGAGACATGCTGACATCACAGTTTGCTTCTTGAAAGAGGAGCAAACAGAGGCAAGAGTCCCTGATTTTCATCACAAGGTTAAAATGATGCCATGGAATGGGGAGTGCAGAGAGAAAGGTGCTTTTACATGGTTTAAATTGCTGTAGGAGATAAGAGCACGGAATATGTTACTAATTTGTATCATCTTTTTCAGAAGACATGTGATCTGCTATGACAGATTAAAAAGCCTATTGGCATTTAACAACCACCAAAATCCTGATTTACTGTTTAGCCACCCAACCAATACTTCATCTCTTTTGAAAATGAGCTACAGGATACTATTTGTAATTATGCCACGAAGTTTAGGACTTTTTAGTCTTAACTTTTTCTTTCCTTAAGCATTAGAGTAACAGTGGGCTATGACTTTAGCGGGGTACTGCAATGAAGGAGTATCATTTTCACGGACTACTGCATGGACAGGGCACTCAGGGTCTTTCAAATCTGCTGGATTCCACTTCGGCACCCCCAAAGACAGAATGAGCATGGAGAGGATGGAGTGAGTTAGTGATGATTTCTGAGAGCCACCTTCTCTGTCCTACTCTTTGAGCTGGAAGGAGGGAGGTGGATAGCAGCCAGAAAGACAGAGAGAGAGAGAGCAGAGTTGGCAGAGAAGAGCAGGAATCATGCCAGGAGCTGATGTGAAGGATTTCTTATTAAATCTGACTTCTGAATACTCCAGGTATGCTTCCAATGCTGGGAACAGAGGAGAGAAACTGCACAGCCAAACTGAGACAGTCCCTGTGAAGGCTGGGGTACTATCTTCGGGCCTACCAAAATCGGGACCAGATCTCTTTCTTTTTTATTATGATGAGGGAGAAGTTGTAGGACACTAGGAGACACAAACTGGCTGAAAATGTCTCCTCTGAATTTTTTAACAATGGGAACACGCACATACACATCTCCCAGGTATATAGTAATCCCTAGGAAAAGAGTTTCAAACAACAACAAGGAAAGAAACACTTCTCTGTCCACCTCTGTCTCTCATTTTATTCCCCTTGGATTGCATTCCCAAGTCACACCTACACGTTATGTTGACTCCACTTCTTCCACCAGGTCCCACCCTGTTTCTTTGCTCTTAGATCTATTCCCAGGGCCTTCAGTTCTGCTCCCATTCTCTATTCTAACCAATCCAAAGAGAATTCTGTCCATGTCCTTCAACTAAATCTGCTCTTACCACAGTCAAAAATGATCTCCCATGGTCCAAATGACCATACTCTGCTTGTCTCTGGGAGACCACACTCTCCAAGCTCTCATCCTTCCTCATTAAATCACTCCTTTTTCATTTCCTAGGCTGGTTCCTCCTCTTTCCCCTCTTCCCAAACTCATCCTAGGACACTGACTCCCTGGCCTATCCCATCTAGTCTCCATATTTGTGCTGACAACAACCAAATTTAACAGCTATTCTCTAAACTCCAGACAAAACAGACTACTTCATACCACTCCTTGAATGTCCAATAGAAATTTCAAATTTAGCACGTCAAAAACTCAACTCCATATTTTTAGCAGTGAAAACAGAGGATAAGACTTCACCTGGGTCTTGTAACTCAGTGCATCTCAGGCTAGATACAACAGCAGGACATGGGGATGACAGAGGATAATGAAAGAACTATGGGGAATGTCACTGTAGACTATGGAGCTGTGAGTAATGCCAGTCGCCACTACATTATGTCTGGCATTTAAAGTGGGTCAAATATAAAAGGAGGGACAGCACCAACATACATAGATCAACATGGCAGTAAATCCTTTCAATGACCTCACTTTTCCCAGTAGCCACTTGTTAATTTCCACTGGTAATTGCATTCATAGCCACACAAATCTGCCCATTTTAGGGAAACTCCCATCACCTGTCTAGCTGTAAGATCCATCTTCACCTCAAAAATATTGTGCAGTTTGGTCATCCATGGAAATATATTCCCCCAAGTTCTGACTAATTGAATCAAATTTAGTGTTTTCTGAGTTGTCCCTATCAGAATGATGTGGCTTCTCATTCTTCATTAATTCATCTCATAAGTAAATATAGTGTTAACAACAAGACAACAGTCCCAAAGTGGAGTTGCTTATGTTAAGCCCATATCATCAAGCAGAGACCTAGTTTAACTACAGTTTCATTTCTCCCAGAAACAGAATTTCAAACCAGTCCATCAGGAATTTCCTAATCAGCAATGGCTGGGTAATCTGCCTGGTGGAGTCCTGCCATCCACTAAGAAAGTGACCTTACAATATCCAATCTGCTTTTTTGCCAAGTATAACCTCCTTGTTCTTGCTCTCTTCTGCTTATAAAAGTATCAATAATTACTTTTAAGTTGCTCCTCAGAGCTCCTTTCTATATGCTAGATAAGTCAATGCCTAATCCATGAATCATGCAATAAAGCCAATAAGATCTTACAGTTTACTCAGCTGAATTCTGTTTTCAACAACAGGAACACACACACACACACACACACACACACACACACACACACACACACACACACACACACACACACACACACACACACACCCCTCCCAGATATAAAGCAATTCTTAGGAGAACAGAGTTTCAAACAACACTAAGGAGAAACACTTCTCTATCCACCTCTACACAACTACTCAATATCAGTATTTTACATGTGTCCCTTGTATTCCTTTTATTTTCATTCTTAGAAAAGACTCTATGTATACATAATTCATACCATGCCGCTGCTGCTAAGACTCTGTGCGACCCCATAGACAGCAGCCCACCAGGCTCCGTGTCCCTGGGATTCTCCAGGCAAGAACACTGGAGTGGGTTGCCATTTCCTTCTCCGGTGCATGAAAGTGAAAAGTGAAAGTGAAGTCGCTCAGTCGTGTCCAACTCGTAGCGATCCCATGGACTGCAGCCTACCAGGCTCCTCCGTCCATGGGATTTTCCAGGCAAGGGTACTGGAGTGGGGTGCCATTGCCTTCTCTGAATTCATATCATAGAAAAATATTATTTTCATACCTGAGTAACAATCAAGCCCTCTACAAAAGCATCTTTCTACTGATGTTCATCTGTTACCACAATAAGACCCAGTAGAAGATATAAATTTCAAAATTCTTAGTTTCCTAGCCAGGTCAAGTCTCAAACTTTACTTTTCTTTATAGAATCAATATAGGAAGTAGTTTCAGAGGGCTGATATTTCTGCAGGAGAATATCTCCAGAGATTAGAGACTGAGCACATACACACACACACATGCACACCACCTCCCATCACTGATGCTGAAAGTAGAGCCCTTGTTGCCAGTGGCCGCAGGAGACACTGCTGCTCTGCCAAGCTGATGGAGGTCTGCCCAAGCTGCCAAAGTACAGAGGTGCTGATGGCAATGCTAAGGAACCCAGTATCAAGGCCAAGCATCCCGAAGGAGATGCCTGTCTTGGACTGACGCTGCTACTGACACCAGGGAACTCACCTCTATTGCCAAAGCTGCCCTGATCACCACTCCTACTAGTGTAGAGCTTCTGGCACATCGCCATTATGTCCTGCACTCTACATCCCTCAAAGATTAAAGAGAAAGAACTCATTGAGTTTTTCAAAAGTCTTTTATTTTAGACCCCTTAGAAATTTTCGGTGATAGATAATGGTGCTCTCAGAAGTGCATTTTCCTGTAGACCTTGGCCCTGAGCCTTAATAAACCTGACTCTTTCCTAGGAGAATTTTCAGTCATTCACACAGAGGCTTGGCAGGCCTGCCCCATGGGTCAATGTATGTTCCCAAGCTGCTTGAATCCTTGGAGGAGAAGCTTAGGCTATTCAAGCTGAGGGCTACTGCTAAAAGTGGGATCTGAAAAACAAGTTAGAAATAATTGAAGTTTAGGAAATACAGACAGCCAAAGAAATCACCAGTGCCCAAGTAATCGAGGAAGCACTGGGAAACCCTAAACTGTCACAGCATAAAACAAATAATAGTAATAAAATAAATGAGGGCTGGATTGAATGGTATTAGTTTGTAAGAGCACAGGAAGAAGTTGAAAAAGATGGTCTTTTCCATTTCTCATATCTTTCTCTGGCTTTGGAAACCTTCATAATATTCCCTAAGATCATAATTCCTGGGAGACCTTTAGTTTCAGCATACAGGATGATTTTTGTGTGGGTTTAAAGGTTTGTTATAAAAAATCAAACATATGTGGAATTCCACTAAGCAATAATAAGCACAAAATATTGTTAATTCAACAACTTGTATAGATTTAAAGGACATCTTACTGAATTAAAAAAAAAATCAGTCTCAAAGAGTTATATACCATATGATTTCCTTTGTAGAGCAATCTCTAAGTGACAAAATTATAGTGGTAGAGAACAGATTAGTAGTTGTAAGAGTTAAGTTTGGAGGAAGGATGTGACTTTGATGGGAAAGAACAAGGAGTTTGTTCATGGTGGTGGAACAGTTCTGTATCGTAATCATGGTGTTAGTTCTACAGGATCTACACATGTGGTACAACTTTATGGAACTACACACACACACATATGCACGCACACACACACATGCACACAAAGAGTACATTTAAAAACTGACGAGATCTATATAAGTTCTGTACTTGAATAACATTATACCAACTTCCTAATTTTGACAATGCACTGTAATTATATATTACCATGAGGGGAAGCTGGGTGATGGATACACTGAAAACTCTCTGTACTATTTTTGCAGTTCTTTCTGAGTCTGAATATATGGCAAAATAAAAGCTGTATTACAAAATCAAATATGTATCTTCTGTAAGAAAAATAGAGAAGGGAATAACAGGTTATTCAGAATTATCCAATTAATTAGGTATACAGGAAAAACTGCATGGATTTGTTGGATACTTAAATTATGAATAAAATGGGCTCAATATTATTAATATGTCCTCAGTGTTAAGACCATCTTCTCTCAAGTCTAAAATTTTATCATTAAATAATTTTTCAAAAAACAAAAGAATTTTAATAATTTCCCAGAACCAAAGTTTTTATATATTTATAACTGTTGATAAAGAATCAATTACAAGAGTTATTTGACCCCTGACAGTATATAAATTATCCCCATGTCTGAGAAATAACAGTAGTATGAAGAGTTCAATGCATATTAGTTAATGTTTAATTACATTTTTGTTGGAGTACAGTTGATTTACAATGCTGTTAGTTTCATATGTATAGCAAAGTGAATCAGTTATATATACACATGCATCCACTCTTTTTTTTAGATTCTATTCCCATATAGGCCATTACAGGGTACTGAGCAGAGTTCCCTGTGCCTCACAGTAGGTCCTTGTTAGTTCTCTATTTTATATATAGTAGTGTGTGTATGGCAATCCCAATCTCCCAATTTATTCCTCTCTATATTAGTTATTTTTATTACTCATTCCAAAAGTATTTATCAGGTGCTTACTTTAAAACAGGTACCATGGGTGACCTGAATATCCATTAGAAGGGCTGATGCTGAAGCTCCAATACTTTGGCCACCTGATGCAAAGAGTTGATTCATTGGAAAAGACCCTGATGCTGGGAAACATTGAAGGCAAAAGGAGAAGGGGGTGGCAGTGGATGAGACGGTTAGATAGCATCACCAATTCAGTGGACATGAATTTGTGCAAACTCTGGGAAATAGTGAAGGGCAGGGGAGCCTGGCATGCTACAGTGCATGGTATCACAAAGAGGAAGACATGACTTAGTGACTCTACAACAACAACAACATGGGTTGTTGGGATACAAACTAAATCAGCATGAGTTGTGACTTCAGAGAATTCACCCTGGGTCTTAGAAGTAAAAATAAACACAGTCATACACACATCTACCCATCTCTCCCACCCCAACTCATTTCACAATAACTATTTTTCTTCCAGTATTATTAACACATACAAATGAGTTTGCCAAAGTTACCCTGCAACAACAATTAAAACTTGTTATCAAGCAATTTTTTCCTGACCACAGCTAGGTAATAGAAGCTAATAGCTCTCAAAGTGGAGTGGAACCTAAGGCACCGATAAGAGGTGACTGATTACGGTAATAAAATAATTAAATTCCATTAAGATCAATTATTGACTTAGAGATTTTTAGCAATTTTCTTTTTAGTCATTCACAATGACTTTCCCTCTCTTACTGCCTTATGCCACAATATTTATTATCTAGAAAGAAAATTAACCCAGTCTTCTCTTCTCATCTCAGTTTGAAGCACCCTGCTGATATTTTTAGCAGAATGGATCTTGCATTCATTCCATTCTTTATTTGTGTCATATTCACATTTCCTCTGGCCTTCCCCCAGCACAACACAATTTAAACAGCCAGCATGAAAGCCACTTACTGCAAAGCATGACTTGCTGTAGCTTCTAAAAGCCAGAGCTGTTATCTGCTTTATTCCTTATCTACTCTATTCAAAACATGCTTGTTCTAAAAAAAATTAGATGTTTAACATCCTTGAGTGTGCTGCAAACTTTAATTTGAGAGAAGTCACATGTATAATGTTTACTACTGATACCTGTTTTCAAATTTATTTTTTAGCTTTAAGAGATAAATCTTATGTCCATGCACCAAACTCCCAAATTATAGTCCCTTTAAGCCACATCAGTCTGAAGAAGATCCAAGTCTAGAGTCCTTGGTCTACACTACACATTTACCAGCTTCCCCTCATGAGCACAAACTCTGTACATCCTCCATATTTCAGTTTCCTTTACCTTAGTCATCCCCGATGAGTATCAGTGTTGGGGAGGAAGGGGTGAGTTAGAAACTTCCCTACTTTCAGATTTGGGGTAAAATTCATAATAAAATAGAAATTAATCCAAGTTGACATTCTCTAGAGACACATCCCAATTCTTTATGGCAAAAACGTAACCATTTGTAGGTAGTGTATAACTCTTACAATATTCATTTACTCAACAAATATGTATTAAATGCTTATTTGTGCTAGGCACTGTTCCAGAGACTGCAGTAGAACAGATAACCAAACTAACAGTCCTGCCCTTATAAAATGTACATTCTATGGAGGAGAAATAATCCATGGATATGAAAACCAATTCAGGGATATGCCAAATAAATTGCTGATTTACACAGAAATGTAGGGGCTGATTATTTTAGAGGGGCACAAAATTATGTAACAGGAAACATAATTGGCAGGGGCGAGGGAGGCGTTCCATAGGTGATTAGAAAAAATAGTTCTCTCTTTAGTCTCGTGTACTTCTTCCTTAGGGGAAGCAATGAGGGGATCAGCCACAGCTCACACTACTGGGTAGACAAAAGAAGAACTGGGCACCCACACTCATTCTCAGTCACAGTATCTGAGCCCAGCTACTGTTGACGAGCAGAGGAGAGTCTCCACTAACACTCAGACAAGTATGAGGCCCTGGAGGATATAAGACCCAAGAAAGAATCAAAGGTATGTATTGAGATGGTTATTTCTTCCTCTAGTGAAAAGACTGGAGTTTCCCAAAGGAGCCCTATGGGCACCTGACCAAGGGACACGAGTGGCTGCTTTGAAACTAAAGTCGGAAAAGCAGAGAGGAGGGCTCAAGAGAGAGCATTTATACCTTGAAGCAGAAAGTCCATAAGGCCTTCCCTTCGGTCTTATAAGCAGAAAACAAAGTTACAACGTTGAGATTCATGCCATACCTCCATTATAATCAGTTGTGTATTTGACAGGGGAAAAAGTAAACACAAAGGAGAATCTCAGGAAAAGGATCGCAAATGCTCCAGAGACTTGCTGTTGGACTTTCAAATGGAGACAACACACATGTGTAGGCACACATGCATGCACGCACACAAACACACACACACACACACACAAATGCATGCATGTACATAAACTTTACAGAGTTTCCATGAGTTATCAGCAGCAACTCAATGATCCTTGATGTGGGGAGAAGCCCATAACTTCTATACATAAGATTGTGAGGCTGAATTCTAGGTTATCCCCTATACACATACAAGTGAGCAAAGAACATTCTTTAGGACAGAGGAGAGACTTTGTCATGCCAGAGAATAATAATGCAACTAAAGTTACCAGCAGCTTCTATATGGTTCTACACCTAGTGATTAGGTCAAAATTGAGTTTAAGCCTTAGGCAACCAATTAACTCTATAAAAACACATACTAAACCTTAGGACAAATTTGAGCCACACAACTAACTGATACAAAAATCCATACCCAGATTTTCTGCCTATTAATATTTTACATGTGGATTTTACATATAAAATATGTTACTGCAAATGGCCCAAAATATATAGCACATGTTTGATTAATAGTTCTGGGGACTGATAGAATAGGGTAGAGACCACAGGAAAAAGACTATCAGTGGTTAGAGGATGGTCTTTTTGGTTAGTATATTACGTAGAGAATATTTCTTTCCTTTACTTAGAACTTGAGCCATGTATATAACATAATTTATGAATACATATTTTATTAATTAAATTCTAAACTTATAGAGGTAAAATATGGATAAGCCATAAATTATTTTCAAAAAGGTTTTTCAATGATTCCATGTTTGAATAACTAACTGCCTTAGTTAACACACTGAATATGTTTATATTCTGTTCATGATCATTTTCTGAGTATAAACTGAGTGTATTGCAATATATTTAATTACAGAGCTACCAAAATATTTACACAGTTTAAAAAAATAAAACAAAAAATATTTCACTTTAAAGTATCAACTTGCTACATTAAATTATTTTAACAACAGCCAAAACAAACACATTTTCAAAGCAGGACATTTTAAATACAGAGTTGATAATATTTCAGGTTATTATTACAAGTTCTCCTAGACAGTTTGCATGCATGTGTGCTAAGTTGCTTCAATCATGTCTGACTCTTTGTAACCCTATGGACTGTAGCTTACCAGCTCCTTTGTTCATGGGATTCTCCAGGCAGGAATACTGGAGTGAACTGCCATGCCCTCCTCCAAGAGATCTTCCTGACCCAAGAACCCTAGTCTCTTATGTCTCTTGCATTGGCAGCAGGTTCTTTACCACTAGCACCACCTGGGAAGCCCCACAGACAGTTTACTTACTGGCAAATAAGCTCTCAAGACAGAGCTTTTGAATAGTGAGGAAAACATTGGATTTCAGACCACATTCAGCCTTGACATTCTTGAGGACCCCAACTTCCTTGGAGTGCAAATAGCTTGGCTTCAAAAAGCATGAGAAAGCCAAACATCCTTGCAAGGGACATCAGATATTGCCAGGGAGGTCAACATCAGACATCAGGGAAAACAGGAGACCTGCTGGGAAGGTGGTCTCTCTTACCTGCCTCTATCCTTACTTCAGAAAGGAAGACAAGTATCTTGCAGACACAGCTTACTGAGCAGGATCACTCTCCAAAACACTGGAGGACAAGCTGCTTCTCCTGGTACACTGACTCCTTCACCAGTTGGGCAAGGAAAACAGGCATTTCCATCAGCCTCATAGCTCAGACGGTAAAGAATCCACCTGCAATGCAAGAGACCTGCGTTCAATCTCTGGGTTAGGAAGATCGCATGGAGGAGGGCATGGCAACCTACTCCAGTATTCTTGCCTGGGGCATCCTCATGGACAGAGGAACCTGGTGGGCTATGGTCAAAGGGGTCGCAAAGAGTCAGACATGACTGAGTAAGCACAGCAGAGCTAGGAAAGACAGCGTGACAGGCTCTTTGTGACTGCACTTCAGTGTCTTCTGCAGGTTTACAGAAATCCAGAAAAGTGACCCATTCTTTACCCTTGGTGACAGTGTGTTTCTAAAAGCAACTCTGAAAATAGTTCCTAGTGAATCTAATAAAAATCTTCATATAGATGAAATGGTAAGGAGAATCTGAATTTGTCTTACCACAAAAAAATATTCAATCTTAGTCCCCAGTGGATTCAGATACAATAAATACGTCCCAACGCTTTGTGACCCCATGGACTACACAGTAGGTAAGTGTTGCTAGAGGGAATCAGAGGGCAGACATGCTGAAACCATAATCACAGAGAACTAGTCAATCTGATCACATGGACCACAGCCTTGTCTAACTCAATGAAACTAAGCCATGCCGTGTGGGGCCACACAAGACAGATGGGTCATGGTGGAGAGGTCTGACAGAATGTGGTCCACTGGAGAAGGGAATGGCAAAACACTTCAATATTCTTGCTTGAAAACCCCATGAACAGTATGAAAAGGCAAAAAGATAGTACACAGAAACCTGAACTCTCCAGGTCAATAGGTGCCCAATATGCTACTGGAGATCGGTGGAGAAATAACTCCAGAAAGAATGAAGGGATGGAGCCAAAGCAAAAACAATATCCAGTTGTGGATGTAACTGGTAATAGGACCAAGGTCTGATGCTGTAAAGAGCAATATTTCATAGGAACCTGGAATGTGAGGTCCATGAATCAAGGCAAATTGGAAGTAGTCAAACAGGAGATGGAAAGAGTGATCGTCGACATTCTAGAAATCAGTGAACTAAGATGGACTGGGATGGGTGAATTTAACTCAGATGACCATTATATCTACTATTGTGGGCAGGAATCCCTTAGAAGAAATGGAGTAGCCATCATGGTCAACAAAAGAGTCCAAAATGCAGTACTTGGATGCAACCTCAAAAACAAAAAATGATATCTGTTCATTTCCAAGGCAAACCATTCAATATCACGGTAATCCAACCCTATGCCTCAACCAGTAACACTGAAGAAGCTAAAGTTGAACAGTTCTATGAAGACCTACAGACCTTTTAGAACTAACACCAAAAAAAAGATGTGCTTTTCATTTAGGGGACTGGAATGCAAAAATAGGAAGTCAACAAACACCGGGAGTAACAGGCAAATTTGGCCTTGGAGTATAGAATGAAGCAGGGCAAAAGCTAATAGAGTTTTGCCAAGAGAACTCACTGGTCATAGCAAACACCCTCTTTCAACAACACAAAAGAAGATGCTACACATAGACATCACCAGATGGTCGACACCAAAATCAGACTGATTATATTCTTTGCAGCCAAAGATGGAGAAGCTATATACAGTCAGAAAAAACAAGACCAGGAGCTTGTGGCTCAAATCATGAACTCCTTATTGCCAAATTCAGACTTAAATTGAAGAAAGTAGGGAAAACCACTAGACCATTCAGGTATGACCTAAATCAAATCCCTTGTGATTATACAGAGGAAGTGCGAAATAGATTTGAGGGACTAGATCTGATAGACAGAGTGCCTGATGAACTATGGACAGAGGTTCGTGACATTGTACAGGAGACAGGGATTAAGACCATCCCCATGGAAAAGAAATGCAAAAAAGCAAAATGGCTCTTTGAGGAGGCCATACAAGTAGCTGAGAAAAGAAGAGAAGCAAAAAGCGAAGGAGAAAAGGAAAGATATTCCCATCTGAATGCCAAATTCCAAAGAATAGCAAGGAGAGATAAGAAAGCCTTCCTCAGCGATCAGTGCAAAGAAATAGAGGAAAACAACAGAATGGGAAAGACTAGAGATCTCTACAAGAAAATTAGGGATACCAAGTGAACATTTCATGCAAAGATGGGCTCAGTAAAGGACAGAAATGGTATGGAGCTAACAGAAGCAGAAGATATTAAGAAGAGGTGGCAAGAATACACAGAAGAACTGTACAAAAAAGATCTTCATGACCCAGATAATCACGACCCAGTGTGATCACTCACCTAGAGCCAGACATCCTGGAATGTGAAGTCAAGTGAGCCTTAGGAAGCATCACTATGAACAAAGCTAGTCAAGGTGATGGAATTCCAGCTGAGCTATTTCAAATCCTGAAAGATGATGCTGTGAAAGTGCTGCACTCAATATGCCAGCAAATATGGAAAACTCAGCAGTGGCCACAGGACTGGCAAAGATCAGTTTTCATCCCAATCCCAAAGAAAAGCAATGCCAAAGAATGCTCAAACTACTGCACAATTGCACTCACCTCACACGCTAATGAAGTAATGCTCAAAATTCTCCAAGCCAGGCTTCAGCAGTACATGAACTATGAAATTCCAGATGTTCCAGCTGGTTTTAAAAAAGGCAGAGGAACCAGAGACCAAATTGCCAACATCCGCCGGATCATCAAAAAAGCAAGAGAGCTCCAGTAAAACATCTATTTCTGCTTTATTTACTATGCCAAACTTTTTGACTGTGTGCATCACAATAAACTGTGGAAAATTCAGAAAGAGATGGGAATACCAGACCATCTGAACTGTCTCTTGAGAAACCTCTATGAAGTTCAGGAAGGAACAGTTAGAATTGGACATGGAACAACAGACTGATTGCGAATCTGAAAAGGAGTAATCCAAGGCTGTATATTGTCACCCTGCTTATTTAACTTATATGCAGAGTACATCATGAGAAACGCTGGGCAGGAAGAAGCACAAGCTGGAATCAAGATTGCCAGGAGAAATATCAATAACCTCAGACATGCAGATGACACCATCCTTATGGCAGAAAGTGAGGAAGAACTAAAGAGCCTCTTGATGAAAGTGAAAGAGGAGAGTGAAAAAGTTGGCTTAAAGCTCAACATTCATAAAACTAAGATCATGGCCTCTGGTCATATCACTTCATGGGAAATGGATGGGGAAACAGTGGAAACAGTGACAGATTTTATATTTGGGGGCTCCAAAATCACTGCAGACAGTGACTGCAGCCATGAAATTAAAAGACACTTACTCCTTGGAAGGAAAGTTATGACCAACCTAGACAGCATATTAAAAAGCAGAGACATTACTTTGCCAACAAAGGTCTGTCTAGTCAAGGCTATGGTTTTTCCAGTAGTCATGTATGGATATGAGAGTTGGACTCTAAAGAAAGCTGAGTGCTGAAGAATTGATGCTTTTGAACTATGGTGTTGGGGAAGACTCATGAGAGTTCTTTGGACTGCAAGGAGATCCAACCAGTCCATCCTAAAGGTGATCAGTCCTGGGTGTTCATCGGAAGGACTGATGTTGAAGCTGAAACTCCAATACTTTGGCCACCTGATGCGAAGAGCTGTCTCATTGGAAAAGACCCTGATGCTGGGAAGGACTAGGGGCAGGAGAAGGGGATGACAGAGAATGAGATGTCTGGATGGCATCACCGACTAGATGGACATGGGTTTGGGTAGACTCCAGGAGTTGGTGATGGACAGGGAGGCCTGGCGTGCTGCCATTCATGGGGTCTCAAAGAGTTGGACACAGCTAAGCAACTGAACTGAACTGAACTGAAATACATCCCAAATTGAAATATCAATTATCTCAGTATAACTGGTCTATTTACTATGTACATTTTAAAGAATCATTCTAGATGGACAGGGATCTGGATTACCAAGTAAAACAAAGGAGGGGAGATTTTCCTAAATCTAAAATCCAAGTTGTTTTGCACAGTGTCAGCCAGTCACCTAGATGACTGACTTTATTTTTGTTTTTACTTTCATTGCTGGATATACACAGGGTCCACCTTCAGCTTGTTCAGAACTCAGTCATTTCTCAAAAGGTTTACTCTGACCACCCTAATTAAAATAGTTTCCCCCTGCTCTCTATTTTTTTAGCCCACTTTATTTTTCTTAATGACCATATATTATATTACTATATTATAATTATATTAGTATTATATTACATATTTATTTGCTTATTGCTATATCCTTCAGCAGAATGGACGGCTCTTCAAAGAGAAGGATTGTGTTAAATAAATGCCCTCCTATATTGCCATTGATTGATGAATGTATAAAGAAAATGTGAGATCTATATTATGCAGTCATAAAATGAAGGAAATTTTGCCATTTGCAACAACATGAATGGAACTTAAGGGTATTATGCTAAAGGAAATAAGTGAGACAGAGAAAGACAGATACCACATGATCTCACTTACATGTGAAGCAGGGAAAACAAGTCATAGATACAGAGGACAGACTCTGGCTTCTAAAGGTGGTAGAGGAGGGAATGTGAAAAATGAGTAAAGGGAATCAAAAGGTACAAGCTTTCAGACATAAAATAAACAAGTCCTGCAGATACAACAAACAGTATGGTATCTACAGTTAGTAATACTAGATTTTATACTTAAAGGTGCTAAGAGAGTAGATGTTAAAAGTTCTCATCAAAATACATTTTGTTAACTATGTGTAGTGATGACTGTTAACCAGACAAACTGTGTTGATCATTTACACTATATACAAATATTAAATCATTATGTTGTACACCTGAAACTAATATAATATTATGTCAATCATATATCAATTAAAAAACTATTTCAAAAAATTACTGCTAGACTCACAGATATAGAGAAGAAAATAATGATTACCAGTGGGAGGAGGAAGTGAGGACAATATAGTGACAGGGGATTAAGAGGTACAAAATACTATGTATAAAATAAGTCACAAGGATATATTGTACCACACAGGGAATATCATCAATATTTTACAATAACTATAAATGAAGTAAAATTGTGAATCAAAACACTGTACACCTGTAACATATAATATTGTACATCAATTGTACTTGAACTTAAAAAATACTTTTTTAAGGAAGAGAAAAAAATCAGTGCTATATCCTTATCACCTAAGACAGAGCTCTGCACAAATTAAGAACTCAACAACTATTTGTGTATAGAACAAGTGAACTTAGTCTTTTAGGGCAAATAGTTTCACTGAAATGAAGTACTAATTTCTGAATGATGACTCACATTATACCAATAACCTTTGTATGAAACCCACATTACAGCAATCTCTAGAAGTCTGTTTTTAAAAATGACTGTGTAGGCCTATGAAACAGAATAAAATATCTTAATAAGAAATAATTCTATTATGAAGATCATTATATCCTCATTATATAATCTCTCTGTATTTATTGAGGCAGACTCTCAAGTAAAGTCAGGCGATGCCTTGAGTCTCATTGAAAAGCAAGTGCTTCAACAATGCAGTTTGTGAGAGATGGTAAAATACAAGAAATGAGAGATAAGACTAAAGGGAAAAAGTGCCCCACCCATCTCATTTCTAACTTTGACTAACAGTTTGGTTAATATCATCTCTGATAGTTAAGTACCATTTATGTAAGAAGTAGTATAATAGCACAAAGCCAATTTTTTAGAAAAGAAATTAACAGTGGAATTTGTGGTTAAATAATTTATTATTTCTACGCCCTCCTAAAATCCAATAAAATAACCATAAAAAGATGGATTTTTAAAAAATACTCAAGAACCAAAAAATTTGTCACTGGGAAACAGATGGATAAATAGTAACTGACTTGGCAGAGAGAAGCAAGCCCAGAGTTAAGTCTGCATAGTGTAAGGCCCAGAGGCAGCTAACTGATACTTCAGAAACCCCAGAAAAGCTCAGGAATTAAAGATACCAGGAAGGTAGGACTTGAGGTGGGGAATCAAATAAGGCAGAATACAGAAGGGTAGGTCTGTATAAACTTGCACGTGTGTTTATAAAAAGTATGCCCCAGATCATACACACACACACACACCTTGTTCAGCCATGCAGCTATCTCTGTAATATGGAGGTTATAGTCAAGCAATATATGTGTAACCAGAGTTTCAGAAGGCCAAGTGAGAGATAAAAAATTTTTCTAAATTTTTCTAAATCGTGGCCCTCAGGTACACAAAAAGGTACTCAACATCACTAATTATCAGGGCAATACAAATCAAAACTATGATGATATCACCTCACTACTGTTAGAATGGCTATTTTCAAAAAGACCATGGAAAAGTGCTGGCAGGATATGGAGAAAAGGGAACGTTCGTGTACTACTGGTAGGAATGGGAATTGGTGCTGCCACTATGGGAAAGAGTATGGAGATTCCTCAAAAAATTAAAAATAGAACTGCCATATGATTCAGCTATTTCACTTCTATTGATAGATATATATTCAGAGGGAATAAAACTACCATCTCAAAGAGATATCTATACTTCCATGTTCATTGCAGTACTATTTACAACAGCCAGGACATGAAAACAACCTAAGGTCTGCCAATAGATAAATTAAAAAAGAAAATGTGGTGTATACACAGAGAAATACAAATATTATCTCACATGTGAAATCTAAGAAGCTGAATATATAGAAACAGAGAGTAGATTGGTGGCTTCCAGTGGTAGGGAGTGGTAGAAATGGGTAAAGGTGGTTAAAGAGTACAGATTTCCAACTATAAGATGAATAAATTCTAAGAATATAAATATAGCATGATGATTATGGTTAAAAACTCTGTGTTGTGTGTTGAAGCACTGCTAGCAGAATAAATCCTAATAGTTCTCACAACAACAAAAAAAGTTTAAAAAGGCAACTATATGAGGTGATGAATGTGATAACAACTTCCTGTGGTGATCATGTTGCAATATGAAAGACATATATCAGTATAATGTATATTAAATCATCACTTTGTATATCTTAAAGTTATGTATCAACTGTATTCAATAAAGCTGGGACAGGTAGGGAAGAACACATGCTTTTTTTTTTTAATGAATTAAACAGAAGCACTATTTTCAAGGAAAATGGCTGACAATTTCTAAAACTGATGAAAAACATTAACCTACATATTCAAGAAGTATAATAAACCCCAAGTACAATTCAGTATGTGAAAAGAAAGCCTCCCCTAGACACGTATAGTATAACTGCTGGAAAAAGATCTTAAAAGTAGCATTATTTTCTAAGGAACAAAAATAAAACTGAGAGCTGCCTTCTCCACAGAAATATCAGAAGACAGAAGACAGAAGACAGAAGACAGAAGGCTGGGAAGGAGTCCTGCAATGGCAGCGGTGCATCAAGCCTTGGAAACACACAGACCAGGTCAGAACGGAAGAAAGGGTCCCAGAACGCTGCGCTTTCAGCTCTCCACCTACCGCCGCAGAAAAGGACGGGACACATTAACAAATATTTTCCTACGTTTGGGGGAGGAGAATTACACTTTAGCAGATGATTGGAGAATGAGTTACTACTCATTTTTGCTGAATTACACAGAGTTTTAAGAAAAGATAAAAGAAAGGAAGAGACAAAGAATGAGACAGAGAAAGCCAATACTCCAGGAAAACCTAAGCTTGTAAAAAAAAAAAAGAGAGAAAGTTAGCATTACTTGCCATGCTTCACAGCTGTGAATAATATTTCTACAGTACCAACAGTATAACTACTGATGTAATCAAAAGTGATCACACAATCATAAGAGAGGATGAAGAGGCAGGGTGTACCCTGAGAATGTGGGAAGTGGTTTTAAAAGCACTACATGTTTAACTTCCCCCAAAAAATGGGGAAAAAATCAAGAAATAAGATTACACACAATTTAGTTAGAAATATATCAGTAAAACAGCAGAAGAAACAGCTTAAAGTTGAAAAAGGTTTTCTCTGGAGACTAGAAATCAAAAAAGGAAGGGGTGGAGCAGGAGATAGATGTTTTTCATTATGAGCTTTGTAAAAGATTTGACTCTTTAAACAATGTACATGTAGTGCTTTGATAAAATAATACTAAATTTTAAATGAGAAGGTGACATAGAGCTTTGTAAGCTTCAAAATAAAATGAGAATGAGCCATTGCTCTGACCCTAAACTTGAAATGCTTGAATTATAAAGCGAAAACCTTGCTTTCCTATTCCCCATTCTTCTCAGGGGATTGATTAATTCATAGTGGAAAGAAAAAAAAAATCTCTGTGAACAACTAATTACTAGCAATTAAAGTCCCTTTTCCTTATGTCCAGTTGCAAATCATTGTTGCCTAACGCTTCGACTGCCAAGCTCATTTGAAGGAGGTGTATAGCTTATAATGTACGTTATAAAAGCCAAGGTGAAATTCCACACTTCTTGTTCTAGTTCCCTTGTGTGACTAAACAAAAGGCATGAATAGCAACTGACTCTGGAAAGCTGAGTGTGTACCAGGTGCAAGGACAGATCGCACTTCATGTTAGTGAATACACCAAGGATTTCACTGCTAAACGACTTCACTCCACTGAAAAGAATTAGTGCCACCAGAGGACCTTTATTAGCAGAAGCAACTATGAATGAATGAAATACAACATAAAGCAACACAGGCACTTCCAAAACAACACTGGAAAATCAATAGCTCTTTTGGATTCATCCAAAGAACAGCTCCTCCTCCCCACTTCAGATCCAGCCAGCTCTGGTGTGCTGCTTTCTTTATCACACCAGTTTTCCAGGTACATATTAACAAAGAAGCCGCTCCTTTGTTGTTTACTCCTGCCTGTAAGCATTTTTAAGCTAATACTGAGCTTGTAATGATGTCCATTAGCACAGCACTGCAGCCATAATTCTCACCAATGGTTTGGGGGAAACTAAAATATAACAACAATGGAATTCTACTGGGCATCTTCTAACTTCCCTCATCACCTGCCTTGTGAATGCTGATTCCTGCCTGCTGACCATAAGTAGTGAGATTCACAATGGGAATTTCTTTGTCTCCTGGTCAAGTGAGCCCACCAAATATTTGGCTCTCCAGTTGGTGAAGTCAGCCATATGTGGTTTTGTTGTTGTTTAGTCACTCTAAACTGTCTGACTTTTTGTGATGGCATGGACTGTAGCCTGCCAGGCTTCTTTGTCCATGGAATTCTCCAGGGAAGAATACTGGAGTGGGTTGCCACTGCCTCCTCCAGGGGATCTTTCTGGTCCAGGGATCAAACCTGAATCTCCTGCACTGGCAGACAGATTCTTTACCACCGAAGCACTGGGGAAGCCTATATGTGATTTTACCTGCTCCAAGATGCCAACCACAGATTCCATCTCCCATCTTGAAACACAACTCCCACAGAAGGAATAAGGATAGCTCTAGAACAAGCAGTTATGCATCATGTGATCTGGGTTTTGAGACGTTCTGGCTGAGCAATGCTTCTGAAAATAATTATGCAGTCACAGCATCCAGTTAGCCATTTCTGAAAGCTCGATTTCCAGTGTGCAACCACTGTGGCATGCTTTCTAATTCTCAGATGGTCCCCATTCATGCCATTCAAAACCATAAGTGCGAATTGCCTAGCTCTGGACTCTCTTAGTAGGTGTAAACTTTCCATCTGAGGCATGAGGGTCTAGTCCCATGATTCTTGTTAATGTTAATAAATAAAGAGCTATAGCAAAATGTTGGCCAGGATAAAATAACTCTCAGAACATATGGATTCAAGATGATTGTTCACACATAGGCAACAAAGAATTGCATCCAAGAACCTAAATGCTTAGTTTCCCTCCCAGTTAAGGCTGGTTTTCTGTCTCATATCTACGCAAATAGGTGATAAGAATGTATCCCTTGACCCTTGTATCCCTCAGTTTATAGTTGGGAAACTTGTGTTGCACTTTTCCTGTGAAGAGAGATACTGTCAAGGTGAGCATTTTTCACCCATCAATACCTGACATTTACTGAGCATGATACATGGAGTTCAAATCTTCAAGGACAGATGGTACACATAAACTGATACATATGAATCAGTTAATTAACAATGATAAGGAGAGTTCCTTAAATACCAAATAAATGAAATAACGCTATAGGAATTGATAGAGGGAAGGTGCACTAAACAGGGAAGACAGATCGGGAGGAAGTGACAATAAGCTGAGCCTTTAAGAAAGTTTGAGATTGAACAAAATGGAGAGGCAGCATAGTTCTCTCTCTATATATATATATATTTATTTTTTTTTTTTAAAGAGAATGAACTCTGGAACAAATTGCCTGGCTTCAACTAGCTCTGTCACTTAGTGGCCTTAAACACATTGCTTTACATTGCTGAGCTCTAATATATGCACCTGTGAAAGAAGGATTAAATAGTATCTGCCATATTAAAAGGATGGTGAGATTAAATTTAGTTAAAACATGTAAAGGTCTTAGAACAATGTGTAGCACAGAACAAGTCCATAAGTATAGCTGCTGTTGTGATTATTATAAATGAGAGAAGAGTGGAGAAGACAATCCTGGCAAGGAAAATATCCCAAAAAAACAAGCAAATAATTTACTGAACCATGTTTAATCACATGGTTATGCTGATAAGAAAAGCTCATGCCACACCAGCATCAGCAACTTTTCCCATTTGTGCCTGATACTAGTGAACTGGCTATTTGGAAAAGTAAGTATATTTAAATGGTGAGATTTTTTAAATGGTGAAATTTCACTTAAATTACAAATTACCCATTGCTGCAGAGGAAATTTTCATTATGTGCCCAAAACATAAAGAGTGGATGCATATGTCATTAATCTAAAAAGAGACAGTTCCCATATTTGTTTAATGACTTCAGCTCAGTCAAACATGACGACCCAGGTGCATTGGCTGCAGGCATTAGTGCAACACTAAAATACAAGAAAATGAGGTGCCAAGTAGTCTCCCTGATTTAGAACTCATTCTTCTAGTCACTATGAATGCAAATGTCTCATTTACATAAAATCTACTCATATTGATGCTAATCGGGAGCAAAAGATAAGGCTATCCTTTCTCTTATCCAGCATCAGAAATAGGAAATCAGAATTCAAATTATTCCCATTGGAAATGGTGATAGGATCTTTCAAATTGTTATGTTGATCAGTTTTAATATTTGGATATTAATTTAAGAAATATTCGTTGCATAAAGAGCACTTATTCAGTGTTTACCATGACCCAAACATTGTCCTAACATTTTTAATACACTTTTTCATGTAATTTTTGACAACAATCCTAACAAGGTTCCATTATTATCCCTTCTTTTATTGATAGAGAACTGAGGCTAAAAAAAATAAGCAACTAGCCTAGCACCCTATAGTGTGTCTGATTTTAAAGCCAATGACACTTGCTTATTAATATTAATTAAGGGGTTTAATTGAGCTCTGTGGGCTCCCACCTCCATTCCCACCTTCCTAGTTCTATTCCTAGAAACAAAGTGCTATATCCCAAGAGTGGCTCCTTTTCCTTTAAGTCAGGCAGAAAGTTACGGAGGAAAGATATGTGGAAGGCATAAGAATGAAACAAGTAACAAAGCCATTAAATTGTCCATCTGAGTACAAAGGAGAAAGCCCAATACTTACATTGTCATTGCATGCCATTATGCCAACAGCAACAACAGTCTAAACTAACTAGGAACTACATTGCCACTCTAGGTAGTAGAAGACAGACTGCCTAAGTGGTTGTTTTTAGCAAATACAGAAGACAGTTGAGAGGTCTAATGCAAGAAAATTAATTTTGTGTGTTTATAGCCAGATGCATCTGATAATTTCTCATGGTACCAGAGTTCTTAAAATGTTTTATTTTCAGGCAATCTGTAGGAGTAAGACATAGGAGTCAAGTGAATCAGCACAGAACCTTTCTGTTGATTCTCTGATTTTTGAAAGCAGTATTTGTTTTCATCTTGCGAAGATTGTTTTGGGATCTTGCATGGGCTCCCACACCATTCAGCTGGCAGCTGCTTCTCCCCAGGGCTTCTCCCACACACCAGCGGGTCTCAGCTCCACCAAGGCCTCCCACACCCCACTTCCCTGGGTCCTTAGACCCACACTGCTGTGCAGGCTCCCATGAGTTATTTTTTTAATATTGCATCTTTTAATTCCAAGCACCACCCACATTACAAGATTCAGAGGAAATTCACTTTACAAACAAGTTGTGGGTAATTAAAATCAAGTCCAACATGAGGAAATAACTTTAGAACCTTTATTTAAATACAGTTTTTTTTCCAAAGTTCATGGGAAAAAACACAGCAACAAAACACAAAAGTTAAGCCATTCTCAGATGAATCCCCTGGACACATCCGTATTAGTCCCTGTCTCTTTTTCTTCAAACCTTATTCAAACCTTTAAATCACAGATCCATTCCTACCCTTTTAGTAGAAACCCAGCGCCTGACCACAACAGTGTATTTTGCTTTACGATCAAGCCATAAGGGACCCACAACAGTAAAGTTCTACACCTACAATGAGCTACAACTAACGCCACATTGGATGCTGAAGTGAAGCAGTTTCAATCCTTTAGGTCTGCTGCCACCCAGACCCAGGCCACGCTCTCATCTCCCTGGTTCTCCAGCAGAGAAGCACTGTATCAACACACACACACACACACACACACACACAGCAATTCTCATCATATATTATCAGAGAATTTTCAGAAAATTACAATCTCTTAATCCATACTAAGGAAAATAAATGCCTCCTTAAATACAGCATATACTAACTTTATTCTCAGACTATATGATTCCCCATGGACTCATTCTCATACTCAGAGACCAAGTGCAAGAAAAGCAAAGTCTTTTCATACCACTAAGCCAGTTGCCCCAGTTGCCCTTAATTACCATCTTCTGATGACACCAAGGCCTGGTCAACAGTTCAGAAGGATCCCTTCTTTTTCACTCAGACTTAATCTAATTCCTGGACATGGCATCTCTCATATTGATCTCCATAAACAAAAAGATCAAATGAGAATTCACCACTGTCTCATTTACAGAAACTGTTCAGGATCAAGAACAATGTTCTACCACTTCTACTCAGAAAAAAAGTTATTTAATACAAACAGAAATCAAAATTTCTTTATATACCTTCATTCTAAAATTGTATCATTTGAAGAGAAAATCCATGCATTTGTTCTATAGGTTTTGTACAATAGTTAATGGTAGTTGGTTCCACTGTTCTAGGTAACACCTACTTAGTTCAGTATTTGTGTGTGTGTGTGTATCTATCAAACAGGGATGCCATGTGGATATATGATCTTTCATGAGTTGCTCTATACTACAGTAGCCTGAGTCTTACTGTTGTTGTTCAGTCACTAAGTTATGTCTGACTCTTTGCATCCCATGGACTGCAGCAAACCAGCTCCTCTGTCCTCCACTATCTCCTGGGGTTTGCTCAAATTCACATCAATTGAGTCAGTGATGCTATCTAACCACCTCATCCTCTGCCACCCCTTTTCCCTTTGCCTTCTATCTTTCCTAGCATCAGGGTCTTTCCAGGCCTGAGTCTTAAGAATACCATAGATACTTATTTGCTTTATAATCCAGAGTCTCCTGCTCCCTTATCTGTTTCCTCTCTTTACATTTTCTGACTTCACTTATTCCTTTCATTTCCATCCCCTGTCTGCTACTATACCTAACTGCCTCCTCACCAATATTTGGAAACTAAAAGTTGGAAACAAACCGGGAAGCATCTCAATTACAAGAAACTAAAGTTGAGTACTTGCGCCTTCCTTGGGTCCCTGACAGTCAATGAATGTAAAGCAGTGAACAAAGCATTGATCTGGCTGTTGCTTTTAGAGCCCTAAATTGATTTAGTATCGGAGGAACATTTTTAAAAGCCCATGGCTGGGAAGAATAATAAAGGTCTTGCCAGAGAAATGAAAAAAACAGTTCCATTATTAGGTGGTTCTTAACAGAAGCGCAGAAAGAATAATCTGAAAGATGTGCACAAGCTGAGTGGTAACCTGACGGGACAGAAATTATTTATGCAAACCAAGAGTCAGGAAAATAAGGGTCATGGACCAGACCCAAGCCACTGCCTACTTTTGTTAGTAAGGTTTTATTGGAACAGAGCCACATCCGTTCATTTATATAACATTCGTGGCTGCTTTTGCACTGCAATGGTCAGGTTGAGTAGTGATAACAGAGACCCTGTGGGCCATAAAGCCTAATATACTTACTATGGGTCTTCACAGAAAAACTAACGTAATATTCAGAAAACTTGTGTCTTCTACATTAATTAATAAAAACAGAAGCAAACTGTATCTTATATTGTCCCTGTATTTGGAAACTGCCACTGCTGTTGCGACTATTATGTGTCTATATCCTAAAAGTGCTTCTCAACAGTTAAAAGGAGCGCTGTTCAGTCTTTCTCACCAGTGGGACATGTAAAACTTAGCATCTGACTTAGTCATTGCCAATTCTATCAGCAAAAACCTTGTGCAGACTTCTTAGAGACCTTTTTAGTGCTGTTTCTGATCACTCTAAGCTATGATGTTCCAACGACTTTAAGCGGCATCCCTGTAGTACTTGAGCACAGAGCCAGGTTTCATTGGTTCAAATTCTGATTCTACCATAAATAGCTGTGCTTCAGTTTCCTTGTCTGTAAAAAAGGGATGATAACTGTACCTACCTCACAGGTAAAGATGTCTAGAATGGCTCTGGATGTGTGTTTAATTAGCACTCCATAAATATTAGCTAGAATTATGACTATCTGAAGATGAGTTTTATATTCTGTCCTGAAATATGTGTACTCCAGGATAAGTCAGTTAACTTCTGCCTATAATCCTGGAATTGACTGCTTGTTCCACATGATGGTTTCACATTAAGCATGGCTATGTGCTTAACCTGTCAATATGCAAGCATTTATAGAGCACACCCCATGCAGAGCATGAAAACTGTGAGGATACAAAGTAAGTATGAGATATAGCCAGGTCCCTGATAGAATTAATAGTGTTGATGCCGGAGGGGATGGACCTACCTACCCATGACACAAGCATACAGAAAAAGAGGGGGATTATCCTCTGACATTCTCCCAGGCAAAAGGGGGTGGAGAAGTTAGAACATCCTTAATATGGAGCGAGGCATGAAAGCCCCATTGTATTTAGTCTGTGCCACTCAATTTACCATTTGTAAAAATTCAGAGAAGAATAGAGAGAGCTCAGTGAAGCCTGTAGTGGTCATATAAGAAAGGTTTCATGGACAAGGTGGAATATGGGTTGATGCTAGCAGGTAGCAGAGCAAGAGAGATCCTCCAAAACAAAGAATCACAAATGCTGTCTGCTCACCCAGAGCAGTGGATGGACCACACTGACTGCGGTTATGGGGTACGGTGGGCAGGGCCATATGTGAGATGTGGACTTGGTCTCAACATTTTTTAAATGATTTCACATTTATTTTGCCAATAGTAACTACAGAAGATGGAAAATAGAACTGGAAAATAAGGTGGAAAAGGTTATCACCTTAAAATGTATCTGTTTATTCACTATATCTTTCCAAAGAGCTGTTATCCAAAGCACAGTCCTACTTGTATCAGAAAGAAAAAGCATACTATGGAGAGGCTCAAAAAACAGTTCACACAGTGCCCAGCCTGCCAAATGTGTTTGTCATGGTGGGTATTCTCCCCATTGGAAGGTAACCATAAAAGCTGGACTTGGCCTCAGATTTAATGGCACATATCATATAAGAGAATGAATGAAGGCTATAGAGGGCCTTAGTGTGGGCTTGTTATGAAAACTGCCAGCCTCTCAATCTTTCAAATAAGAACATTAGTTTGATAGTATGTGCTGTGTTTAAAACCTGTTCAGCTCATGGATGGTTGTTAAGTGCAATCCCAAAGGTAGGGACAGGAGAGGAGGTTGGGGCAGGTCACTTTAATTTTGAGTGGAATAATAAAATGGGATGTTAGATTCTCAAGAACTTGTCAGATGGTTCAGAGGAGAATCAGTGAGGAAGCTAAGAAGCTGTGGTCAAGGTGTAAAATGAGAAGTACATTCAAATGGAGACAGGAAAGACTCAAGAAAGATAACTGAGGTCAGTAACAGACCAGTCACAGGGAATGAAGTTAGGGAGGGGAACTAAAGGTCACCCAAGGGCTCCCCCAGGCTTCCCTGATAGCTTGGTTGGTAAAGAATCTGCCTGCAATGCAGGAGACCCTGGTTTGATTCCTGGGTCAGGAAGACCCCCTGGAGAAGGGATAGCCTACCTACTTCAGTATTCTTGAGCTTCCCTGTGACTCAGCCGGTAAAGAATCCACCTGCAATGCAAGAGACCTGGATTCTATCCCTGGGTTGAAAAGATCCCCTGGAGAAGGGAAAGGCTACCCACTCTACTATTCTGGCCTGGAGAATTCCATAGACTGTATAGTCTACGGGGTCACAAAGAGTCAGACACAACTGAGCGACTTTCACTTTCAAGGGTTCCCACAGAGGACATTAGGAATAATGATGCCGTTGGCCACAGAAAGTGGCGAGCATACAGACTGCATCGATACTTTCGGTTCTCTGCAACGAGACCCCAGAGACGAATTGTCAGAACAATGACTTCACAAACACTGCATATAAACATCTACTGAATTCCTTTCACGAGAGCTTCAAAAAGAATGGTCATAGCTCTAGTATTTCTTACGGCATCCATAACTCATTCTCTTAAAAATACTTTCTATAAAACTGAAACTCCAATCTGTATGTGGGAAGCTGACTCAGAGTCAAGCTAAGCTTCTGGCAGCAATCTGGGGAGAACCACCTACTGCTGCAGAGTCAGCTTTTCTCACAATGTGTATTTGGTTAAAAAGAAAAACTCATTGCCCTGAATACACTTTCCAGCTACACCCACATTCTAAACTTTCTTCTGTGAACAACCTACTACTACGCAATAGTCCTAAATACCCTTGAGTCCTTAGAACAGAAGGGAAGGACTTAGACAAGCAAGCATGATATGAAAGAAAAGGCCAGAGCATGTGTCTGAAATTTACCAATCCATCATAGATCTAAGTCTTTCAATTTAAACAATTCAGTTCAGTTGCTCAGTTGTGTCCAACTCTTTGCAACCCCATGAATCGCAGCACTCCAGGCCTCCCTGTCCATCACCAACGCCCAGAGTCTACCCAAACCCATGTCCATCGAGTCGGTGATGCCCTCCAGCCATCTCATCTTCTGTCGTCCCCTTCTCCTCCTGCCCTCAATCTTTCCCAACATCAGGGTCTTTTCCAATGAGTTAGCTCTTCGCATCAGGTGATGCTGTCTTTCAGATTTCTCCCCATTCTCCACTACTCCTCCTAGTGGCATCTGGGCAAATTTAGAGGTTAAAAGGTGTTGATGTGGCAGAAAGGGGCTCTAAATCTTTGTACTGGGGTTCCTATGCTAACCTCAAGATTCCCTGGCAAACGTGGCCAGTGGAGAGTCCAGCCCTTCTGATGGTGCCTATGAGAAATGAGGAGACAGGTGTTGGCTCCTTCTTCAACAGAAACATGGCACTGCTTTCCTGCCTTACCAGCTCTGAGGCACCAAGGTGAGTGACACCCAGCAGACAGGGCAGAGTAATGGCAGCCTCTCTGCTGTACCAATGGCAGTGCCTCAGTGCCCAGAGGAAGGCACCACAATGCTTAGGTAACTTCTGAGAATCCAGAGAAGTGAGCTTGGGCCAGAAAAACAGCGGATCAAATAAGCACTGACATTCATGAGCACATCTGACCCAAACTGCCTGAGTTCTTAGGAGAAAATGGTAAGTTTTCAAAGGGAGGACTTGAAGCTCTGCAATGTCTGACAAGGGTAAAAGCTGGTCTATATCTTATGTCAATATTCAGACTGCATTATCCTGACTATAGGCAGGGTCTCACTCTGTCGCTGTGGTCAGAAGTTTTAAGAGAAGAGCCTTAAACTGCCTTAAACTCCCAGCCTCTGCGTTATGAGCACCATTGACCCAGCCCAGCTTTCTGAAGGCTGCTCCTTGACTCACTTGTCTTGCCCAGCTCCTAAGAGGCCCTGGGACATACTTCATCCCAAGGGAGGGCAAAGGACCTAGCTGCCTTACACTCTTCAAATATATATTTTTAAAACTCATTTTAAAGATGAGAGGTTTACCTAGATTACAATAATGGCTAATGTTTGCTGACACTGAGTTCTCACGTTGTGCTCAGCACATTTACATATATAATACAGCAATATTCGGAAATAGATACTAAATAATATTGCCCAACTCTACATTTCCACAGTTGAGGACCAAGGCACAGAGAAGTTAATTAGCTTATTTTAAGTCACACAGGCAGTAAAGTGGTAAATGAGACCACAAATCCAGGCGTTCTAATTTCAGAACTATTTTCTTTATCGTAGACAGAAACATACATACATATATTCATACATACATATACACATACACATGGTGAAAGTATGGATGGATGGATGGATGGATGAGCAGTCACAACCTGACATAATACCTAGAAAATTAAAGAGTAACAATACTGTTAGTAGATTTTCAGACTTTAATATGTGAGAAGCAGTTCAGAGACCATCCAGTCCAGTGATTTTCAAACTGGACTAAAGCCTCTCCCTGGAGCAGACTTGAGGGGTGTCGTATAGGTTAGGGAAGCAGGGAGCAGGCAAGCCAGCAGGGCTCAAAGCTATTACTGAGGAAGCTGATTCTTTTCTTTTTAATTTTTTGATTGTTGAGGAAACTGACTTTTTTAAAATTTTTTGATGGAGATACAGTTGATGCACTATATTAATTTGAGGTGTACAATGTAAGGATTTTAAATTTTTATAGATTATACTCCATTTATAGTTATTATAAAATATTAGCTTTATTTCCTATGCTGTGCAATATATTCTTGTAGCTCATTTATTTTATGTAAAGCAGTTTATACCTCTTAATCCTTGTCTTGCCCCTATCCTCTTCTATCTCCTCACTGGTAAACACTAGTTTGTTCTATCTATGGGTCAGTTTCTATTTTTGTTATATTCATTCCTTTGTTTTATTTTTAGATTCTACATACAAGTGATATTATACAGTATTTGTCTGTCTGATTAATTTCACTAAGCATAACAGCCTCTAGGTTCCTCCATGTTGTTGGAAACAGCAAACTTCTCATTCCTTTCATGGCTGAGTAATAGTTCATTGAATATATGTACCACATGTTCTTCATCCATTCATCTGTCAGTGGACACTTCCATATCTTATCTGTCATAAGTGACATTACTATGAACATTAGGGTGCATGTTTCTTTTTAAATTAGTGTTTTTGTTTTCTTCAGATAAATGCCCAGGAGTGGAATTTCTGGGTCATATGATAGTTCTATTTTTATTTTTTGAGGAGTCTCCATACTCCATTTTCCTATATGGATGCACCAATTTACATCCCCACCAACAGTGTATGAAGGTTTCCATTTTTACACATTCTTGCCAACATTTATTATTTGTGGTCTTTTTGACGACAGAACTCTGACAGATGTGAGATGATACCTTATTGTAGTTTTGATTTGTGTTTCCCTGATGATTAGTGATGTTGAGTATATTTTCACATACCTATTCGGCATCTATACATCTTTTTTAGACATTTTGGAAAATGTCTGTTGAGGCCTTCTGCCTATTTGTTAATCATGTTTTCTGTCTTTCTGATACTGGGTTGTACGAGTTGTTTATATATTTTGAACATTAATCCCTTATTGGTCATATCATAGCAAATATTTTCTCCCATTCAGTAGGCTGTCTTTTTGTTTGTTGGATTTTGTTTTGAATGATTTCCTTTCCTGTGCAAAAGCCTTAGATCCTATTTGTTTATTTTGGCTTGTGTTTCCTATTCCTTTGTACAGACTCCTATTCTTTTAGGGGGAAAGATAAAGTTTGTTGTTTTATGACAAATGAACACTCCTTCAATATTAAGGTAAACATGACCTGGAAAAAAAAAAAAAAACTGCTAGGGAATCCTAACCTGCTACCTGCCATGTGCCCCTTGATTAGGCACTTGTCCAGTGGTCTGCTTGAGTATTTCACTCAAAGAAGTGAACCGTCCACTAGCACTGTGTCTGATGGTGTGGGCCAGGACTGCTGAACAGAGAAGAAAGACTTCTTCAGTAATTCTTACCTTAGGTCAGTTTGTCCTCATAGGCATCAAAGAAGGACTACTTTGTTGGCAGAAAGTTCCTAATAGTTACAGATATTATATTGCATATTAATAAGCAGAGACATTACTTTGTCAACAAAGGTCTGTCTAATTCAAGCTGTGGTTTTTCCAGTAGTTGTGTATGGATGTG
Source organism: Antilocapra americana (assembly GCA_007570785.1). Lineage (NCBI taxonomy): Eukaryota > Metazoa > Chordata > Mammalia > Artiodactyla > Antilocapridae > Antilocapra > Antilocapra americana. The sequence continues at coordinate 28,043,518 of ML660200.1, forward strand.
AGAGTTGGACTATAAGGGAAGCTGAGTGCCAAAGAATTGATGCTTTTGATCTGTGCTGTTGGAGAGGACTCTTGAGAGTCCCTTGGACAGCAAGATAAGTCCTGAATATTCATTGGAAGGACTGATGCTGAAGCTGAAACTCCAATACTTTGGCCACCTCATGCAAAGAACTAACTCACTGTAAAAGACCCTGATGCTAGGAAGGATTGAAGGCAGGAGGAGAAGGGGACAACAGAGGATGAGATGGTTGGATGGCATCACCAACTCGATGGACATGAGTTGAGCAAGCTCTGGCAGTTAGTGATAGTCCATGGGGTCCATGGGTTCGCGAAGAGTTGGATACAACTAAGTGATTGAAATGAACTGACTATATTGCAAGGAGCACATAAAGCATATTGCAGGATGTTTGGATAATTTAAAATGGAAGGGATACTATGGTGAAATCAACTTACAGGCACAGAAACCTGAGGTGCCATCCTAGTCCCAACAAGAGGGACTCTATCTCATAGGAACAGACTCACAAGATTAAGCAAACACACAGATACTTGAATATATACACACACAGCACAAGCCCATTTACCAACCTGCAATAAGAAATTCTGCTCTCAAGCAGACTGAATTGTTCACATCCACAAAGTATCGCTTTCCTTCCCAATAAGCAAGATTTGCACATGGCAGGTGATCGATATATGTATCTATTTAATTAATGAGAAAAATCAAATTATAAGTAGAATATCAAGTCATAAACTTACAATGAGGACACAACTCTCAAGGAAACTGAACAGTCATACAGTCACCACATTCATCGCCTGTAAATGAACGACTTATGAGGAATGCCAAGTTATCTGTAGGTTGCTGGGAAATTATGGAATTAGAATTGAGGGACAAGGTATCTTAACAAACAAGAAAAGAAGATTAAGCCCTTCATCTATTACTGGGTGAGTCCTCTCAAGGGAAATACAGTGCTTGAGTGCACTAGAAATTCCCCTTTCCCTTGATGAGGTTGGATGGGTCCCACTCACACAGCCCCCAGTTCTGCTTCTGTAATTCCACTGGTGGCCAGAACCATTCTGATGTACTCAGCCTTTCCCCATACGATCACAGCTGTCTCAGCAGCCTGAAGGTGGTTCTCTTTGTTCACACTGCCCAATTCTGCTCAGATCCACAAGATATTAAACTTCAATGTGAAGCTTTCAAAAGCAGTCTCATTTTCCTTAAAAATTGTTTATTTTTTACAATTACTCATTCATTTGGCTGCACTAGATTTTACTTGTGGCACACAGTTATCTTCTATCTTCATTGCAACATTTGGGATTTTCAGTTGTGGCATTCAGACACTTAGCTGAGGCCTGTGGAATCTAGTTTCCTAACCAGGGATTGAACCTGGTCCTCCTGCATTGGGAATGAGGAGTTTTAGCCAGTGGATGACCAAAAACATTCCTTTATTTTTTGATAGAGAAAGGAAAGAGGAGAAAATGAACCATATTGTAGCCTCTGGGTAGCCACAATGAAGATTATATGAAATGGATTCTGTAAGTTTAGAATTCCATATAGAGAGAATTTTTATGCCTGCAAAAATAACATGAAGTGCATTTTATGAGATAATCATTAATATCAGTCACATATGTTGTTGTTTTAATTGCTACTTAATTATAAATCAATTACATTTTTGAGCTCTTTGTACTATTTTGAAAATATGCTTTTAGATCCTTACCAAGTTACTGAGATTTAAAGTGTCTATTTTATTGACATATTAAACATATTATAAATGTTGTGACAAGGAATGTAAGGACAGACTCTCCAGTATTCTATGAATTAACAAAACTGATCATGTTTTCATAATTTCATGTCGCATGCACATTCCACTAAAACTCAGTCATCCACCTCTGTGTCTCAAACCTACTGTTCATCCTAAGTGCAGTATGTGTCCAAATAGATGTATCTTCCATCATGTTTTCTATTTTAGCAAACTTTTACTAGCATGTGTGAAGTGTACTCATTCTTTCTCTTGTTCTATATAATAGGCAGAAACATAACCAAAATGTCACAAAGGCAATAGAGAGTCCAGTAGACAAAGAAACAAAAATCCCCTCCTGGATGCACCACGGTTGAGGCCAGTGAAACGCTATCTGAAATTGCCAGCTCTGGGATTTCTCCAAAAACAAATGAAAAGCCTACATAAAGCATGCATTCCAGGGATTATGAACTCATTTGGGCTTATGCTCTTTAAAAAGGTCTACAGCTGCATTCAAACTACATCCAGCTCATCTCTAGGCCTGGGGACTGACAAGAAGCCAAGAGCCCCAGCTGGGACATACAGGCAGGAATCAATTTAAGCCCTTCTGGCAGGACATGGGGTGGTTTGCTATAATGAATGTTAAGGAGGGATACCAGACCATGGAGAATTGGATGTTTATCTTTCTTGAGTATTAAAGAGAAGATAAATTGACGGATAAAAGTATGCAGGAGACGCTCAGGAAAGCTATTGTTCAAGCTGCGTAGATGCTATGTCAGTGTGACATGGAAGACTTAATAAAAATAAATCAGGGTTTGAGGGTTAGGAGAAGTCCTGCCTGTGCTATTGAGAGGAGAAAGACCACCTAGGGCTTCTAGCTGGGACTTGACAACAGAAAAGAGAGGGCATTCATTTGTAGACACTTCAACATCAGTGAAGCAACAAAGCTCCCAAAGTTCCTAGAATTCTACGTGTTTCTTAGTGAGTCCTGCCAAGGGAGCTAATAATTATATTGGAGAACCATAATTCAAAGGTAACAATGATAGAGGAGGGGACATTTAAAGCCTGAAATCTGTTTTATAAGTACCAAGTGACATGATCTATAAATACAGTTATAATCCAAGATGAGTCTGTTCAGGTTATGAGAATTCACATTTATGAGGCGTTTCATGTAATATTCCTTCCTTTGACTTCTGAGGCATTTCTTCTCATTAACAGGACCATTTTGGATTTACTTCACCTCCTGAGCCACATGTAGTCATCTTTGCACATGTAGTTAGTTTGTATTGCATTCAACTCTCCTCTCGGGAAACTTTGGCTTTGCTCATTTATAGCAGCAGAAGTAGTCTCTGGCTATTTAGGATGTCATCTTGTTTAGTGAATGTGACATCATCTTCATTTGTTTTCATTGCTTCCCTTTGTCTCTGAATTGTGATTATTATTATATGTTTGCTTGTTTTGCAAGAAAGTTTGAGTGATACTATTATCTTGTAACAGTAATGCTATCAATAATATGTAACTTTCTAAGCATTGACAATGTGTGAGGGACTTATGCCAAGCACTTTCCAAGTATTAATTTGCTAATTCTGGCATATTCTAAGAGGTAGGCATTATTATTATTCCCCTTTATCTGATGAGGAATCTGAAGCACAAATTAATTAATTTATTCACGATTATACAGTTAGTAAGTAGCAGAACTGGAATGTTTTGCTTTTGAGTGTAGTCCTAAGTATACTATAAGGGCTAAAAATTGCTTAGCAAGAGCAAGTAAACAGCTATTTTTTCATTAATGAAGACAAACAGCTTGTCAGGTCCATTATAACAACTTATTTTAAGAACAATTAAAATAATTGTGCCTAATTTAACAGAATATTGTGTTGCTTTCAGTCTAAGTAAATGCTGATGTGAGGGCTCAAAAACATATGACCTAACAAAACATGTACAAGGATCTGAATGATGAAAGTTATTAAATGCTGATTTTAGAAAATCAAAGAAAATCTTTAAAAAAAATGTGTCATACATTGGAAAAATCAACATAGTAAAGATAGCAGCTCTCCCCAAATTGATCCATATAGATTTAGGAGAATTTCTATCAAAATCCCAGCAAGGTTTTTTATAGACATAAACAGCTTATTCTAAAATTTTTATGGAAAGATCAAAAATATAAAATAGCTAAACCAATTTTTAAAAAAGTTAACAAAATGGAGAGAGTCACTTTACCGAATACTAAGCCTCACTACCAGCGACAGTAATCCAGACAGCTGGTACCAGTGGAAGGAAAGGTACATGGATCAACAGAATAGAGAAGCAGAATGACCCATATAAATATGCCCAATTGATTTTTGACATAAGTGCAAAGTCAATCCAATGAAGAAAAGATTGTCGTTTTCAACAAATGGTACTGGAGCAATTGGACATCCTGGAAGAGAGATGGGGGGAAGGAAGAAGATGGAAGGAGGAAAGAAGGAAGAGAAACTATACCAAAACTTCATAACATATGAAAATTAACACAAAATGGACCATGAACTTCAGCATAAAATGTAAAGCTATAAAATTTTAAGGGAAAAGAAACAATAGAAAATCTTCAGGACCTACAGCTAGGCAAAGCGTTCTCAGACTTGACATAAAAAATGCAATTCATAAAAGTAAAAATTGATAAACTGGACTTCAAAATTAAAAATGTTTTCTCTGCAAAAGACCCTGTGAAGAGGATAAAAATACAAGCTACAGACCAAGAGAAAATGTACATATAGCTATCAGACAAAGGGCTAGTATCTAAAATACAGAAATAACTGAAAACTCAACAATTTTTCTAAAACAACCAATTAGAAAATAACCAAAGAAATCAACAGACATTACACTAAAGATATACAAGTGGTAAATACATTAGCATCATAAGCAACCAGTAAAATGCAAATTAAAAACCAAGTGAGATATTAGTACACACCTATCAGAATCTATTAGTAACACCTATTAGTAATACCTATCAGAAGTTAAAATAAAAACTAGTGATAACACCAAATGTTAGCAAAGGTGCAGAGAAACTGGCAATGCCAAAGAATGCTCTATCTACCGCACAATTGCACTCATCTCACATGCTAGTTAACTAATGCTCAAAATTCTCCAAGCCAGGCTTCAACAATACATGAACTGTGAATTTCCAGATGTTCAAGCTGGTTTTAGAAAAGGCAGAGGAACCAGAGGTCAAATTCCCAACATCTTCTGGATCATTGAATAAGTAAGAGAGTTAAAAAAAAAAAACACATCTATTTCTGCTTTATTGACTACACCAAAGCCTTTGACTGTGTGGATCACAATAAACTGTGGAAAATTCCAAAAGAGATGGGAATACCAGACCACCTGACCTGCCTCTTGAGAAACATGTATGCAGGTCAGAAAGCAACAGTTAGAACTGAACATGGAACAACAGACTGGTTCCAAATAGAAAAGGCTGTATATTGTCACCCTGCTTATTTAACTTATATGCAGAGTACATCATGAGAAACACTGGGCTGGATGAAGCACAAGCCAGAATCAAGATTGCTGGGAGAAATATCAATAACTTCAGATATGCAGACACCGTAGATACCACCCTTATGGCAGAAAGTGAAGAGGAACTAAAGAGCCTCTTGATGAAAGTGAAAGAGGAGAGTGAAAAAGTTGGCTTAAAGCTCAACATTAAGAAAACTAAGGTCATGGCATCTGGTCCCATCACTTCATGGCAAATACATAGGGAAACAGTGGAAAGAGTGGCTGACTTTACTTTTGGGGGCTCCAAAATCACTGCAGATGGTGATTGCAGCCATGAAGTTAAAAAACACTTACTCCTTGAAAGGAAAGTTATGACCAACCTAGACAGCATATTAAAAAACAAAGCCATTACTTTGTCAACAAAGATCCGTCTAGTCAAGGCTATGGTTTTTTGAGTAGTCATGTATGGATGTGAGAGTTGGACTGTGAAGAAAACTAAGTGCAGAAGAATTGATGCTTTTGAACTGTGGTGTTGGAGAAGACTCTTGAAAGTCCCTTGAATGCAAGGAGATCCAACCAGTCCATCCTAAAGGAGATCAGTCCTGGGTATTCATTGGAAGGACTGATGTTGAAGCTGAAACTCCAATACTTTGGCCACTTGATGTGAAGAGCTGACTCATTTGAAAAGACCCTGATGTTGGGAAAGATTGAAGGCAGGAGGGGAAGGAGATGACAAAGGATGAGACGGTTGGATGCCATCACCAACTCAATGGACATGAGTTTGGGTAAACTCCGGGAGTTGGTGTTGGGCAGGGAGGCCTGGTGTGCTGCAGTTCATGGGGTCACAAAGAGTCAGACACAACTGAGTGACTGAACTGAACTGAGAGAAATTGGATCATTCTTGCATTGCTGGTGGAAATGTAAAATGACAAAGCCACTCTGAAAAAATTTCTGGCAGTTTCGTACAAAATTGAAAACTACACATGCACTTATCATAGGACCCAACAACTGCACTCTTGGGCATTTATCCTATAGAAACAAACATCTATGTCACACAAAAACCTATACATGAATATTCATAACAAATAAAAAAGGAAATAATCCAATGTCCTTCAATGGGTAAATGGTTAAACCAACTGTGACACATGCTACCATAGAATAATACCTAGCAGTAGAAATGAAGAAACAATTAATGCATGGGACAATTTGGAATGGTTCTCAGGGGAATGAGGCTAAGTGGGGCTCAGGGGACACCAATTCTGAAATATCACATACTGTGTTATTCCAATTATTCAACAATTTTGAAATAACAAAATTCTAGAAGTGGAAAAAGGATTCATGGCTGCCAGGGATCAGGGATGGTAGAGATAGGAGTGATATATGGCAAGTAGGGGATAATATGAGGGAGCCTCGTGGTGATGAGACAGCCTTGAATCTGGATTGCAGTGGTTGTTACCCAAGTAAATGTGTGACAAAACTGAGTACAACTACACAAGCACACACACACACACACAAGTGCATAGGTCTGGATTGTACCAGTGTCAAAATTTTGGTTTTAGTATTATATTTTAGCTGTGCAAAAGGTTACCATTAGGTGAAGGGCATACAGGACCTCCCTGTACATTTTGAGGTTACCATTAGGTGAAGGGCATATAGGCCCTCCCTGTGCATTTTGAGGTGACTTCCTGTCAATCTATAATTATTTCAAAACAAAAATTTAAAACAAAACATTAAATTTTCCCCATTTAAATTAATGGTAATTACATTTTGAATTACAATGATTTATTCCTTTACGTTTTTTTCCCAGGAATAAATCATACTTGCAGAAAATTTATCTTGCAAAAAGATAAAAAGCTGTCCTTTTCCTTTGCACACAATGTTCCCTAGAGGGATTTGGGATAAGATGTAATATACAGCTTGTGCTGGGTTTCCCTCCCTGAAGCACCCATACCAACTCCCAACATTTTGATACCAAAGAAACCAAGTTCTAATAACATCAAAGATAACTTTGAGGAGAAAACAAGTCACTGAAAAACAGGACTAAGACTAAGAAATTTACACATTCATTATGGTTTTCATTAAGAATCAAAAAAAGATCTTATTAACTTAATTCAAGTATCACTTTATAACAAATCAAAGATTTACCACCTGCAAAACTTCACCTACACGCTACATGGAACTATATTGCTATATTTATTACATAGGTATAGGTATAGAAATGGGGAGCTACACATTGAATATATAGATAAATCTACACCTAGATCTGGATATGCACTTATTTGGTATAGTACAACATAGTTTTTAAAAAAGATTATCCAGCTCCTAGCATCAGAAAGTGATCAAGGCTTGAGATAGGAGAAAGCCTCAAGAGTTTATGAAAAAGGGTTGAAAACAACTCCTTTATGGATACTACTGTGCCTTTAACAAGCATCGTTTGAAAGAGCTCACAGTAAAAGACAGTAAATGAGTTAGAACCATACAGGTCACATTTACCTTTCAAGTTCATGTGACTATAAAAATTAAAGGAAATTTGGCAAAACTCAGAGCACCTTCTCAATGGTTTGGCATATGTATGAATATCAACATGTGTCTGGATTTTTCAACCAAACCTTTCTCTGGTATGTAATTATAGCTTTCTGAAGGATGGTTTCAACAATCATAATAATTTGAAAATAACACATTGAAATCAGAGGCCATCCAGCTCTCTCACAAAATGACAAAGGTGTCTGCTTAAAAACCATGTAAAAACAGCTTGTGCCTGGAACTTGCTAAGGAAGCAGGTGATGGTTAAATCATTCTCCCTTATGCACCTCTCACTCGGGTGTGCAGCTCAACGTAGCCTGTGCTGCTTTGTCATGTCCAGCATTCACTGTGCTTCTTTGTCATAAAATCCAAAGCTCTCCACCATATGGTGTCATTTTTGAAATGTTAATCTGAGTGGAGCTAGTAACGCCAGTTAGGTTCCCAGCTGGTCTCTGTGTTGGCTATTTCACAGACATTAGTCCTGCTTTGAATTAAACTAAATTAGAGAATAAAATGAGACATTGTCATGCAAAGTCAGACAATATTACTTGACGTCGGAACCATCTCTGAGAGCTTTATTAAATGGTTATTTTAAAAATTAAAGCTAAGAAGGAAAGAACATACAAACAGAAAGTCAGTGCCAGATAACTAACAAGACCAGTGTAGCAGATCATTGATGATGATATTAATAATAATCACAAATGATTGTAACGCTACATGAAGAAAGACCTCTATCCACAGCTTTCCTCCATTTGGGCCAAAGACTAGAAAGGAAAATAACTTTGTCTAAGACATTTATGGACCCAATCTTCAGTTCTGCTTGGCTAAGAAAACAGCCATTAAGATGGATGTGGGTTAAAAATGCACCTGCTTTTTTTTTCTTCCCACCATTTATTTCAAAGGGCACTACCTGAAATCAGAGAGACAAATAAAAGGAATTAATCCTACTTTGCATAATAACTTAACATACTAAAGTCCACTATAACAGAGGAATCCGGCTAATAATTACTGGGGGTTGAAGGGGACTAAACTTTCTCATTCTCCTATGACTTTAGACGGACCTTTCCCTGGGAATCAGTATTTGTCCATGGCAGGTGTGTGTGTGTGTGTAAGTCACATTCCTGTGTACCAGTATGTGTTCATGTGCACATATAAACAAAGTTACTTGCCGGAAAATCAGAAACAAAAATTATCTCTGTGACGTACATCTGGAGTAGACTTAAAAGGACAGACCTGGAATAAAAGAATTCCCCAGTATCCCTCACTTGGAGATTTTCTGCAGAACTTGGGAAATTAAAGGTTGTTAGAAGCTCTTCTGCTGTGGCAGTGGAGCCTAACTCCATCCCAAATCCCCAGATACAGGGAAAGGCTTTGCTGGGAAGAGAAGCAGGTATAGCATGCACAGCCCCTGTGGTCAGGGAGATTTCCTGCAGGCTTAGGAGAGATTTGCCCTTGGAGGTTTAAAGAGGGGCTCTCAGAGAGAGAGAGAGAGGTATGTCTAAGGTCAGGTGTGCCTTTGAGAGGACTACCCATGAAGTCTTTAACTTTTTGAAGCTTTCCCTTTGAATGTTTACCTTGGACAGTATTAATGTCTTTCTGAGTAAATTCCCTTTCACTGGGCCCCAGTCCTTCAGTGACATCTAGCTCACCCATTAACTGGGTCGTGCAGTGAAAAATAATGGCAGGAGGTGAGAAGAGGCTCACATTTATTGAATATTTAATCCTCCCTTTCTCCTCCCTCCCTCCTACCCAAAGCTTTGCCTCCTCAAAGAGTTCTGCTCTCCTGAGTTCCAGGGCCGAACCTCAGGAGAAGTGATTAGAGGCTGTATTATAAATTGAAAGCTTGCCTGCCCCCTCCGCCACCCGCAAATTCATACACTGAAGCCCTGACCTCCAATGTGATGGATAGGAGGAGGGTCTTTGAGAGGTGACTGTGGATCAGATTAGGTCATGAGAACAGGGCCTTAACAATGGGATTAGCACTTTATAAGAAGAGGAAGACCCCTTCTCTCTTTCCTTCCCCCACTCCTACTCTGTATACTCACATACACACAAACACATCTCATTTTACAGACAAATGTAGGGAGACTTGGTTAATTCACTTGCCTGTGATCAGAGAGATGGAAAGCAGTAAATTCTAGATTTGAAAACAGGTTTGCCTCCAAAGTCTGTGCATTTAGCCACCATACTAGTCCAGTCTCTATGTTCTTTTAGATTTTTATCCTCTACATTTTTTTCCGAGAGGTTATTAGGGCTTTCCAAAACTCTGCCCTGTGTTCTGACTCTGTCCTCTTCTGCTCAGGACGTGTGCTGGCCCCTCACTCTATGAAGGCCTATCAAGCCAGAAAATAGACCTAAGAGCTGGTCTGGGCACAGTAATTGTCATTAATTAGTACCACCCTTTCCAGTGTCTATTTTTCTTAGGTGATTTGATAGTATTATTTTCTCAAAACCTGTATGAAGGGTTTCCCTGTGAAAAGGTGGCATTTCTCTACCGTATTGCCATCAGGCAGGGCCCTGGGATTTATTTGATCAATGAAACGTGAGTAGAAGTGGCATGCAGGTCTTCCAAGTAGAAGTCTTAAGAGACTTGCTTGGCCATGGACTCTTTTTCCTTTATCTGAGAAACTGCAAGCATTCAGAAAGAAGCTACTCCATTGTCCTAGGTCTTAGACGGAAAATGTCCAGAACAGAACCTCAACCAAAACCACTAAGGATATAGAACCTGATAAGCAAGAAATCTTTTTTTTTTTTATTTTATTTTTTATTATTGTTTTTGCCATACATTGTCATGATATCACCATGGGTTTACATATGCTTCCCCTCCGGGTCCCCCCTCCCTCCTCCCTCCCCCCCGGGAAATCTCGCTGCACCAGTCCCGAGCATCAATCCTGGGCTGGCGATTGATTAGACACATGACAATTAACATGCTTCAATGCCCTTCTCCCATCTCATCCCACTTATCTTGTAGCTGTAGATCACTGAATCGTTCAAGTCTTTTGTTACTGCAGCATGAAGCAACTCATCCTGGCTGATTCAAGTAGATAATCTGCATTTCAAAGACTGCCCCTTGCATCTGTGTAAGCCCCATTTCACTGTGCTTCTGATTCTACAGCAGAGATTGATCTGTGCCCCAAGTGAACATTTGTCAATGTCTGCAAACATTTTTGGTTGTCACATCAAGGGCATCCTATAGACACCTGGTGGGTAGAAGCAGGGATGCTACTAAACATCCTACAGTGGACCATAAGTCCTTCACACCAAAGAATTATACAGCCTAAAATGTCAACAGTGCCAAGGCAGAAACCCTGTTTTATACAAACCACCAAAAGGATTCAATTTATTGGTGTGTCAATTAGGAGGGGTTTATTTTTCAAAGAGTAGAATGGCCAAGTAACAATACCTTAAACATAAGTTCATCTTGTTTTATTTTGGTTTTTTTCCTCATGTAACAAAAGCACAACAGTAGGAAGTCTAGTAACAGTGTAGGACCCTGAAGGTATAATTAGGATTCAGACTCTTCCTACTACCTGTGCTGCCATTCTTAGCATGTTAGCTCATAAACTTATGACCACAGAAAACTGATGCTCCTCCAGCCATATCTACACAGTCATATACACACAGCCACACACACAAAGTCATACACAAACACACACACACAAACACACACACAAGCAAGACAAAGTGGAAGAGAAAGGCCTGAATCAAACGCCTCCAATCCATTTTATCTGGAAAGCACAGATTTTCAAACACTCCTCAGGAGATGCTCCCTTTAAGGTCTCATTGGCCAAAACTTCTCCACTTAGTATCCTGACAGTCAAAGAAACTAGCTTTTTAGATAATTTACCTAAAGCATATTTAGCTTCCCCAGTTTCCACGGTAGAAATAGTAGGAGGAAAAGGGTTGGTAATTGGTATGCAGAGAGCAGGTCTGTGGTGTCTGCCTTTCCCTGGGTCTGAGCTATAAACCAGTTGTCACTAACTTGCCCATGAGCAAGCGAAGGGGAAGATGACAGACAAGATGCTTTGGAGACTCATGGCCCAGGTTCCATAAGCAGCTTTGTGAAGTAAGACGAAACGAACCTTCTCCCTCTTCTTTCAATGTCACTTCCAGGCATTCTAATGGTTCATCCTCCTGTCTCAAGCTCATGCCCAACCCCAAACACACTCTGGGCTTCAGAGCTCCCCAGGATATAGATGTCACACGAGTGTAGATGTCACACGAGGGTATGTTCCTTGGTTCTTGTCTCATCACAACAAAGATTTGGAGTGACGGACATTGAAGCCCTCGGCCGGCCACAGCTCTCAGGTCTTGGACAGACTGTGTTATAGCTCTTAAATAAACCAGGGTTACAGCTCAGTGTTACACCTCTATTTTATTTAGAAGATGATAGCAGGAGAATCCATCCTCAAAGCGTGAGGGCAGGCTGACCCAAAGATGCGAAGAGAAGAACACCTCAGCGCGTGGGGGAGAGAGGGAGAGTCCATCTTCGAAGCGCGGGAGAGAGAGAGAGAGCGAGCAAGTGCTTTGGCTCCTCTTTTATATGTTTTTTCCTGCCCCCTGGGCCCATCCTATGCAAACTGGGCTTAGACAGAAGTGCTGTTCTACCTGGAGTTCTCACTCAGATCCTCGGACCTTCCTTTGACCTTCCTTGTTCTATTTTTGCGGGCTTTTCCCTTCCTTGTCTTCTAGTCACTGCCATTTTGGACTCCTGTTTCCTATTCTAACTACCTAACACACCTATAGAACTAGATGAATACAGGTTTCCCAACATGACCTGGAGTAGACTCCAGGCTGCCGAGGAAACTGGCTAACCAGGATGGTAGTCTGGGAGACTAGCAGAAAGACAAAACCAGTGATCTTTGCGCAGGGAAGTCCTAAATGATTGGCTATGTCTTGGTCTTTCATCCTAACTCTCACTGCATTTCCAAATCAGGTTAGTAAGTTTTCCTGAGGGTTATACAATCTATGACTCAGTTAATAGGGGCACTACGTGCCCAAGAGGACTTCTAATGGAAAATGCATCCATATGGAAATGCAATCCGAAGCATCAAGGAACACAGACTGTGCATTATGATAACTTTAGTTCATTCAGTAAATCAGCAAAAGTGTGTGTCACAGTAAATTAAAAATGACTAAACACTAGCCTTTTTTTCCCATTTTGAGTAATATTCCTTAATGATCTTAAATGAAACAGAAAATTAAAAATCTGTGAGATGAAGAGAAAGGCAAATTGAAATACTTATTCAGATGTGGTATGAAGGCAGCAAGAAGTTAATAGTCATTTCTATATTTAGTGCACTGATGGAAAAAATGAGTTGTTACAAGTTCTTTATAATATTACAATGTAAATGCTATTTTTAAGGTTATTTTTCATTCAAAGGTAGAATCCAAGAGCTAAATAAGAAATGCAATATATAGAAAATAAATGACTCAGTGTGTGGGCCAGGTGAGAACTTGGTACATATGTAAGACAGTTAAATTTTTCCAGATTTGACTATTGCAATGATGTCTTACTTAGGGGTTAGCAGTCTTAGATACCAGCCCATAAATGAAGGGAGGGATTTAAATGCTACACATAGTTTTACAAAGGAAATTTGATTTGACAGTCACAATTCCTAAGAAAGAGTCAACAGGCTTGAACTTAAAACCTACCAGAATGAATTTACCCATATCCAAACTGAGCCACTGAAATGAAAACACTAAGAAATCATCACACTGTTCTTTTGGCTAAGAGGCCAGTCTGGTGTTGTAAATGTTTTCATAAACTTGTACAGTCCTATTGATAGCTTGTGGTGAACAGTGTCGAATTTGTGATCTCTGAAGAAGATTTAGTTTCGGGACCAGGGACCAGGCTTGATCACTCAAGAGCTTTTGTGTAGCATAGCTTTATTAAGCTATAAAAAGGAACAGAGAAAGCTTCTGACATAGACATCAGACAGGGGACAGAGAGTGTCCCCCTTGATAGTCTTATCAAGGCTTTATATTATATACTTTTACTAGACCCACTCCTACAACATATATCTTAAATTAATAAGATTAGAACTAACAATAGGAAAGTCTTACCAGACCCACTTCCACAACATGTTTTAAGATAGCAAGATTAGTCAGAAGGTTCTTGTTAAGGAGAAACACTTTCATGAGCAAGATACATTGTTATATTAAGACAAAGCAGAGCTCTGAAGAATTGGTGCTTCTGAACTACAGTGTTGGAGAAGACTCTTGAGAGCCCCTTGAACTGCAAGGAGATCCAACCAGACTATCCTAAAGGAAATCAGTCCTGAATATTCATTGGAAGGACTGATGCTGAAGCTGAAACTCCAATACTTTGGCCACCTGATGTGAACAACTGACTCATCTGAAAAGACCCTAACGCTGAGAAAGATTGAAGTCAGGAGGAGAAGGGGACAACAGAGGATGAGATGATTGGATGGCATCACCAACTCAATGGACATGAGTTTAAGCAAGCTCTGGGAATTGGTGATGGACAGAGGGGCCTGGCGTGCTGCAGTCCGCAAGGTCACAAAGAGTCGGACACGACTGAGCAACTGAACTGAAGACAAAGCAATGTAGAAAAAAGTTTGTCCTTTGCTCCTCCTTGAGAGCACTGGACCCCTTTCTCCTTCTCAAGGACCCTGGACCCCTTCCTCCTTGAGGGCCCTAGACTCCTTATCAATCTACCTAAGAATTAACTATCTCACTGTTTCATAGTAGCATTATTCACAATGGCCAAAAGGTAGAAGCAACCAAGGGTCTATCACAGATGAGTGGACAAACAAAATGTGTACAAATATTTCTCTGAGTTTCTAATTTCAATTCTTTGGGGTATTTATGCTGAAGTGGAATAGATGAATCACATGGTAATTCAATGTTTAGTGTCAGTGGCTGCACCATTTCACATTCTCACCAACAAAACACAACAGTTTCACTTTTTCAAATTGGCACCAACACTTGTTTTGTTTTGTTTTTTTCCTTTTTCAAAATGTATGAAGTGATATCTCATTATGGTTTTGATTTACATTTCTCTAATGTTTTGTGATGCTGAGCATATTTCCATGTGCCTAGTGGCCATTCATATATTTTCTTTTGGAAAAATCTCTATTCAAGTCTTTGCCTACTTTTCAACCAGGTTGTTTTTTTTTCCTCCATGTTGAGCTAGAGGAGTCCTTTATATACTCTGAGCATTAATTGCTTTTAAGATCAATGGTTTTCAAATATTTCCTTCCACTCCCTAGACTGCTTTTTCATTCTATTAGTAGTATCTCCTGATGCACAAAGTTTTTCATTTTGGTGTAGCCCCATTTATCTATTTTTGCCTGTCCTTTGGTGCTACATTGAAGAAATCATTGCCAAATCCAAATCATCAAGATTTTTCCTTATGTTTCCATCAAAGAGTTTCACAGTTTTAACTCTTCATGGAAGCCACTGATCCAGTCTGCATTAATATTTTTATGTGCATTAAGATAAGGGTTCACTTTCATTCTTCTGCTTTTGGATATCCAGTTTTCCCAACACCAATTACCCTCTCCCCATTGAATGGTCTTGACATTCTCACCACAAATAATGTGACCATATATGTGAGATTTATTTCTTGGTATGCGTTATGTAATTTCTTGTAGAATATTTTGGTTTCTTTTGAGTAAATAATAGCCTCATTCTTTCATTTGCTTCACTATATATGTACTTATTAATTCACACCCATCCATCCTCAAGATATATACAATTCCCCTCTATATTATAGCTTTCAAAACCTGGTAATATATCAGTTGGATACATTTTCTTAATTGTTCCTCAGGAGACATTGCTCTTAGA
This sequence comes from Antilocapra americana, assembly GCA_007570785.1. NCBI lineage: Eukaryota > Metazoa > Chordata > Mammalia > Artiodactyla > Antilocapridae > Antilocapra > Antilocapra americana. Next base: position 28,059,059 of record ML660200.1, read on the forward strand.
ACCCTCTGCGTCCCTTCTCCTATCTGGCAGTTTCCCTTCACTATCGTCCTGGAACACCACAGTGCTGCTTCTTGTGGTAGGTTCCCCAGGACCTAGGATTCCACATATTTCTCTTCCATTTACTTGCCTGTATTGGTGAAGCACATCATTCAGTAGCTTCCTGAAAATATTTATTTTCTCCTCACACTTTAGTTTTACTATGGCTAAATACAGAGTTCTAGGTTTGAAATATATTACCTCAGAATTTTGAAAGCTTAGCTTCATTGTCTTCCAGCCTCCAAGGAAGCTGTTACAAAGTCTCATTTTAGTAAACAGGACATCACTAAATGATTTCAGATGGAAAATGTCAGGGTCATATCTTTTAGAAATAGATCCCATTAACTGCTATGCATAGGATGAAACTAAGAGGTACATATATTTTTAACTTTAAGTCAATCAGGTCAAGAGAAAATGGGCTAATCGATCTGTTGTAAGGTAAAGTGTAAAGAGGATTTTTGCATTGACTATGAGGTAAGATCAAGAACCTCTAATTAGCTTCCAACTTCCCTTACTTTATTCTAATTCTATAAATAATAAAGTACTGTCTAGTAGCATTATCCCAGCACCAAAAATGCATTGCCAAATTCATCTCATCATAGTGCCACTAATTATTTACATCTTGGCCTCCTTGAGGTTAAGGCCATCCTTTTACTCATGTTGATACCCCTGTCATGAAGCACAAGGTTTACTTAATAAATACTGTGGATTAGTGGCATAGGAAAACCAAAGTATCGCATTGGCCAAAAAGTTCTCTGTGGTTTTTCTGTATGATGGTATGGAAAAACCCAAATGAACTTTGTGGCTAATCTAATAGTATAGCCTGTGCCCCTCTAGTAATAAAGTTTACCCTTTTTATTTCCTTCACTGACTGCTACCACAATCATTACCCACTAAAATTATACCCAGCCTCTTACAGTGAATTCTTGTCCTAAAGAATTTAACATGCCTATGGGACCCGTGGTGCCGGGGTCCAGCCCCGGAGGGTCCGGGGGTCTTGAGGGATGAGTGGCATCTGCGAAGTCTTTAGATTTTCCACTTCCCATCTTGAATTACTGGGAGGCACAAACTTACAAACACTATCCACCCTTCACTTACCCTACTTATCTTATGCAGGGGGGTCTGCAGCACCCAGGTGGAGTCCTAGCCACCCCGATTTATGTACAATTGGGGGAACTTACCCTTCAAGCCCCACATTGGGCGCCAGCTGCCGGGGTCCAGCCCCAGCGGGTCCAGAGGTCTTGAGGGATGAGTGGCATCGGCAAAGAACTGAGCTGAGTCAATGTGTGGTGATGGAGCAGTCTCTCTCTTTATTGTTGTTGGTTTACAATTTTATAGCCAAAAAAATCCCCATTACATCACAATTATTCTATACAATCTTTTGTTTTCTGCCTACCATCAACAACTTTAACACTGAGCTCATTTTCCTTGCAAAAGTCGGATTTCTGCATAATTAGATTTAACAATAGTATGTTTACCACTTGAATGTCTCCAGCATACTTCAGATAAGTACATCAATCTAAGTAGAAAGGTTACATTTCTCTTATTAGGTGCAACTATGTAGAAGCTAGAAGGAAGGGCTTAAGCTTGAAACTGTTTTATTCTATTAACCTACTCAGGTTCTTACAGGGAAAGAGAAAAGAGGACAAAGAGACAGTTTAACAGCACTGCTTTAACAATAAAACCCTATTAACCTTATAACTACTATAATGAATTCCTTTGTCTATAATATCCTAAAGCAATCAATATCTCCAACTATGCTGGCCACAGTTATGAGTATTCCTAAGTCCCATTCTCCCTGGTTTCTTCAAGGAAGGAAGCCTCCTCCGTGGAGTGGTCGGGAGAGTGCGATGTGGAAAGGTGACCCAAGTACGAGCCCTTCTGGTGGTGGCTTTGTTATGACCCCCAGAGAACTCTTGTTAAACTCTCCAGTAAGGAGTAGGAGGTGTAGTAATCTATTTAAATGTCCCTTATTTCTCCTTTGTCCTCGGGGAAGGGAATCTGCCTTCCCCAATCCCCTGAGGGAAATAAGGTCTGATGGAATTATCTCAGGATGAATTCTTTCTAACTGGGACTTACCTGAGATGAGCTAAAACATAAACAGATGAGCATAAACAGAACTTTCCAAGAAAAATACCAGGAGGGGCCTTGCCTTGGGATGCCCCGAAGGAAAATCCGCTTTGCACTAAGGGGGCATCCTGACGGCTCCGGCACCCTGGAAATACTATGAGGAGGAGACACTGGTGAAACAGAAAGACATTAGACTGGGGATTGGATATTAATAACAGCCCTCAATTTACTCTGAATCCAACTCCCTTGGACCCCAGGAGTGTACAAGCTTTATTTGGGACCAGTTCTGACTGGTTGGCTGTAACTGTGGTGCCTTTTCAAACTGTTCATCAGGTTCTCATGAACCAACAACTTCCAGATGCTCAAGCTTGATTTAGAAAAGGCAGAGGAACCAGAGATCAAATTGCCAATATCCATTGGCTCATCAAAAAAGCAAGAGAGTTTCAGAAAAACATCTACTTCTGTTTTATTGATGATGCCAAAGCCTTTGACTGTGTAGATCACAACAAACTGTGGAAAATTCTTAAAGAGATGGGAATACTAGACCACCTGACCTGCCTCTTGAGAAATTTGTATGCAGGTCAAGAAGGAACAGTTAGAACTAGACATGGAACAGACTGGTTCCCAACTGGAAAAGGAGTATGTCAAGGTTGTATATTATCACCCTGCTTATTTAACTTAAATGCATCATGAAGTTAATGCTGGATAGTATGAAGCACAAGCTGGAATCAAGATTGCCAGGAGAAATATCAATAACCTCAGATATGCAGATGATACCACCCTTATGGTGAAAAAGAAAGCAAAAAAGGACTAAAGGGCTTCTTGATGAAAATGAAAGAGGAGAGCAAAAAAGTTGGCTTAAAACTCAACATTCAGAAAACTAAGATCATGGCATCCAGTCCCATCACTGCATGGAAAATAGATGGGGAAACAATGGAAACAGTGACAGACTGTATTTTAGGGAGCTTCAAAATCACTGCAGATGGTGACTACAGCCATGAAATTAAAAGACACTTGCTCCTTGAAAGAAAAGCTATGATCAACCTAGACAGCATAATAAAAAACAGAGACACTACCTTGCCAACAAAGATCCATCTAGTCAAAGCTATGGTTTTTCAAATGGTAATGTCTGGATGTTAGATTTGGACTAAAAAGAAAGCTGAGCACCAAAGAATTGATGCTTTTGAACTGTGGTGTTGGAAAAGACTCTTAAAGAATCCCTTGGACTGCAAGGAAATCAAACCAGTCCACCCAAAGAGAAATCAGTCCTGAATATTATTCACTGGAAGGACTGATGCTGAAGCTGAAACTCCAACCCTTTGGCCACCTGATACAAAGAACTGACTCATTGGAAAAGACCCTGATGCTGGAAAAGATTAAAGGCGGGAGGAGAAGAGGACAACAGAGGATGAGATGGTTGGATGGCATCACTGACTCAATGGACATGAGACTGAGCAAGATCTGGGAGTTGGTGAAGGACAGGGAAGCCTGACCTGCTGCAGTCCACGGGGTTGTAAAGAGTCAGACACGACTGAGTGGCTGAACTGAAATGAACTGTGGTGCACTGTATAGGAGGATTGTGCATCCAGGTCTGGGCTTAGGGCTCAACAGCATCCTGTTTGAAGAGCAAAGCCTGCTGTGGAAGGTGGAGCACTTTGCTGTTTGGATGTCAGCCCTCATGTGGATTATATCTGCAGTCCCTTTTGGCTATCAGATACTGTGACGAACTTAAATTATTTTTCAGACCATTTACCTTTTTTCTTTCCCTAAAATGTCTCTGAATTTTCCATGTCCCTCTGTACTGAAGAGACTAAAACTGGATAAAGATCTCTTTCAAAACTTATCATATCTGATATGTAATAATTCCTAAATTCTATATTCCTTCTTGTTGTTGTTGTTTAGTCAAATAAGTCAAGTCTGATTTCTTTTGTGACCCCATGGACTGTAGTTTGCCTGTATCCTCTGTCCATGGACTTTTCCAGACAAGAATACTGGGCTGGGCTACCATTTCATTCTCTAGGGGTTCTTGCCAACCAAGGGACTGAACTTGTAGCCCCTGCACTGGCAGATGGATTCTTTACCACTGAGCCACCAGGGAAACCAATATATTCCTTCTTACATGCCACAGCATTTTGCTTCTTTAATTACAAAGTTGAAGTGCCAACCCATGAATCATGGAACAGATGACACGAATAATAACTAATTTCCATGTATAGGGAAATATGCAAAATAAAGTAACTCAGCATACCATAGTGCATTACTTTTCTAGGGCTCCTATAACAAATTACCACAAACTGGCTAAACCAGCAGAAAATTATTCTCCTAGAGTCCTGGAGGCTAGAAGTGTGAAATCAAGGTGGCTTTGGTGGGGGCAAGTTCTTTCCAAGGGCTCTGGGAAGAACCCTTCCTTGCCTCTTACTTGATTCTAGTAGTTGTGGGCAATCCCTGACATTCATTGGCTTGTAGATGCATCACTCGTCTCTGCCTCCATAGTCACACTGCCTCCTTCCCCGTGTGGCTTTGTCTCTAAATCTCTCTCCTTTAAAAAAAAAAAGAAAAAGAAAAAGAAAACAACCCTATCATTGGATTTAGGGCCTACCCACCCAGTATGACTTCACCATAAATTGAGTCCTTCTTCAAAGATCCTATTTCCAAATTTCACATTCACATGTTCCAGAAGTCAGGACTTCAATATAACTTTCGGAAGGGCACAATTCAACTTACAACTTACAGCAACTTCCACATTTGCCAAAAATAACAAGATTATTAAATGGTAGGAAACATTCATCTTCTACTTTGCGTATCTTGATAATAAATATCTATAGTTAGTTACCTGGAGTTGTATCCATAATTTATTGCTGAATAAAAATATCAGACTATACAATGGTAGGATCTTATTTACAGGATGTTATAGAAAATTTCTATATGTATATACATGGACCAAAAGACATTTGGAAAATGCAAATATCACTTTTTTTATTTACTTTTTTACTGAAGGATAATTGCTTTACAGAATTTTGCTGTCTTCTGTCAAACCTCAACAGGAATCAGCCATAGGTATACATATATCTCCTCCATTTTGGAACTCCCTCCCATCTTCCTCCTCATCCTACCTGCTCTAGGTTGATACAGAGCCCCCGTTTGAGTTTCCTGAGCCATACAGCAAATTCCCATTGGCTATCTATTTTACATATGGTAATGTAAGTTTCCATGTTACTCATTCCATACATCTCACCTTTTCCTCTCCTCTCCCCATGTCCATAAGTCTATTTACTATGTCTGATTCTCCACTGTTGCCCTGTAAATAAATTCTTCAGTACCATTTTTCTAGATTCCATATATATGTGTTAGAATACGGTATTTATCTTTCTCTTTCTGACTCACTTCACCCTGTATAATAGGTTCTAGGTTCATTCACCTCATTAGAATTGACTCAAATGCATTCTTTTTTATGGCTGAGTAATATTCCATTGTGTATATATACCACAACTTCTTTATCCATTCATCCATCAATGGACATCTAGGTTGCTTCCATGTTTGACCTATTGTAAACAGTGCTACAGTGAACAGTGGGACACATGTGTCTCTTTCAATTTTGGTTTCCTCAGGGCATATGCCTAGGAGTGGGATTGCTGAGTCATACAGTGGTTTTATTCCTAGTTTTCTAAGGAATCTCCATACTGTCTTCCATAGTGGCTGTATCAATCCCACCAACAGTACAAGAGTGTTCCTTTCTCTCCACACCCTTTCCAGCACTTATTGTTTGTAGACTTTTTGATGATGGCCATTATGACTGGTGTGAGGTGATATCTCATTGTCATTTTGATTTGCATTTCTCTAATAATGAGCAAAGTTGAGCATCTTTTCATGTGTTTGTTAGCCATCTGTATGTCTTCTTTGGAGAAATGTCTGTTTGGGTCTTTTTCCCACTTTTTGATTGGGTTGTTTGTTTTTCTGGTATTGACTTGTATAAGCTGCGTATATATTTTGGAAATTAATCTTTTGTCAGTTGTTTCATTTGCTCTTATTCCATTTTGAGGGTTGTCTTTTCATCTTACTTACAGTTTCCTTTGCTGTGCAAAAGCTTTTAAGTTTAATCAGGTCCCACGTGCTTACTTTTGTTTTTATTTCCCTTACTCTAGGAGGTGGGTCATAGAGGATCTTGCTTTGATTTATGTCATCAAGTGTTCTGCCTATGTTTTCCTCTAAGAGTTTTATAGTTTCTGGTCATATATTTAGGTCTTTAATCCACTTTGAGTTTATCTTTGTGTATGGTGTTAGGAAGTGTTCTAATTTCATTCTTTTACATGTAGCTGTCCAGTTTTCCCAGCACCATTTATTGAGGATGCTGTCTCTGTCCCACTGTATATTCTTGCCTCTTTTGTCAAAAATAACTTACCCATAGGTGTATGGATTTATTTCTGGGCTTTCTGTCTTGTTCCATTGGTCTATATTTCTGTTTTTGTGCCAGAACCATACTGTCTTGATGACTGTAGCTTTGTAGTATAACCTGAAGTCAGGAAGCTTGATTTCTCCAGCTCCATTCAAATATAACTTTTATAAGGAAAATAAAGCCTTAAATTTATAAGCTGACCATAAAAACATAACAATGCTTTATACTTTTCGAAAATAATAACAGTAAAAGTGGGCTTCCCAGGTGGCATTAGTGGTAAAGAACCCGCCAGCCAATGCAGTAGAGTAAGATCCCTAGGTGGGGAAAATCTCTTGGAGGTAGGATCTTTATAACAAATAAAGATGTTTTTGTTTCTGTGTTTAGTCCTTATCCTTCAAAAGTTAATGGTTAATCCTTAATCAAAAATGAAGAGTTTTGCCTTCTTCCTCATAAAGGAAAAAATTCCTACTGTGAAATCCAAAGTAACTTTAATAGGTCACTTTTTGTCTCTTAATATTATGTAAGACTGTTCCTATTATGTTTACACTAACTAGGTTGTAGTAAAAACAAAGATGACATCAGGTATTCAGCCTTAAATGAACCTACAATAGTGAAATCAGAAAAGCAAAGAAAGCAGCCAAGCCAAACAGGAGCCTGAGGGTTGATCAGAGACCCAAGTGTGCACTCTTCAGCTAATGTGCAGGGACATCCTTGGCTGAGAAAGAAAACCTGTGGTCAGTGGGGCATGCAGCTTCACTTCTTCCACCTGTCTTTTAGTGTGTCATTATTGCAAATTAAATAATTCAGCTGAAAGCTAAAACATTTGCTGCACTGGCTGAAGAACCTCTAGACTGCAACATGTGACATACTTAATTGAATCTTCTTCCACTAAAAGTCAGAATATCATGGAGTTCAAATCTGAGCCTCCTCAGACCTCCCCTGCCCTATTTAAGAAGGATGAGTGTATAGAAGCTGACACAGTTGACTTTTTAACTGCTAAGGAAGGAAGTTCCTTTAAGCCTAAGAAAGCAAAACCATCTGGTATTGCACAGCTGTGGAAATATTGTGTATCTAATTATTTATGGAGGTACCTATAATTTGGTCTTGGTATATCCCAGAAGACTTTGAAAAAGCAGAGTTTCATCATGATCTCAGATCAATAGCTTATAAATCATTATTCCAATTCAAGATTTTTCTCATCAGAATGAAAAATGGAAAAATCCTGTTTTCGTTAAAGAAACACAGAAATGTCATATTGGTTTATACAGAGTCACGGGAGAGCATGCTTATGTAGTGCCGTAGGAAAAGGAATGGTTAGTCACTCCATATCCTTGGCCTTTCAATTCCATGAATTAGAAACAATGAAAGAAACATATTTAACAGTAGATGTGGCATCTAAACATCCAACTATTTACTGTCTTATACCCTCTACAAACTTGACTACTAAGAAAGAATAACTCACCCTTTTAAAATAAAATCATAAAAATACAAGATGTTAGAGTTTAACACTTAAGAGAAATTTTCTGCTTCTTGTAAAGGCAGATTAGCGTTTTGTTTTTGTTTTTCTTTGTTCTTTGCTAGATAAATCTTCCTTCCAAGAATAAATGGAAAACTCAAAAGATATTTTTAAAAATATAAATGTTTTAAGAATCATAAAGTTTCAAAAATAGTGAGCCTCTGAGAAAGTGGACTCCAGTAGAGGAAAGGAACACAAAGAAAATGAACTCAAGAGTCAGTGTATTGCTTGTACCCTGAAGGCATTTGCCCATTCACCAGTGGCGGCTTAAAGGCCGAGAAGTCACGTAGAAGCCTGTGTCTGAGAGGACGAGAAGCTAAATAGAACTTCCAAACATCCTCAGAGGCCAAGGAAGATACAAACTGAAGTCCAGAGCACACTAAAGAAAAGGAATCTCAATAAATCACCAAGGCTTTCAGTCAGGACCTTTCAAAGACTGTTGTGAACCCCTGCAAAGAGGGGAGAGTGAGACAGACAGCAATGAATGAGTCTCACAAGTACTGAAATCCGGCTCTAAATCAGCCCAATGTCTGACTAGATTTAGCTGGCACCCCTTACCCTAACTGCCTGTTTAAAACACAAGCAACTCCTTTCTGGAAAAAAAAAAAATTCAGAACCAAATTTTCCATACATGATATCTGGCACTAAATCCTATATTATCAGGAAACAAAAGCACTTGATCAAAATCAAAAGAATAAAAAACAGTATAAACAGGTCCAGAGAAAGTTTATTGGCATTATTGGACATGACTTTTTAAAACTATGAGTAATACCTTCAAGATATTAGATGGCAACTTGGAGAATTTCAGCAGAGAAATGAAAATTATTTTTTAAAAAAAGGAATCAAATGAAAATTTTAGAACTGGAAATACAGTAAGTAAAATTAAGGGCACAATTGGTGACCTCTAATCACAGATTAAATAAAGCTGATGAAAAGATTCATGAAATCTTAGGTCAGAAAAAATACAAACTGATACATGGAGAAACAAATATTAATAGAAAATGTAGACATGAGCATAAAAGACATATGGTACACACACGTGTGTAATGGGAGTCTAGGACAGAAAAGTAAAGAAAAAAAATAGAGAAGCAACATTTAACAAAGTGATTTTCCAAAACTGATGAAAGAAACCAAGCCACATATTTGAGATATTCTACAAGCCCCCGCAGGATATACACAGATAAAAGAACACCCAGGTACATCACTGCACTACTACTGAAAACCAAAGTAAAAAAAATTATTAGCAGCCAGAGAAAAAAGATGATCCTTCATTCAAAGATGCAAATAAGCTGACAGATGATGCCATAAAAGAAACAATGAAATCCAAAAAAGTTGGAGTGACATTTTCAATGCGTAAAAATAACCCTACTACTTGATTAGTCCTACTCTGCCTCCCGCATACCCAATGAGAAAATATCCAGAGGGGCTAATTATCTAGCCCAAGCACAGCCAGGCCAGAACTCTGAGTTGCCCACCACCCTCCTAGTTTACTTGCATTCTTCCCCACTGTCCCAGTCATATAATCATTAAAAGAAAATAGAAAACATTCTACTCCAACAAAGAAACTACTGCTTTCCATACATATTCCTTTACAAACATGGATTTGGGCCATCCCTCTGAAGAAAATCCCTTTCCATAACCCCATTGCTAAATGACAACCAAGCATATTCACTCAACTGAAAACACACAGATTCCATTCTCACTCTTTGAATAAATTTGTTGCTAGGAAAATGTCCACTTAAAAAAAATAGCCTAATGTACAAGCTTTATTAATTTATTTAATTGCTATATTCCCAACTCATCTGGAAACTGGGGGAGGGAAGCATCATTATTCTGTGTTTGACTCTTTATTTTTCTGAATACCTTTCATTCCAGTATCTCAAACAGGACACACCTGCGTTTTCAGACAGCCTCAACAGACTCATTTTATTAAGGAAAAGTTTTGCATAGACAACAAAGATCTTTTGGTGCACAGGAACCTCTACTTTCCTAAGTCATCTATTCCACAGCTCCAGCAGCAGCTATTTAAAAATGTCATTCTCCTTAATGCCACATCAGAAAATGTGGCCTTTCAACACGTACATTTGTGCAATTCAGGACAATGGGGGGTCTCCTTAAATGACTTTCCCTGAATACTTTCAGGGATACAAATTGCTCTGCATGATGACAGAGATTGGTAATACTTCTCATTTTTGAAAAACACTATTTCCCCTTTTTTCCATAATTGATATAGAGCCTCTAGCAAATAAAATGGAAGCTGCTCACGTTTAGAAATGGAAAAGGGACAGCATCTACTACAGGAGTTTTCTATCAGGTTTACAGGAAAGAATCAGACACTATAAAGCCTAAGGATTTAATTCAGAACATGTGAGAGTATTTTCTGTGTAGCTGACTTCGAAGTGGCCTCTGATTTTTTTCACAAAATGCTGCCGAGCACTCAGGGCACCAAATGAATAGGGAAAAGCATATTCATTTTGCTGCTACTAAATACAGGATTTTATAGCTCTGACTAACATTTTAAAACTAGTCATTAACTAAAAATAGTCTCATTATTTTTATTAATTGCAGCTCAAAATTTGCCCTTTAAGTAAGGTCCATGAGTGGGAAAAGTCTATTTTTGCCACTGTAATCCTGTATCTTCACAGTAGCATCTGTTCTAACATGATCTTGCTGTGCTAAACATCTCAGTAACCACCCGTCTGTATGCCAGATGGAGGTGACTACTCTGACTCTACGTGGTACCTGTCAGCAATCCAACAAACTAAAGGAGTTAAATTACTCCATCTGCTCTTCCAAATTGCCTGGAGACTGCCCCCAAAATGTTCATGTTTTTGTTTGTTAATAAATAATAAAAGAACGCTTTGTCAATTATGTGCCTTGACTGATTCATAATTTGTGCTAACAAATTTCTGTCAATAATGAGTGTGTCAGCCAAGAAACATTTATTAGATACCCACTACCTATTTTCATTATACTAGTTACTTTAAGATATTGGAGAAAATAACTATAACATTAAGGAGGAGAACATACCCTGAAAATAATTCATGGTTCAAGCAGCATTGTACATCACGGGTAATGTAATAATGCAAATTAGATGATACTGACAATTAAAGAAGAGAACATACAAAGGAAATAAAATTTTTAAAAATAGGAAAACAAAAAGATCAGAATGAGAAGTGAACATAATGTGTATTTGGGAGTGAAGGTGGAGGAATCCACATTTCTTTAATCAACAAATACTTAACATGGACTACATGCTTCAAGCTAAGCTAAAGACAACAGTGGAGAAAAGAGGAACACAGAATCTTCCTTCTAAGAGTTGTCATGCTAGTAGACATAACAAGACACAATCGCAAGGTGGTAAAGGAAGACCCTGAGCTCATCGCCTCCCACAGACACATTGAATCTACACCAACATCTAGAGCAATTCCTCCCAAAGAAGACCTGAAGGCTGACGGATCAGTTACTGCACATTTAGAAAGACCACATAGAAACAGGACAGACATAGTAACCATGGGAACCCCATCCCCTACACTGTAGTAGAGAAGGATGTTGCTGAGAGATCCTAGCACAGACTCCCCTGCCCTAGGAAACAGCCACCTTCCACCAAAAAGAGCAGCAGTTAAACAGCACCTAGATAGGAAATCCACTTACCAATACTGATGTTTCTGCCAAACAGGGAGGAAACTGCTGGAGCCAAGGTAAAAGGCACTGGTCAACACCAATGTTTGAGTTCCCCCAGGACTTGCCTCCAGCCTGCACCCATTCCACCTCTAGCCATACCACCAATACAGCTTTCAGCACAGTGCTCCCAAGGAACAGCCCCCAGCCCACACCCACTCAAGCACCAGGTTCCCCACCAACGAAGCCCCAGGAGAGTGGACCAGGCACTGCACCCAGCCCACTGACTCTCTCCAGCCAGCCTGCCAAAGCCTCCAGGCACAAGCAGCCGACACAGGGGATGCTCCCACACAAGACCACTCCTTCAAAACTAGGGGAGATAGCTGTTTCATCTAATTCTCCTAGAAACCAAAAACAAAAATCAAACAAAATTAGGAGACAGAGGAATGCATTCCAAAAACCTAGTGAAAGAGAAATGGGTAATTTACATGGAAAAGAGTTCAAAAAAGCAGTCATAAGGATGTTCACCAAACTCAAGAGTGGAAGAACCCAGGCATCGTGACCTCAAAAAGATACGTTTAAGTCCTAATCCCTAGTACCTGTAAAGTGACCTTACTTAGATATAGCATCTTTGGAAATGTATTTAAATGAAAGATCTTAAATGAGATTATCCAGGATTTAGAATGGGCTCTAAATCCAATTTCTCTCACAAGAGAAAGAAGAGGGGGATACACACACAGCCAAGAAGATTATATGAAGATGGATGCAGAGATTGGAGTGATATGCCATAAACCAAGGAATGCCAAGGATTACCAGGTATCCAGCCACCAGAAACCAGGAGAAAGACAGGGAATATCTTTTTCCTCAGAGAGCCTCCCAAAGAAATCAACCCTGCCAATACTTTGATTTCAAAATCTGTCTTCCAGAACTGTGAGAGAATAAATTTCTGTTGTTTTAAGGCAAAAAAAGAAAAAAAAAATTAAGGAACTCAGTGAGAACTTGCACAAAGATTTAGAAAATAAAAGAACCATCAGAACTGAAAGATAAAACAAGTTAAAAATTCACTAAAGGAAATCAATAGCAGATTAAATGATACAGAAGAATGGATCATAGATTAGTGTAAATCATGCAATCAGAACAACAAAACCAGATACCAAAACCAGACAAAGATGCCACAAAAAAAAGAAAATTATAGGCCAATATCGCTGATGAATGTAGATATACAAAAAAAATTTAGCAAACCAAATTCAACAATGATTAAAAGGAAAATACAACATGATCAAATGGGCTTCATTCCAGGGATGCAAGAATGGTTTAAAGTTCCTAAATAATCAACGTGATACACCACACTAACAAAGCAAAAGATAAAATCTTATGATCATCTCAATGGATGCAGAAAAGTATTTGACAAAATTGAACAATCATTTATAATTAAAAACTCTCAACAAAGAAAAACCTCTTTCCTCTCAACCAAAGTAGGTACAGAGGAAACACACCTCAATATATTAAAGACCGTATTTGACAGACCTACAGCTACCATCATACTCAATGATAAAAAGCTAATCAAGATCAAGATAAAAATGCCCGCCACTTTTATTCAACATGGCTTTGAAAGCTCTAGCCACAGCAAATATACACGAAAAGGAAATAAAAGGCATGTAAATTGAAAAGAAAGAAGTAAAACTGTCACTATTAGCAGATAATATTTTATATGTAGAAAAAACTAAATAGTCTACCAAAAAAATTATTAAAACTGATAAATGAACTAAATAAAGTTTCAAGATACAAAATTAATATACAGAAATATGTTGCATTTCTACACATTAATAAGGAATTATCAGAAAGAGAAATGAAGTGAATAGTCCCATTTACAACTGCATCAAAAAGAATAAAATACCCAGGAATAAATCTAACCAAGGAGATGAAAGACCTGTACTCTGAAAACTATATGACACTGAAGAAAGAAATTGAAAAGACACAAATAAATGGAAACAAATATTGTGTTGGAAGACTCGGTATTCTTATAATGTCCACACTATCCAAAGCAATCTACAAATTCAATGCAATCCCTATCAAAATACCAGTGGCATTTTTCATAGAACTAGAACAAATAATTCTAAAATTATTATAAAAAATTAAAAATCCTAAATGGCCAAAGCAATCTTGAAAAAGAAAAACAAAGCTGACGGTGCCCTTGATTTCAAACTATATTACAAAGTTGTAATCAAAATAATATGATATTGGCACAAAAATAAACATACAGATAAATGGAACAGAAAGAAAGTCCACAAATAAATCCATGCTCATGTGGTCAATTATTTATAACAAAGGAGGCAAAAATATACATGGGTTTCAATCTCTTCAATAAGTTGTGTTGAAAAACTTCAAAAATAATAAATAAAACTGGACTACTTTCTTACAGCATACACAAAAGTTAAACTCAAAATGGATTAAAGATTTAAATGTAAGACCTGAAGTCATAAAAGGCCTAGAAGAAAACATAGGCATATGCTCTTTGAATCAGTCTTGGCAATATTTGGGGGGATATGTCTCCTCAGACAGGACTTCCCAGGCGGCGCAGTGGTAAAGAATCCGCCTGATGTGCAGGAGGTGCAAGAGATATGGGTTTGATCCTTGGGTCAGAAAGATCCCGAGGAGGAGGAATTGGCAACCACTCCAGTATTCATCCCTGGAAAACTCCATGGACAGAGATGTCTGGCAAGCTACAGCCCATGGGGTCTCAAAGACTGAGCAAATGCATGTGTGTGCTGGGAAGCCTCCTCAGGCACGGTAAACAAAACAAAAATAAACCAAGTGGAGATACATCAAACTAGCAAGCAAAGGAAACCAAACTAAACAAAAAGGCAACCCACTCAATGGGAGAAAACATTTGTAAATATCTCTGATAAGGGACTGATATCCAAAATATATAAAGAACTCATACAATCCAATATTTTTTTAAATTGAATTAAAAAATGGGCAGAAGTTGTGAACAGACACTTTGCCAAAAAAGACATACAGGCAGCCAACAGGCACATGAGAAGATATTCACATCACTAATTAAGGGGAAAACGTGAATCAAAATCACAATGAGATTTTACCACACAACTGTCAGAATGGCTGTGGTCCTAAAGTCTACAATAACAAATATTGTCAAGGATGTGGAGAAAAGGTAACCTGGGTGCACTGCTGGTGGTAATGTAGATTGGTACGGCCACTAAGGAAAACAATATGGAGTTTCCTCAAAAAACTAAAAATAAAACTACCATGTAATCTAGCAATTCCACATCTGGGTATTTATCTTAAGAAAACAAAGACATCAATTCAAAAAGATATGCATACCCCTATGTTCATTGCTTCCCTGGTGACTCAGAATGTAAAGAATCTGCCTGCCATGTGGGAGACCTGGGTTCAGTCCCTGGGTTGAGAAGATACCCTTGAGGAGGGCATGGCAACCCATTCTAGAATTCTTGCCTGGAGAATCCTCATGTATAGAGGAGCTTGGTGGGCTACAGTCCATGGGGCTGCAAAGAGTCGGACACGACTGAGTGACTAAGCACACACAATGTTCATTCCAGCATTATTAACAACAGTGTATCTATATCTGTATATATATAGATACACACACAATGAAATATTACTCAGCCATAAAAATAATAAAATCTTGCCTTTTGTGCAACATGGATGGACGTGGAGTGTATCATGCTAAGTGAAATAAGTCAGACAGAGAAATCAAATACCATATGATCCCACTTATATTTAGACTCTAAAACAAACAAACAAAATAGAAATAGACTCACAGAAAACAAAATAAATTGTAGTTGCCAAAAGAGAGGGAGGTGGGAGACAGAAGAAATAGGTGAGGGGGATTAAAAGATATCAACTTCCAGCTACAAAATAAGTCTTGGTGATGTAACTTTCAAGAGAATATAGCCGATAATATCATAACAATTCTGTATAATGATGGAAGGTAACTGGTCTTATTGAGGTATTCACCTCATAATTCACTTTTTATTGAGGTATTCAGTATAAAAATACTGAATCACTATGTTGTATACCTAAAACTAACATAATATTGTATGCTAATTATAACTTAGAAAAGATTCAATCACAAACATCTCTAATAAAACAACTATTTAAAATTGCCTATTTAAAGTTAACGTCAATTGTCATTTTTAAAAACCTTGTTTTCCTTTTGTTAAATGAGATGTGTTATTTCCAGTAAAAAAAATAATCTTATATTCTTGCTGACCATCTCCTCCAACATTTGACCAAGCCCCCTAGTATTCTCTACGTTCTGCTAGCCTGACCATTTGTTGAATGATGATTAAACGCAGTGATAATAGCTCAGAAATTGTTATGATAAAGATTCTTTTGATATGACAAAAGCGAACAAAAGTCTTTTTTTAGACAGTGGACCTGACAATCCACTGATAGCTGGTAACTAATATAAAGGTATATTACTGCGGCAGAAGTTCTAGATGGAAGAGAGCCACTTAAAGCCATTGTAAGGAAATAATAAACACAAACCAGATGTCTACTGAAGTCTAGAAACCTTTTGAGATCCAAATATGAACATTCAAACCTTTATTTTATGCTCTGTGGAGATACCAAACTTCTCAAAATCTTCAGAGAATTTATTAGAAATTTTATATTCTCTTGATGGTCACTTCTAGTTAAAGATCCTAAAATTTTTTAATTAGTTCTATTAGAGAATACCTCACCACATTCAATTTCACACTATGTTGATCTAAATGTGGAATTCCTTTCCTTAATTTCCCACAAACCAATCATTCCCATTGGTATCTATATATGGAAAAGACTTGATTGAAAATTCTGGATGTGGGGCAATTTGTATGGCCACAAGACAAACCAAAATGCAAGTTTAGATATTCTAGCTGCAAAAGTCACTCAGTCATTTGCCCAACTAGAATTTCAATCTCCTGCTAGGTTATATTCAATTTTCCTCTTACTCTCACTTCTCTTTCCTGCGTTCCTCACCTCCATTTCCCACTTATATCAAATTCAGGGTAGTTTGTCATCTTGGCTTCTGCCAATCTATGAATTTAGAATTTCTTTCTAAACCCTGAAGTGGCTTATCAAGGTATTTTCCTAAGCAAAGTCTATTCCTTATGAGAAATTCTAATATCAACCATTAAAGTTACAAAATGCTTTACTTCAATACAATAATAATATTTGAAGCTTGCAGAATAGCGGAGAAAGTGGTAAACTCCTGCATTTTTCCAAGTTTTAGTATCAGTTTACACTCCAAAATTTTAGTAACACATGTTAAGAACGATAATAATGTTCACACCTTTTGCCCTGAAATTCCACTCCATAGAACTGTGCCCACTTCATAGTAAATACTCAATACATGATAGCTTTTATTGTTAGTTATTACTTTAAGGATATAAAATTTATGTTTATTGAATGCACAAAATGTTCTTTACAGTATCAAGTATTATAAAACAATTTGGAAATAATATGCCTGAAAATTGCTGAAATGTTAAATAAAACTCTAACATTTGATAGGATATAATGCAGCCGTTAAACATTTCCATGTTGCTACTGGACTATATACCACCTTACAAAATTTTTTTGTGAAAAAAATTATCAGAGAACAATGTTAAATTTAAACTATGATTAAAAGTATGCAGCAATACATACACAGTTAAAAATGGAAAGGAAACATGAACAGAGTAAAAATACAATAGACTATATTATAGTAGTGTCTATTGGTGTTTTCAAATTCCATTTTATTTCCCTTGTTGCAGTGTCTTTTATACAATAAATAAAAATCATAATAATTTATTGTAACCCAACAAGTTCTTCCTCCAAAATAATTCTACAAATCAATGTAAAATTTTGGCTAAGTTTCCACGAACAAGTTCTTTCCTTGAAAGATAATTAAGAAGTCTGGTCCATGAAGAGATGGACATGCCAGAGTCTTTAAGTAGCCAAGGAGAAGAGAAAGGTAGGCTTCAGAAGAAGATACAGCAGAATTAGACTCTCTGGGCAGCTACTTGTTTTATTTATAAAATGAGAATAATAATACATATTCCATAGGGTCGGGTTTGGATTGAACCAATATTGTCTTTTTTAATACCACTGCACCATGTGCAATGCTGGGCTCATAGTAGGTAACCTTGCATATGCTTTGTTTTATAACGGAGAGCTTCCTAGAAATGCTCTCTGATTGTCTGCTTGCATTTATGTGGCATCATAATCTATCCTACATGGTAAGTGAAGACTTCAGCTGTAAGGCCTGTTAAGAGGGTTTGATAGGTTCCTTCTTGGATGATTGGTGAGATGGATGGCTTGCCTCTCTTGAGCCCTTACTCCAGGGCTATTGTCTCCAAAATAGGCTGTGCCCACCTAGTGGTACACAAATATTAGGATTTCTACTTCCAATTATTTATACCTTGTTCTTATAAAATTTATTTTGTGTTTAATAATTTAAATGTTATTTTTGTAATTAGTTTCTCAAAATAACATGTAAGGTAATAAATATGTATACTGAGAACATCTGTTCAATTCTTATTGACAGAGGTTTGAACAAAAAAGTTAAGAGAATACTACTCTGGAAGTAAATTAGAAGAATTGTCACTAAAATTTATTTCAACAAAAGAAGATGCATATAATGATATATGATAAGGTATCTTAACTATCATCTCAGCTCAAGCATCTTATAGGTGTTCAGTTCTTTCACACTCTCAAATACGTACAACATCCCCATCATTACCCTGCCAAGTATACAGGCCCCCTCCCTATCCCTAGATTATGGCTTATGCACATCCTAGAGCTTTATGAGATGTACACACAGAGGATAATTAAATGGAAGTGAGATGCTCAC
The DNA here is from genome assembly GCA_007570785.1 of Antilocapra americana. Lineage (NCBI taxonomy): Eukaryota > Metazoa > Chordata > Mammalia > Artiodactyla > Antilocapridae > Antilocapra > Antilocapra americana. The sequence goes on from ML660200.1 coordinate 28,077,548, forward strand.
CCAAAGTTTTGTAGTATGGATAGTTATCATTCCTATCAAGCAAATACTTGGGATAAATCAAACAAAACACTCTCCAATTTGGACAGTAGACTCTACTAGCAGAAGTTCAAGAGTCAATGAGAAACTTCCACCTCAGTGAAACCTGAGTGACAGACAAGTGAGAATACAACATTCATGAATACCTGGTCTTCCAGGTTCACTCACTCAGCAATTCCAGGAGCTTACAGGCTTCTTTTAAAGAAGGGCTTCTCCCTTCTCCCACATTGATCTTCTTTTTTTTTTTTTCTCTACATTATCTTGTTGGTTTTGCCATATATTGACATGAATCCACCATAGGTATACATGTGTTCTTCTTTATATTTAAGTCTTTAAGTCATCTTGAGTTTATCTTGTGTAGGGTGTGAGGGAGTGTTCTCACTTCATTGATTTACATGCAGCTGTCCAGCTTTCCCAACACCACTTGCTGAAGAGACTGTTTTTTCTCCATTGTATACTTTTTTCTCCTTCAGTGAAGATCAACTGACTGTAGATGTGTGGGTTTATTTCTGGGTTCTCTATTTGATACATCTCTACATCTCTCCACTGACTTATATGTCTGTTTGTGCGAATACTATACTGTTTTGACAATTGGAAACTTGTAGTATAGTCTGAAGTCTGGGAGTGGTATGTTTCCTAGTTTGTTCTTTTTCCTCAGGATTGCTTTGGTAATTGTGATCCTTTGATGGGTCTACATAAATGTTAAGATAATTTGTTCTAGTTCCATGAAAAACATCATGGTTAATTTGACTGGGATTCCATTAAATCTGTAGATTGCTATTATAAAAATACCAATATTTAAAATATTGGCCATGTAAAAATATTAATTCTTCCAATCAAAGAGCATAGTATATCTTTCCATTTATTTGAATCATCTTCAATTTCCTTTTTCAATATTGTATAGTTCATAGAACATAGATCATTCATCTCCATGGTCAGGTTTATTATTAAATATTTTTTTGGATGTGATTTTAGAGGGGATTTTTTAAACTTGCCCTTTCTGATATTTCATGGCTATTGTAAAGAAATGCAACAGATTTGTGTGTTAATCTTGTATCTTGCCCACCTTGCTGAATTTCTTTATCAGTAGTAGTTTTTTGTGTGGAGTCTTATATCATTTGTATATAATGACAATTTCATCTCCTCCCTCCCACTTTGGATAGCTTTTTTTTTTCCTTGTCTGACTGCTGTAACTAGGACTTCCAATACTATGCTGAATAGAAGTGGTGAGACTGGGCATCCTAGTATTGTTCTGCATTTTAGTGAGAAGGCATTCAGCTTCATTTTTTTTTTTTTTTTTTTTTAGTTTAAGAAAACTGGAAGCCCACAGCTGCAGAAATATCAACGAATACCAAGCATTTCTTAAAAAATTAAAAGTTTGACATGGCACATTAAAAATTAAATTGCTTAAAACTAATGATGACTTTTTAAATCATCCAGAGAAAAAAACACATATTGCATAGAGAAATAAATGTAAGAATGACATCAGATTTCTCACTGAAAACAGTGCAAAACCAAACAATGAAGGAACATCTTCAAAGTAATGAAAGAAATTAACTGTTAACCTAGAATTTTATACCCAGTGAAAATATATTTAAAAAGTAATGCCAAAATAATTCTTTTCAAAAATAAAGACATGAAAAAATTCATTACCAGCAGACCTACACAAGAAAAATGACACCATATAGAAATCTTGAGCTAAACAAAGAAATGAAGAATAACAGAAATGACAATTATGTTGGTAAAAATAAGACATGGTTTTTTCTTTTTTTAAAAGACAGTTGACAGTTTAGGAAAATGCAATAACCATGTACTGTGGGGTTCATATATATAGATAACTGCTGCTGCTCAGTCATATCCAACTCTTTGCAACCCCATGGACTGTAGCCCGCCAGGCTCTTCTGTCCAAGGAACTTTCTAGGCAAGAATACTGGAGTGGGTTGTCATTTCCTTCTCCAGGGGATCTTCCTGACCCAGCAATCAAATTCACATCTTCTGCACTGGCAGGCAGATTCTTTACCACTGAGCCGCCAGGTGAAGATTCAAAATAACAAATAGCACAAAGCCTGGGAGGAAGACAGTGGAAGCATACTATTGAAGGATCTTTTACTATACATGAAGTGTTATGATAGTACTTGAAATTAACCTTTGACATATTAAACTCTTCACCTCACTGCAACCACACACACACACACACACATACACATACTATGCATAATAAGCAGATATGAGACTTTTTTAATGGAATCATAAACACACACACACAAAAGAGCAGAAAAAATAGAGGGACAAATACAAAACAAATAACAAGAAAATGGATTTAAAAACCAACCAAGGGAATGCAAAGTAGTACAGCCACTATGGATAACAGTGTGGAGATTCCTTAAAAAACTGGAAATTGAACTGCCATATGACCCAGCAATCCCACTGATGGGCATGCATACCAAGGAAACCAGAACTGAAAGAGACACATGTACCCCAGTGTTCGTCACAGCACTGTTTACAATAGCCAGGACATAGAAGCAACCTAGATGCCCACTGGCAGATGAATGGATAAGAAAGCTATGGTATATATACACAATGGAATATTACTCAGCTATTAAAAAGAATGCATTTTAATCAGTTCTAATGAGGTGGATGAAACTGGAGCCTATTATACAGAGCAAAGTAAGTCAGAAAGAAAAACACCAATACAGTATATTAATGCATACATAAGGACTTTAGAAAGATGGCAACGATGACCCTATATGCGAGATAGCAAAAGAGACACAGATGTAAAGAATAGACTGTTGGACTCTGTGGGAGAAGGTGAGGGTGGGATGATTTGGAAGAATAGCATTGAAACATGTATATTATCATATGTGAAATAGACTGCCAGTCCAGGTTTGATGCATGAGACAGGGTGCTCAGGGCTGGTGCACTGGGATGACCCTGAGGGATGGGATGGGGAGGGAGGGTCAGGATGGGGAACACATGTACACCCACAGATGATTCATGTGAATGTATGGCAAAAACCACCACAATATTGTAAAGTAATTAGCCTCCAATTAAAATTTTAAAAAAGAAAACATAAAATAAAAACCAACCAATTCAACAATCATATTATATGTAAGCTGTTTAAACACTGGAATTAAAAGGCAGAGATTGCCAGATTGCATTAAAAAATAAACAAGACCCAATTGTATGCTGCCTACAAGAAATGTACTTTAAATATAGACACCAATTGATTAGAAACAAAATGATGAATAAAAACAGACTTCACTAATACTAATCAAAAGAAAGCTGAAGTTGCTGTAATATTATTATTAAAGTAAAATTCAAAGCAAATACTGTTACCAGGAATAAAAGGGTCATTTCATAATAATAAAAAGGTCAACTCATTATGAAAAACCCCAAAGGTTTAAGCACCAAATAATGAATCTTCAAAATCCATTCATGGAGGAAAAACTGATAAAACTTCAAGAAGAAATTGGTAAACCTACAATTTTAGAGATTTTACTATCCCCTTACATTATTTTCTAGGACACACAGAGCATATACCAAGATAGACTACTTTCTAGGCCATAAAGCAAGTCTCAATACATTTAAAAGGTTTTAAATCTTACAAAGGATTTTCTCTGACCATAGTAGAAATCAATTAAAAATAAATAAGAGAATACGTATGGAAAATCTTCACATATTTAGAAAGTTAATGACAAACTTCTACATAAACCATAGCTGAAAAAAAAATCAAGATGTCATTTAAAGTTAAGTGACAGTGAAAATACAGTATATTAACATTCATGGGTTATGGCTAAAGCAAAATTTTGAGGAGTCAAAATGCCTATGTTAGGAAAAAATATTTTCAAATCAATGACCTCAACTTCTACCTTAGAAACTGGGAAAAAATTAAACACAAATTGATCAGAAAAAAAAGAAACAGCAAAGGTAAAGATAGAATCAGTGAAATCAAAACAGAAAAACAAAGAGAAAACCTATGAAGCCAAAAACTTTATTATTTGAGATTACCAATAAAATTGGTAAACCACTAGCCAGACTGATCAGAAAAAAAAAAATTCATTGATATCAAGAGTGAGAGGGAGGATATTACTATAAATTCTGCATATATTAAAAGGAAAATAAAGGAGTAACATGAGTAACTGTAGGCCAATAATTCTGACAAACTTAGATTAAATGGGCAAGTTGCTTGAAAGTTTTAAACTTAAAGAGCTTACTTCAGTAGAAGCAGGTATCTTAAGCAGCCCTTAATCAATTGAAGAAACTAAATTCATAGCAAAAAAAAATTTCACTAAAAAAAAAAAATACTCCTGGCCCACACAGCTTCACTGAAGAATGCTACTACCAAACATTTAAGGAAGAAACAATACTAATTCTATACAAACTTTTCTAAAAAATTAAATAGGGAATACTTCCTGGTTAATTCTATGAGGCTAATTTTACCCTGATGTCAAAACCAGAAAAAGACACTACAATAAAAGAAAACTACAGTCCAATATTCCTCATAAACATGGATGTAAAAATTCCTAGGAAATACAGTAAAAGCATAATATATTAATACCAACTGAGACTTATCCCAAGGACACAAAGTTGGTTTAACATTCAAAAATTAATTAATATGATTAACCATATGAACCAACTAAAAAAGAAAAACCATTGATGATCATCTCAATAGATGCATAAAAAGCAATGACAAAATCCAACATCCATTCCTGATTAAAAAAAACAAAAACTCTCAGCAAACTGGGAATAGAAGGGAAATTCCTCAACCTAATATGCAGATGATATCACTCTAATGGCAGAAAGCAAAGAGGAACTAAAGAGCCTCTTAATGATGGTGGAAGAGTAAAGTGAAAAGGCTGGCTTAAAGCTCAACATTCAGAAAACTAAGATCATGGCATTTGGTTCCATCATTTCATAGAAAATAGATAGGGAAAAAATGAAAACAGTGACAGATTTTATTTTCTTGGGTTCCAAAATCAATATGGATGGTAACTGCAGCCATGAAATTAAAAGATGCTTGCTCCTTGGAAGAAAAGTTATGACAAACCTAGACAGAATATTAAAAAGCAATGACATCACTTTGCCAACAAAGGACCATTATAGTCAAAGCTACAGTTTTTCCAGTAGCTTTTCCAGGTACAGATGTGAGACCTGGAGCATAAAAAAGGCTGAACACTGAAGAACTGATGTTTCTGAATTGTGGTGCTAAAGAAGACTCTTGAGAGTTGCTTAGATTGCAAGGAGATCAACCAGTCAATCCTAAAGGAAATCAACCCTTGATAGTCATTGGAAGGACTGATGCTAAAGCTCCAATACTTTGGCCACCTGATGCAAAGAGCCAACTCATTGGTAAAGACCCTGATGCTGGGGAAGGAGGAGAAAGGGGCAACAGAAGATGAGATGGTAGGATGGCATCACCAATTCAATGGACACGAATTTGAGCAAACTCTAGGAGTTGGTGAAGGACAGGGATGCCTAGTGTGCTGCAGTCCATGGGGTCACAAAGAGTCTGATGTGACTTAATGACTCAACAACAACAACAACAAATAAAGGGTATCTATAAAAAAAAAAATCTACAGCTAAACTCCTAGTAGAGATTAGGAAAAAGAATATCCATTTCCATTCAGCATTGTGTTGAAGGTTCCAGAGAGCACTGTTAGGCAAAAATACACACACACACACATAAAACAAATGCCATACATAAATAAATGGCATCCAGATTGGAAAGGAAGTAGTATTTGTTTACCAAATAACAAAGTTAATTATCTACTAAGAAATTTCTACAAAATTTACCAGAAAGCTACTTGAACTATAAGTGAATACAGCAAGATTGAAAGATACAAGATCAGAGCATAAAAATGATTTGCATTTCTGAATACTATTGGAACACTCATAAGTTAAAACTTTAAAAATATCATTTACAACAGCACAAAAATAGAAAATATTTAAGGATAATTTTAAAGTGTAAGATTTAGTGTAAGATCAATATACTAAAACCTACAAAACAATATTGTTCTCTGTTTTTGCTAGATTTTACTCATTCCTGCACAATTTCTTGCCCACACTTCTTGCTTATAGTATCTATTTGTTGTTGCTGTTCAGTCGCTAAGTCCTGTCCGACTCTTTGTGACACCGTAGTATCAACAGTCACGAGGAAAACAGGAAAGGCTGTCATGAAGTCTCCACAAGACCATTCTGACATGACCAGCCAGCACCCTCTGTGATGGACTGAACTAACGTGCTCTGTAAATGGTTTCACTTGGCACTAAGAAATAATACTGTTGGGCATCAGAGTCAATAGCAGCATATCCTCAATTTTTGAAGAAGGCTCTTCTCTGGGTTTTACAGATTTCCTATTTCTACAGAAAAATAATTTGCCAACCATTAAGTAGATTGGGACGTTATTAGTGTCCTAAGACAAGGACAGGAATATTGTATTCATTTTCCAAACATGGGGTTAAGGAAGGAATATTTGAACTACACAGCTCTTTCCAAATTCTCTTTTGCTTATTTAAAAGATCTATTGGGAAGAAAATATTTATATAATTTTGGGCTTTTCTCATAACTGGGCCACAGTTTCAAATCTTTAGCATGTAAGCCTGGAGTCACTGTTAATTGCTCCCTCAAGACCTCATGCACATTTTTTTCAGATGTATTTTCATCAGTTGCATTCATTTTAACAGACATAAAGTGGGAAAATACTTAAGGAAAACATTTCAAATGCATTATTAACAAGTAATGACCAGAGGTTTTTCTCTTAATAAATTATCACAAAGCTTTCTGAGACAGATTGAAAAGCCACATGTGAATGACTTTACATATTTCTACCTATGGATATTCTGTAATCAATTATAATAGCATTATATACCTCAGTTCTGCCATAATACATTCAATTACATACTTAACATTTCCTGCTAACCTTTCTAAATACAGGAAAGCCAATCCTACCTACCTGATTGGTATGTTTGTCTATTGTATATGTTATTTTCATTATCTTTAATTCAAGTAGACATTCGCTTTCTTTGGTTACATTGCTGGATAACCAGTTATGTACCTGATTTGTAGATGCATTTAAACTCCAGTGCCTCAGGGGATTGATTCATACACATTGTTGTCATTATGCTTTATTTTAACAATTTATCTCTCCCAACTGTCTCATAAAGTAGATTGGTACAACTACCCCCTTTTACAGAAACCCAGAGATATTACCACTATACTCCTGGGTGAATTTGTGCCAGTAAGTCAGAAGGGTATTAGTCCATGAGGTTGTAATCTATCACATATCCCAGACCTATCCCACCTCCCAGGAAAGCAATAATTTTTCAGAACTGTAAAGCAAAGGGTTAAAAAGGTAGACAGCATTGTGAAAAGTATTTTATAATACAGGTCATTAATAATTAGTAATTCTAAGTAATTATAATACTACTGAGCATAAGAGACCTTCTCCAAATACATTGTTCTTCCATAATTAACTTGCAGGATCGTGGAATAGGAAACATTTAAAGAACATAAACTATTTAGTACAAGGTTTGGATTTTTAGAGGTGGTTTGTTTTCTTTGGCATAATTAGTGGAGTTGAAGGGAGACACATAGCCTAAAGTGCAAAACGTGCATCTGTATTTAATTAAGATCATTTTGAAGAGTGTGTATTAAGCAATGTGATTTTAAGGCTTAATCATTGTAATAGGACCAAAAGCTGAGTGAAGAGTTTAATTGATCAGTTTATTGTTTTGTCTATAGACTGATTGTTCTCACTGCATTGATTTCTTTTTGTCTGAATGGGCTAGTGGTATTAATTTTATTTAGTAGATACTTATCCTAAGAAATGTTTTAAAGCTACAGGTGCTCTGAAATCCATCTCAGTTTCATTTGCTAAAATTAGCAAAGTTGACCAACTCCATGTAAAAAGTATCTTAAATATTTTCAGTCCTAGATTCTCTCTGTCCTATTCATCCTGCCTCCAATTTTTTCCCAACAAACACATAACTTTTGACTGTTCTTCCATAGGTCCAATCCACCTTAAATCAGGTTTGAAAGATACTCCAAGGAGAGCAAAGAGGCCCAGAGGCCTTAACCTAGTCTCTATCTGGCCCCAGTGTAATCATACAAATATCATCTCCCCAGGAAAGAATCAATTTCTCCACTGCCCAACAGTTAAAATTTTGGTCCAAATCACTGAAGCAAAATATCTTTTCACAAAGTACCTCAAGATCTTTAATATTCATTCACAACAGGCATAGCTGCAGTCAAGCCTAATGTTTAAATCTGAGCCTAGAACACACCTATACAAATAACTTTGCAGAACAAAAGACTGACCCAAAGAAGTTTCGATTAATTCAAAGAGCAGTCAATCCTTTTGGGACAGCAAGCCTAAAATATATCTTAAAATGTAAATACATTATATGTAAATAGATATCTGTAAAATTTACCAAATAAAATAACTTGAGGTTTTCCATTTATTACCTACAAGAAACTCTACTGAGACAAAGAGAAAGATCTTATGAAAGAAATTTCCTGGTAGTAAGGTTAAGATTATTTTTTTTCAATTTTTGTTGAAATATATATAGCAAGAAAAGAACACAGCATATGTATTTTGATGAACTTTCATAAGTCAAACATATCTGTTTAATTCATAGACATAGAACAAGAAAGAGAAAATGGTCACACCCCAAAAGTCCCTCTCATGTGTACTGTCATCATGTCTATTAATTTAAATTTTTAAAAACCCTGTAAGGTGGACACTATCACCCTTCCCATTTCCAGATAATGGAACTGAGATACAGAGAAAACGTTACTTGCTGAAGGCCACATGACCAGCAAATCGGGATTTGAATCCAGGCAGTCTGACCCCAGGGCCCATGCTTTTTACCCCTACACCATGATTTTCTAGCTACTGTGGTCACTGAAAGCTGACACAAAGTTTTAATCTTATTTAAAAAAAAATAAAAGCTACAAAAGTTTCGGTTAAAATGAATCAATTTCCCCCTAATGCTCAAGTGGCTTCCTTAGTGCCCAATACACCCTAACAGGAAAAGAAAAGTCACTTCTTAGAGTTGATACTATGGAACCTGAGAAACTCAGTACATTTGTTTGCATATGTTACCACTAGACAATCAACTAGACTCTAGGAGAAATTAGACCCATCAACAATGATTGTGTCTACCAACCATCACCGCCTTAGGGTAGGAGTCAGATGAACAGAAGGGGCACTGCAGGCTCCAGACTCCATGTTATCCAGGCACAGCAGCCAGTACCAGGTAAAACTTGTAATATAAACACACCAGCCCTGCAGAGAGATTACCTGCTGGGGGAGAAGGGGGGTTCATTAAGTGCTTTGAGCAACGGCAATGTCATTGAACTTCCCAGGGTGAGGAAATTGAAGGTCAAACCTCTTTTGGATGTACTGATGTCATTGTTTTAAAAGCACACTTAATTATTTCCCAGGGACACCTTGTAATGTTGAGTTTATATTGACAGAAATACGAAAAACACATCTATCTCTTTGCGGTGTGCTAAGTCACTTCAATCATGTTCAACTCTTTGTGACCCTATGGACTGTAGCCCGCCAGGCCCCTCTGTCCACAGGATTTTCCAGGCAAGAATACCAGAATGGGTTGCCATTTCCTCCTCCAACGGATCTTCCAGACCCAGGGATCAAACCCGCATCTCTTATATCTGCATTGGCAGGAGGGTTCCTTACCACTAGTGCCACCTGGAAAGCCCTTCTTTATAGTAAGGAGAGAATAAGAAGGCCAAGCATCACCTGGAAGTCTTGGTTCTGAGCTCCAAAAGAGCGAGCATGCTTTCCCTCAGTAAAGATTCACTGAGTAGTTTCTATGTGTCAAGTACTATCCTGGATGTTAGAGATGGAATGGTATTAAAAAATTTACAAGCTATATTCCATCAAACTGTTATGCTGTGGACTTCCCCGGTGGCTCAGCAATTAAGAATCCACATGCAATGCCAGAGACATGGGTTTGATGCCTGGGTCAGGAAGATACCCTGGTGGAGGGCATGGCAACCCACTCCAGTATTCTTGCCTGGAGAATCCCATGGACAGAGGAGCCAGGCAGTGGGGTGGAAGTCCATGGGGTGGCAAAAAGGTGGGCACAACTGAAGCAACTTAGTATGCACACATGCATTACTCAGCTAGTTCTATGGCAAACTGTCAGCAAATGTATTCCCAAAACCAAGTGTTAGCTTCTTTACACAAGGCTCCTAAGTTCAGGTCAGTTCAGTCACTCAGTCGTGTCCAACTCTTTGAGACCCCATGGACCAAAGCACACCAGGCCTCCCTGTATATCACCAACTCCCAGAGTTTACCCAAACTCATGTTCATTGAGTCGGTGATGCCATCGATGGATGGATGAAATCCAACCACCTCTTCTGTCATCCCCTTCTCCTCCTGCCTTCAACCTTTCCAGCATCTGGGTCGTTTCCAGTGAGTCAGCTCTTCACATCAGATGGCCAAAGTATTGGAGTTTCAGCTTCAACATCAGTCCTTCCAATGAACACCCAGGAATGATCTCCTTTAGGATGGACTGGTTGGATCTCCTTGCAGTCCAAGGGACTCTCAAGAGTCTTCTCTGAAACTACATTTCAAAAGCATCAATTCTTTGGCGCTCAGCTTTCTGTAGTCTAACTCTCACTTCCATACATGACTACTGGAAAAACCATAGCCTTGACTAGACAGACCTTCATTGGCAAAGTAATGTCTCTGCTTTTTAATATGCTGTCTAGGTTTGTCATAACTTTCCTGCCAAGGAGTAAGCATCTTTTAATTTCATGGCTGCAGTCACCATCTGCAGTGATTTTGGAGCTCCCAAAAATAGTCTGACACTGTTTCCACTGTTTCTCCATCTATTTGCCACAAAGCTATGGGACCAGATACCATGATCTTAGTTTTCTGAATGTTGAGCTTTAAGCCAACTTTTTCTCTCTCCTCTTTCACTTTTATCAAGAGGCTCTTTAGTTCTTTTTCTCTTTCTGCCATAAGGGTGGTGTCATCCACATATCTGAGGTTATTTCTCAGCTATTTCTCCAGGCAATCTTGATTCCACTTTGTGCTTCCTCCAGCCCAGCGTTTCTCATGATGTACTCTGCATATAAGTTAAATAAGCAGGGTGACAATATACAGCCTTGACGTACTCCTTTGCCTATTTGGAAACAGTCTGTTGTTCCATGTCTAGTTTTAACTGTTGCTTCTTGACCTGCATACAGATTTCGCAAGAGGCAGGTCATGTGGTCTGATATTTACATCTCTTTCAGCATTTTCCACACTTTATTGTGATTCACATAGTTGAAGGCTTTGGCATAGTCAATAAAGGAGAAATAGATGTTTTTCTGGAACTCTCTTGCTTTTTCGATGATCCAGTGGATGTTGGCAATTTGATCTCTGGTTCCTCTCCCTTTTCTTAAACCAGTTTGAACATATGCAAGTTCACAGTTCATGTATTATTGAAGCCTGGCTTGGAGAATTTTGAACATTACTTTACTAGTGTGTGAGATGAGTACAATTGTGTGGTAGTCTGAGCATTCTTTGGCATTGCCTTTCTTTGGGATTGGAATGAAAACTGACATTTTCCAGTCCTGTGGCCACTGCTAAGTTTTCCATATTTGCTGGCATATTGAGTATAGCACTTTCACAGCATCATCTTTTAGGATTTGAAATAGCTCAACTGGAATTCCATCACCTCCACTAGCTTTGTTCGTAGTGATGCTAGTTCCTAAAGCCCGCTTGACTTCACATTCCAGGATGTCTGGCTCTAGATGAGTGATCACACCATCGTGATTATCTAGGTCATCAAGATCTTTTTTGTACAGTTCTTCTGTGTATTCTTGCCACCTCTTCTTAATATCTTCTGTTTCTGTTAGGTCCATACCATTTCTGTCCTTTATTGATCCCCTCTCTGCATGAAATATTCCCTTGGTATCTATAATTTTCTTGAAGAGATCTCTAGTCTTCCCCATTCTGTTGTTTTCCTCTATTTCTTTGTGCCGATCACTGAGGAAGGCTTTCTTATCTCTCCTTGCTAGACTTTGGAACTCTGCATTCAAATGAGTATATCTTTCCTTTTTTCCTTTGCTTTTCGCTTCTCTTATTTTCTTCGTTTCCTATTGACACTTAAATCTTCTTTGATGAGAAGGGAGTCTGTGCCTCACCTAAATTTTGGAATTGACCATAGGCAAAAATGAGGGCTGGGGAAAGAGACTGACAATTAATAAGTTGTATGGATGTATGAGAAATATTTGCACAATGAGTTTTGAAGAGGGCTACAAAACGTGAAGCCGCAGCATAATTCCATGCCCAGAGTTCACTGCCTAAGACTAACAAACCTTGAGGAAGCGACAGAGTAGTAGCAGTGACGGCCAAGCTTCAAACACCCTGAACCCTGAAGGTGGATACACAAGTTCTGGTAAACTAAGCTTCCTGGTACAAAATTGTACAACTTGGAAAGTTCTCATTCATTTGTGAAATACAAGTTTTACTTACTAGCAATCCCATGACCTTATATACGAATGGCTATATTAAAGACAAAGTTTCTCAATCAAATATATCATCAACTGATGTGATAAATACATAAATAAAAACACAATTAAGAAATGGGCTAATTTTTCTTTATTAAAGACATATTTTGTTATTGCTCCTAGACAGATAGGTACTCTCAATAATAAACTAGATATAAATAGATTCATTTAGGGGACATTTCTGACGACCATAATCACCTCACTTAACATTTTGTTTCTGTATGACTGGAAATGCTAAAATAAAATGTCAAGTATATTTTGGAAATTAGATGTAAAATAGGCAGCTGGTGACATTACAATCTTAATGAACAGGCTTTGCTTTCCCTATCATTCCCTTCTTGCCTTACCTCCTTACTCTTTCCTAGATGGGAGTGGAGATGACTGATGTAAAAAGAAAACCAGATAAAAAATTTTAGCATAATAAATGTACTCATTGGGATAAAAGAGCATGTGTGTGTGTGTGTGTGTGTGCTTAGTCATGTCCAACTCGTTGTGGCCCCATGGACTGCAGCCTGCCAGACTCCTCTGCCTGTGGAATTTTCCAGGCAAGAATACTGGAGTGGGGTGCCATTTACTACTCCAGGGGATCTTCCCAAGTCAGGACTTGAACTCAGGGCTCTTCTTCTTCATTGGCAGGCGGATTCTTTACCACAAGCGCCACCTGCTGTGGCAGTAAAGGCACCCAAGATCTGAGCATCACAGAGCTACGGAGGTTTATTCTCTGCTCATGTGTCCAGGGACAACTGGAGGATGCTCCGCTCCATGTCATCTTCAGCACACAGGCTGAAAAAGCAGTGCTTTCTGCAGCTATTTGCAGAGAAAAAAAGACAGTGGTTGAGTAAAGTGAAGTTTTTAAAGTGCAATATCTTAATTTCAAACTGTGTTGGATGAAGCAAGTCACATGGCCAATCAGCGAGGGCAGGGCAGTAGAGCTCTTTTCTTTTTTACAGAAGAGTGTATTTTTTTAATTAACTTTTATTGGCATACAGTTGCTTTACGATGTGGTATTAGCGTCTCTGTGAATGCGTACTAGGTGTTCAGTCATGTCCAACTCTTTGCGACCCCACAGACTGTAGCCTGCCAGGCTTCTCTGTCTGTAGAATTTTCCTAGCAAGAGTACTGGAGTGGATTGCCACTTCCTCCTCCAGGAGATCTACCTAACCCAGGGATTGAACCCACATCTCCTGCAACTCCTGTATCAGCAGACGGATTCTTTACCACTGAGCCACCTGGGAATCCTGTGTTAGCTCTGACTGCACAGCAAAATGAATCAGCCATACATATACATAGGTCCCCTTCCTTTCAGATTTCCCTCCCATTTAGGATACCACAGTGCATTTCTTCCCTAGGGAAGAGGAAAGCAGATATCAGTTAAAAAAAAAAATACAATAATGCGCCAAAGCTTTCTATGAAAGGTAGCTTACTTAAGCAAAATTAAGTTTTCATATCTTTTACAGGGTTCATTCCATGACCCTAAAGGACCGACGGAAATGAATGATATAGAAGGATTTGGAAACCTTTTTAAACTGAGTCCTGGAAGAGAGATAGATACTTGAAAATGTATCAGAAGACATTGGAGACGGAAAAGAGACAGATATCTGGGAAGAAAGGATTCCAAGATGCCCAACTCTTTCAGATGGCCAATTCTGGCTGTAATATACATGCTTCCGTCTTTCCACAAAACTGAATATTTAGCTGGGCATATGATCCCCCATAATGAAAATAATTCCCAGCCTCCTTGCAGCTGGTGTGGCCATGTGACTAAATTCTGACCAAAGGGCTGTAGACAGAGGTCAAATGCAGCATTTCCAGACTGCTTCTTTAAGACAAGGAAACGGTGTCCTTTCCCCTGCTTTCTACCCCATCCTCTGTCCTGCTGCCATTCAGCAACATTACTATTTGGATTTTGAGCACTAGTTGTCACTCAGAGTGGTGAGGCTGAGAGCTGGAGGAAGCTTCCTGGACCAATACCTGCCGCCGGCCCGAGCTCCTTCGGAGACCCAGCTGAAGCCTGTGGAGGCAGAAGACTCTTGCTGTTACATATTATAAACCCTCTGTACTGTTTGTTCTGGAGTTTAGTTCAGTTGCTCAGTTGTGGCCGGCTCTTTGCAACCCCATGAACCGCAGCATGACAGGCCTCCCTGTCCATCACTAACTGCCAGAGTCCACCCAAACCTATGTCCATTGAGTCGGTGATGCCATCCAGCCATCTCATCCTCTGTCGTCCCCTTCTCCTCCCACCTTCAATCTTTCCCAGCATCAGGGTCTTTTCCAGGGAGTCAACTCTTCGCATCAGGTGGCCAAAGTATTGGAGTTTCAGCGTCAACATCAGTCCTTCCAGTGAACACCCAGGACTGATCTCCTTTAGGATGGACTGGTTGGATCTCCTTGCTGTCCAAGGGACTCTCAAGAGTCATCTCCAACACCACAGTTCAAAAGCATCAATTCTTCTGCACTCAGCTTTCTTTATAGTCCAACTCTCACATCCATAGATGACCACTGGAAAAACCGTAGCCATGACTAGATGGACTTTTGTTGGCAAAGTAATGTCTCTGCTTTTCAATATGCTGTCTAGGTTGGTCATAACTTTGCTTCCAAGGAGTAAGCGTCTTTTAATTTCATGGCTGCTAGGAAAATGGCAACCCACTCCAGTATTCTTGCCTGGAAAATTCCATGGACAGAGAAGCCTGGCAGGCTGCAGTCCATGGGGTCGCAAAGAATCAGACACAACTGAGTGAGCACACAGTTTGTTACGGTATTCAATGTGATTTTTAAATACTTAAAAGTTTAAAAAGATTTTAAAACTTGACCAAGAAAGCATCCTTAAAAGAGGTTGGATTAAAGTGGGTCTTAAAGAATCCAAAGAGTTCAGATAAGCAGAATTAATGAGAAAAGAGGGTAAGGAAAAGAAACTGACACGAGTCAAGCATCTCCTAACAATCACTTGCAACTTCCGAGCACTTTCTCTCTCTACCAGGACTTCTGCTAAGTACTTTATTTTATTCATTTCTTACAACAACTCAGAAATGCCAGCATTATTGTTGCCATTTTTAGATAAAGGATCTGGTATTTTTTTTAAGTGTTTCAAAATTTGCTCGGAGTTATACAGCTAGTAACTGATGAACCCAGGTTTGTCTGCTATAGAAGCTTTTCTCTTTACATAAGGTAAAAACAAACATAGGCACTCTGGAAAAAATATGCCTATGGTTTTTGAAAAGGTGATATGCTGGAACGAAATTCATTTTAGGGAAATACTAAAACCTTCTCCCATGAATCGGTGAACGCTCTCTGAATCAAATCTAAATTTAATATTGACTTTAAAAGAATACAATTATGAGGATATATCTGAAACCAAAATTGAAATCTCATAATACTTCCTTTTTTTTTTTTATTCTTTGTACTCTCTTTATTTTTTTTTTTATTAGTTTTGCCATACAATGACATGATATCGCCATGGGTTTACATATGCTCATAATACTTTCTAAAGTCAAGTAAAAGTATTTTTAGATTATGGACATTTAAAAACTATTTATGATACTATTCCTCTCCATCTATGTAGAAAATTAACTGCAATGTATCCTAAATGAAGCATGCCTTTAGATTTAGGAGGATTATAATATGCTTACATTTCAAATATATATTTTATATCATACTCATTTAACCATCTCAATTATCTTATTTAAATTTGGGTTAACATGCTTTGCAAACAACCTATTACTCCTATGTATATTCATTTAGCAACACAACATAAATATTAGAATATCTGGAGAAACAATTTAGGTCTAATAGAATGTTTTGCTGTGTTTCCTAGCTTTTGTCTTCAATACACTCATCAGCTGAATTTGTAGTGTTCCAACTTTCATTTGAATGAGCAAATGTAATTCTGCGTAATATCCCAAATATAATATACATCACATGCTTATTTTTTTAATTTTATTTTATATTGGAGTAGAGTTGATTAACAATGTGTTAGTTTCAAGTGTACAACAAAGTGATTCAGTTATACATATACATGTATCTATTCTTCTTCAAATTCTTTTACCAATTAGGTTGTTACAAAATATTGAGCAGAATTTCCCTAATTAGAGTTTCTACCTATAACAAATAAGCCTGCAATTGTCTGCCCCTGAGATGCTTCAGTGACTCACAGCTGATAGAAATTAGGAAATTTCCTCAATTTTCCACTTTAAATCCATATATGTTCAATAATAGGGCTTCAACAGATATACCAGATGGCAGAGATCATCTGTTATTTTATCTGAATATGAACTTAGTATCTACAATAATAAAAAAACCAGAAGAAATTACTGGAAATAGCCCAAAGTTGACAAAGGTTACAACACAAACTATCTAATGCCAAGTTCTATAGTGGGGGGAATGGAACAGAAGGGTAAATGTATCCCTATGTTCACTGCAGCATTATTTACAACAGCCAATATATGTAAGCAACCTAGGTGCCCATCAACAGATGAACGGATAAAGAAGATGTGGTGTATATACATACACATATACATACAATGGAACACTACACACCATCAAAAGAATGAAATTGTGCCATTAGCTACAACATGGATGGACCTCAAGGGTATTCTGTTAAGGGAAATAAGTCAGAGAAAGACGAATACTGCAAGACCTCACCTATATGTAAAATCTGAAAAACAAATGAACAAACATAACAAAACAGAAACAGAGTCATAAATACAGAGAACAAACAGGTAGTTGCCAGAGGTGAGGAGGTTAGGGGAAGAAAGAATTAGGTGAGGGAAATAAAGAGATACAAACTTCCAGTTACAAAATAAATGAATCATAGGCATGCAGTATACAGTGTGGGGGATATAGTCAATGGTTATACAATATCTTTGTAAAACAATAGGTGTGTCTTGATTTATTATCATGATCATTTTGAAAAATTTAGAAACATCAAATCATTATGCTGTACACCAGGAGCTAACATAGGTCAGAGAGTCTTCAAAGGCAAACAAGCAAACAAGCTCATAGAAAAAAGAGATCAAAATTTTGGTTACCAGTGACAAAGCGTGGGGGGAGGGGAAACTGAATGAAGGTAGTCAAAATGTACAAACTTTTAGTTATCAGATAAACAGTAGGTGCAATGTATAAAATGATAAATAGAATTAACACTGCTATATGTTAAATATGAAAAGTTAAGAGAATCCTAAGAGTTCTCATCACAAGGAAAAAGTTTTGCTTCGAATATTGTATCTCTATAAGATGATAGATGTTTGTTAAACTTATTGTAGTAATCATTTCATGATGTATGTAAGTCAAATCATTATACCATATACCATAAACTTAAAAAGTGCTATATGTCAATTGTAGCTCAATAAAAAAAAAAAAAAGAGAAGAAAAGCTTACTCCCTTTGCTAACACTTTTGAACCTCTAATGACACTAAGTTAAATCGCAAATGGGTCCCTTGCCAAAAGTCTATAAACAAACAGCCTTTTAAGTTTGAAGAAAAAATAAGTCTAAGTAATGCAGCAAAACCAAAGAATAGGTCCACTGTGGAGAAACAAGTCCAAAGCCACTAAGTATAAAATACAAAACAAATAAAGACAGAGGTGGGAGTCAGGAAAGCAAAATGCAAAATATAGCAAAGCAGATATAGAGCCATTCTTCTCTCTGCTCTGAGGTCTTTTTGTCCAAAATCACGGGCAGATTGAAGCCTACCTCTCTATCAAACTTCCAATGGATGTTCTCACTTTGCTAGTGGGAGTGCAAATGGGTACAATATTTCTAGAAAACTTTAAGTCATCAAGAACCTTAAAACTGTTTCAAAAAACCTTTGGATTTCTACAAGATCAACTCAAAGACATCTTAAGGAAATGCTTCTAAATAAGGTAAACAACAATATGCACAAAGATGTCATTTGGGGACTGACTGTTTAT
This sequence comes from Antilocapra americana, assembly GCA_007570785.1. Taxonomy (NCBI): domain Eukaryota; kingdom Metazoa; phylum Chordata; class Mammalia; order Artiodactyla; family Antilocapridae; genus Antilocapra; species Antilocapra americana. The sequence continues at coordinate 28,096,016 of ML660200.1, forward strand.
AATAAACAAATGAAAGAATAACACACTATTAGTAGAACCATTAAATAAATTACCCTTCTCAAAGGAATATCGCTTAAAGTGAAATACTCTCACTAAAAAAAGGGAAAAAATGTTTATGCTGAGTGAAAATGCAGTATAATCAAACTATGTCAAACAGGCTAAAAACAAAGCAAAGTGTGTACCCCCTGGTTTTTCTTTCAGAGGTGAGACAACACCTTCTATTTTCTGTATTCAATTGTCTATGAAGATGATATGCTACTTTTTACAACAAAAAAAAAATCTGGTAAACTTTATTTTTACATAAAGCAGAGTATACTCCACAAAAAGTTAAATGAGGATAAGTCCAAAGAAAGCAGTAAAGAAAGAAAGTGATTATTTCCTCTCTCCCACTAACTAAATACAGTACTGCAGTGCTGATCCAGCCCTGGGGTTTTCCTCCTCCTAATGAGGGGCCTGCCTCAGCTTGCTGCATCATTCAGGGCAGACGAGCATGCGAAGCTCAGGTGGCAGAGTGGATTAAACGAGGAGGCTGTGCGTGTTCCTCAGTTTATCGGCAAATCCACAGTGACACGCATTTTCTTTTCTCCCCCACTCATGAATACTAAACCTTCAGCTGTGCGAGTCTCCATTACTCTGTGCCGCGGCTAAGAGGCCGCCCTTATTACCCTCCGCGGGCGGTGGGCGGGTTACACAGCTGGGCGACGCTCCGCCAGCGCCAGCGAGGCCGAGGGGGTCAACCCAGAGGCACCAGTGGCGAGCGCAGTTTCTTTGAATAATAATTAAGAAAGAGTGTGGATGAATAGATGAAAGAAAAACTCAGTTTATCTTCTATCTAGTCAAAGATGAACAGTTTAGCCACAATCTGAACATCAAAGTCAGTGACTATTTTTAAAGGCTGAAAATGCTCAATGTTAGGAGATTCGTTTGGTTGTTTTTTTTTTAACAGAGAAGCTTAATTGTGGCAAACGGAAGTCATAACCCTCTTTATTTATTCTACTCATCCTCCTTTCCTCCTACTTTCTAAAAAGTCCTGTGAGGCCAAGTTATACTGTCAAAATAGAGCCTCTCAGACCATATCAGACTCTGATTAGTTTCCTTTGGTTTGGCGTCACTGCATCTGCTCAGAAATGCTAATTGTAAAACCAGGGTATAGATATCTGGTTGACTCTTTGTTTTTTGCTTGCTTTTATGCTGCTGACCCAGAAATCCTTTTTCTATGTTATTAAAAAGCACTATTCTGTAATTCAGTGTTTGTCATTTGGTTAGGACCTCTCTGAACCTGGAGACAATTGATACAAAGGAAGAAGGAATAGACACACCATATCAAGGAATGTTTCCTTACCTATTCATACAGTGTCCGACAACATGAGCGCTCACAAACATTTGGTGAGTCGAGGAAAGCTATCATCTACTGTTCTAAAATCATTTCATAGGCAAGAACCACGCCAAAGAAATCTTTTATCTCTTCCAGCACACATTACAGTCATGGGTCCATAGTAGGTAGTCAATCAAAATCTTAGGTAAATAGCCTTCCCCCAAATCGATATTATGAGCAAACACATATGACCTGCTAAGCAAGTTTTATGCAAGGTACCTAAGAATAAATTTGTCTTTCACTTCCACATTCTTCTGCTGTCCAACTGTCTTTCACAGATGGATATCCAATCTTTCTCCCACTTTTAAAATTTAATCATATACCATGACTCCCCACTGAAACACCAGCTTGAACTGAATTTGAATGCGGATGTGAATGACTGAAAATTACGACTCGTAATAAGCCTTTCCTGTACCTCTCCTTCTGCAGCCTTGCTTAGTGTAATAAACACACCTTACTACCCCTGAAAGTGACTGCGTTAGCCGCAAGACAATATCGAACACCATGGACACAGCTGAAAAAAATCAATAATCACTTTACACTGGTATTTGACTAGAAGCAAGGCAACTGCTTTCGAAAATCTGATTTTTTTGGAAAACTCAGTGGTAAAACAAAGTAGATTATACAGCCACTTAAAGTATATATGAAACCTCCAAAGCAATTTTGAGAGTAGTGATGCCATACATAACGGGCTCCATATTACTATATTATAGCATAATGCACTCAAGTAACTTAAAGAGCCATTCAGAGCAGGGGATAATTTCTCAGGGATCTGTGAGAAAACTAACAAGCTCAGTCATTGAGGCTGTACTGGATATCCTGGGCAAATATTACCCATTGATAAGAAACAGGGCATTCAAATGGGTATACCTTTATTTTTCTCCTGGGCTTTTGGCTTCTCTTCTTTTCACAGATATTTGTAAGGCCTCCTCAGACAGCCATTTTACTTTTCTGCATTTCTTTTTCTTGGGGATGATCTTGCTTCCTGTCTCCTGTACAATGTCAAGAACCTCCATCCATAGTTCATCAGACACTCTAACAGATCTAGTCCCTTAAATCTATTTGTCACTCCCACTGTATAATAATAAGGGATTTATTTGATTTAGGTCATACCTTACCTGAATGGTGTAGTAGTTTTCCCTACTTTCTTCAATTTCAGTCTGAACTTGGCAATAAGGAGTTCATGATCAGAGCCACAGTCAGCTCCTGGTCTTGTTTTTGCTGACTATAAATAGCTTCTCCATCTTTGACTACAAAGAATATAATAAATCTGATTTCAGTGTTGACCACCTGGTGAAGTCCATGTGTAGAGTCTTCTCTTGTGTTGTTGGAAGAGGGTGTTTCCTATGACCAGTGCATTCTCTTGTTCTATTAACCTTTGCCCTACTTCATTCTGTACTCCAAGGCCAAATTTGCCTGTTACTCCCGGTGTTTCTTGACATCCTATTTTTGCATTCCAGTCCCCTAAAATGAAAAGGACATCTTTTGGGGGGCTTAGTTCTAGAAGGTCTTGTAGGTCATCATAGAACCGTTCAACTTCAGCTTCTTCTGCATTACTGGTTGGGGCATAGACTTGGATTACTGTGATATTGAATGGTTTGCCTTGGAAACGAACAGAGATCATTCTGTCATTTTTGAGATTGCATCCAAGTATTGCATTTCAGACTCTTTTGTTGACTATGATGGCTACTCCATTTCTTCTAAGGGATTCTTGACAACAGTAGTAGATATAATCGTCATCTGAGTTAAATTCACCCATTCCAGTCCACCTTACTTCACTGATTCCTAGAATGTTGATGTTCACTCTTGCCATCTCCTGTTTGACCACTTCCAATTTGCCTTGATTCATGGACCTAACATTCCAGGTTCCTATGCAATATTGCTCTTTACAGCATAGGACCTGGCTTCCATCATCAGTCACATCCACAACTGGGTGTTGTTTTTGCTTTATCTCCATCTCTTCATTCTTTCTGGAGTTATTTCTCCACTGATCTCCAGTAGCATACTAGGCAACTACCGACCTGGGGAGTTCATCTTTCAGTGTCCTATCTTCTTGCCTTTTCATACTGTTCCTGAGGTTCTCAAGGCAGGAATAGTGAAGTGGTTTGCAATTCCCTTCTCCAGTGGACCACATTTTGTCAGAACTCTCCACCATGACCCATGCATCATGGGTGGCCCTACAAGGCATAGCTCATAGTTTCATTGAGTTAGACTAGGCTGTGATCCATGTGATTAGATTAGTTCCAAAGAATAACAAGGAGAGATAAGAAAGCCTTCCTCAGTGATCAGTGCAAAGAAATAGAGGAAAACAATAGAGTGTGAAAGACCAGAGACCTCATCAAGAAAATCAAAGATACCAAGGGAACATTTCATGCAAAGATGGGCTTAATAAAGGACAGAAATGGTATGGACCTAACAGAAGCAGAAGATATTAAGAAGAGGTGGCAAGAATACACAGAAGAACTGTACAAAAAAGATCTGCATGACCCAGATAATCACGACCCAGTGTGATCACTCATCTAGAGCAAGACATCCTGGAATGTGAAGTCAAGTGGGCCTTAGGAAGCATCACTATGAACAAAGCTAATGGAGGTGATGGAATTCCAGTTGAGCTATTTCAAATCCTGGAAGATGATGCTGTGAAAGTACTACACTCAATATGCCAGCAAATTTGGAAAACTCAGCAGTGGCCACAAGACTGGAAAAGGTTAGTTTTCATTCCAATTACAAACGAAGGCAATGCCAAAGAATGCTCAAACTACTGCACAATTGCACTCATCTCACACGCTAGCAAAGTAATGCTCAAAATTCTCCAAGCCAGGCTTCAACAATACATGAACCGTGAACTTGCAGATGTTCAAGCTGGTTTTAGAAAAGGCAAAGGAACCAGGGATCAAATTGCCAACATCTGTTGGATCATTGAAAAGGCAAGAGAGTCCCAGAAAAATATTTGCTTCTGCTTTATTGACTACGCCAAAGCCTTTGACTATGTGGAGCACAACAAACTGTGGAAAATTCTGAAAGAGATGGGAATACCAGACCACCTGACCTGCCTCCTGAAAAATCTGTATGCAAGTCAAGAAGTAACAGTTAGAACTGAACATAGAACAACAGATGGGTTCCAAACAGGGAAAGGATTATGTCAAGGCTATATATTGTCACCCTGCTTATTTAACATATGTGCAGAATACATCATGTGAAATCCTGGGCTGGAAGAATCACAAGCAGGAATCAAGATTACTGGGAGAAATATCAATAACCTCAGATATGCAGATGACACCACCCTTATGGCAGAAAGAGAAAAAGAACTAAAGAGCCTCTTCATGAAAGTGAAAGAGGCGAGTGAAAAAGTTGGCTTAAGCTCAACATTCAAAAAACTAAGACCAGGGCATCCAGTCCTATCACTTCATGGCAAATAGATCTGGAAACAATGGAAACAGTGAGAGACTTTATTTTGGGGGGCTCCAAATTACTGCAGGTGGTGACTGCAGCCATGAAATTAAAACTTACTTGCTCCTTGGAAGAAAAGCTATGACCAACCCAGACAACCTATTAAAAAGCAGAGACATTATCAACAAAGGTCCGTCTGGTCCAAGCAATAATTTTTCCAGTGGTCATGTATGGATGTTAGAATTTGACTATAAAGAAAGCTGAGTGGTGAAGAATTGCTGCTTTTGAACTGTGGTGTTGGAGAAGACTCTTGAGAGTCCCTTGGACTGCAAGGAGATCCAACCAGTCCATCCGAAAAGAAAGCAGTCCTGAGTATTCATTGGAAGGACTGATGTTGAGGCTGAAACTCCAGTACTTTGGCCACCTAATGCAGAGAACTGACTCAACTGGATAAGACCCTGATGCTGGGAAAGACTGAAGGTAGGAGGAAAAGGGGATGACAGAGGATGAGATGGTTAGATGGCATCATTGGCTTGATGGACATGAGTTTGAATAAGCTCCGGGAGTTGGTGATGGACAGAGAAGCCTGGCATGCTGCAGTCCATGGGATCGCAAAGAGTCAGACCCAACCGAGCGACTAAATTGAACTTATCCATTAAGGCAGGAGCTTCTGGTTGTTTTGCTCCCCACTATCTTCCCAGAACCTAGAAAATTACTCAGAACATAGTAGGCCCTCACTAAATGCTTAGTGAATGGAGGACTGGATGCTACTGTGAGGTTATTCGATTTACTTTAAATATCAGCTGATAATTTATGAAACAGTTTACATTCACAATGGTTTTAGGTAACACTGGCAAGTTAAAATATAGATCAAAACATTCAAACCATAACGGCAATAGTCAATGTTTTATTGATCAAAGGTTGTTTTGTTTTTGTTCTTGTTTTTGTGGAATCTTAGTTACCTAACCAGATATTGAACCTGGGTCACAGCAGTTAAAGTGTCAAGTCCTAACCACTGGACTGCCAGGAAATTCCCTGATGAAAGTTTTTTGTTTTTTTTAATGATGTCCACTTTATCCATCTGTCAAAATTACTGAGTGCAGGAAGGGGGAAGGAGTGTAAATGAAATAGGAGTGGCAGATGGTGACACTTGTTGAAACTGCATGGTAGGTACTTGGAAGTCCATTATACTATTTTTGTTGTATAGGTTTGAAATGTTCCATATTCAAAGATCTTCAACACACCTATATTGACGATTAAGAGGCACAAACTACTATATATAAAATAAACAAGCTACAAGGATATATTGTACAGAATAAGGAAAATAGCCAATATTTTATAACTATAAAATATGGAAGTGAAAGTCACTCAATCGTGTCCAACTCTTTGCAACCCCATGGACTGTATGGTCCATGGAACTCTCCAGGAGAGAATACTAGAGTGGGTAGCCATTCCCTTCTCCAGGGGATCATTCCAACCCAGGGATCAAACCCAGATCTCCCTCACTACAAGTGGATTCTTTACCAGCTGCACCACCAGGGAAGCATAAAATGTGGAATATAACCTTTAAAAACTGTGAATCATGATGTACACCTGAAATTTATATAACATTGTAAATCAGCCACACTACAATTTTTAAAAAGCCTGTATTGAAGCTTGTTTCCAAGTTGAACTGAAAAATAAGGAAAAAGAAGCTTATCAATTTTCATGGTAGCCTATGAATTTTTTGATATTTTGGTGTCTTTCTCTACATTCACATTTTTAAACTCTGTGCTTTCCCCAGAAACTCTCCTCAGGAACACAGCCACCAGAAGTCACAGAATTCCCCCAAGTAAACTTTAAAGGCTTTCCTATCTTGATCGAGGTCATGAAGCCATGCAAGTATGAGGCCAAACTGTGTAGAACACCATGTCTGGAAAGGAGCACAGCCTTCGGAGGCAGTAAAGGGATGCCCCTCCCAGAAGGGGTGAAAGCAGGTAAAGCCTCATTGTACACACCTGCACCATCCTCCCCTGTTGCCTAGAACGGGACAATAGGCCTGATTACAGACCCAGCTGTGACAAGCCAGTCCACCCTCCTCCTGACTCATCTCTCTAAAATACAGCCAATCTACGACTCTGGGAATAGCTAAAACCCTTTACAAATAATGCTGGATCTGGGGATTAAAAAAACTTTTGAATGCTAAAACAGTCCTGAAACAAAGAAAAGTCAGTTCTGCATTTTCATACCCCTTTTTAGATGTCTACAATCCTCAAACATCAAAAGACACATAATTTTATATAAGAAATGATGTCTGTCTTACAGTATGGTGATCATTCAACCTTGTTGATGCACTTTTTAAATTATTTCAGCATATGAAATATTTTTCATGGGCTGGGACAAGTTCATTCTAACCTCATAGTCAGAGAAAGACCTATACCTTCTGAAACAACCTGGAAGAATATAACTACAGCTCTCACCTTCCCAAATATGACCAACTGAATTTTGAAGAGATATTAAGAGCTTCATGATTCTACTCTGACACTCTGACCTCTAATCCATTTGCCTGCCACAGTTCACCAATTCACTGAAGCCCTAACTTGAGGAAAAAAAGAATACCATACTTGGGTTCATTTAAACTCCTGACTGCTTGGGCAATTATTACCCAGCAGGTACCTGATATGAAATTTTCCAAAGAAACTATTTAAAGAAGAGGTTTTAAAGATTGGTGACTAGCAACAGTAATACTGAGTTCGGATATGTCTATTATCCACCTTATACATTTGTTAAAAATAGTTGCAGGAAAATTATTTTTAAATGCCAAGAAGACATTATTTCAATAAAAAGGCTTCTATCACCACCTAACACCCATTAGGATGACTACTATCCAAAACACAGAAAATAACGAGACTTGTTGACAATATGGAGAAACTAGGATACTTCTGCTCTGTTAAGAGTATAAAATGATGTAGCCACTATGGGAAACAGTACAGTGGTTCTTCCAAAAGTTAACTCAATTACCATGCAATTAGTGGATCGAGTATTACATGCCAAAAAGAAATGAAACAGTGTTGAAGGGATACCTATACACTCATATTTACAGCAGCATTATTCACAATAGCCTGGAGAAGGAAATGGCACCCCACTCCAGTGTTCTTGCCTGGAGAATCCCAGGGACGGGGGAGCCTGATGGCTGCCATCTATGGGGTCGCACAGAGTTGGACACGACTGAAGCGACTTAGCAGCAGCAGCATTCACAGTAGCCCAAAGGGGGCAGCAAATCAAGTGATCAACAGATGACTGGATATACAAAATGTAGTATATACATGCAATGGAATATGATTTGACCTTAAAAAGGAAGGAAATTCTGACACATGCTACAATACAAATGAGTCTTGAGGAGTGTATTAAGTGAACTAAGCCAGTTACAATAATAATAATGATAATGTATGATTCCACTTATATGGGTCACATAGAGTAGTCAAATTCATAGAGACAGAAAGTAAAATGTGACAGCCAGAGGCTGGTAGAGAGGTGAGTTGTTTAGTGGGTGTAGAGTTTCAGTTTTAAGAAATGAAAAGAGTTCTGGAGACTGGTTGTACAACAACATAGTGCACCTAACTACTGAAAAATATGCTTTAAAATGGATGTGATGGTCAATTTTATCTTGTATGTATTTTACCACAATTTTTTAAATCAATTAAAAAAAGGGCTATTGTCTATCTAGTAGAACAAAGACTTTCTCCTCCTGTTTTCTGGAGTCTTGAAATCATTACTGACACTACATGTACAAGTAACCATGCTCTGACACAGCTTTCAGATGAATTGCTCCAAGGCTGCAGTGTAAATCAACTGGAAGCACCAAAGCAGGGCTGCAGATGGCAGTGAAGAAATCATGGTGGATAGAGCTTGATGAGGTGCAACTTTGAGAGAGAAAGAGGCTGAGTTTGGCTTTGTCCAAATACCATAAAAGGCATGAGATAGAAAAAAGTCCAAATTGTTGCTTTCAACTATCTTGGTAATTGCTTACATACTGTATCAGCAAGGTCCATCATATCTACTATACCACTCAGGGCAGGAAAATATGAGAGTATGGACCCAATTTTAGATTTAACAAATGCAATAATGATTGTAGTTGGATCACCGCTTCCTGCCACTCACCCATCCCTCACACTTCTTACACACAGATTTACTGAACAGCAACTATAAACCAACTGCTGGATATAACTGTGGCATTCTGGTGCCAGAAGAGCTTCCAGAGATAATCTGTCTCAAAGCAACCTCAATCACTTGGTATTAGCTGTCTTGAATGTGATGCTGGGAAGGTTCTAAAGTTATGTCTGGGCTCAGTTGGAAACTATGACTTGATGGCCCAGATCATTCAGAGAGGCTGAAACAGAACTATAAAACTACCTATAATAAAACTACCTGTCCAGAACCTGTTCTGTTGAAAAGCAACTCCTCATGGATGAAGAAGCAAGTTGGTAAGCCATAAAATGGATCCGTTTTACATACCCCTTCTAGTTCCAGCTCTCAGAACAGGAAAGAACTTGAAGGTGGGAGGAGGGGGGGGGTAGTTTTGGAATATCTTCTTCAATATAACTGTGCTTGAGTACTGGTGAGAGAACAGGTCTGATATCAGTTTTTCATCATAGCCAGAAGTGGAAGGATGTTTTATTTTCAATAAATTATTCTACTACTGGATGGTACCAAAAATGAAAAGGCTCACTCATAATGTTATCATTTTAATATATTCATACTGTTCATGGGGTTCTCAAGGCAGGGACACTGAAGTGGTTTGCCATTCCCTTCTCCAGTGGATCACTTTTTAATATATTCAACTTAGAATTTTGGTATTTTCTTAAATTATTTTCTCCTATGCTTTTTTATATCATTATAATAATAGTGTAAATACAATTTTATATCCTAGCAAGAACTCCAAGGAAAAATGTACAAAATTTTAAAGTGTAAATCCTTTTAGAACTCTTTAGTAAGTGATATGAGGATTCAAATAGTCAAATGTAATCTGTGGCACCAAAGAACTCATGATCTACTTAAGGAGAACAAAAAAATGTATAACACTTAAATGTTTTTCAACTCAATGATGAAGCCTATTTTCTATAATCTCTTGACTTCAAAACAAAAAACGAATATTATTTCCTTTTTTCTTTTTTCGTAAACAAATGGCCAAAGGGGACTTTAAACCTAAAAACTGAATAACTAAACAAAATGAACATCACAGGGCAATTTCAGAAATTTTGCTTAAGCTTCCTTTCTTCAAAGAAACATCTATGAAAATTGCTTTCCTCCATCTTTCATTTATTATATCCTCCCAGTAGTAAATATGCTACACATGCTCGTGGGCTAGCCAGCCAGCTTTTGGCTGACCTATATATCTAGTTAATTTAAGATCAAGCCACCGAGGTACTAAGCAGACCACAATGTCTGCTTCTGATGAGCTGTTATCCTGTGAAGCCAATGTGCTCAGGATAGGATTTCACAGTAGGGATTTTCCACATCTATGTTGTAGAAGAAATTATCTGTGGTGTAATAGATTTTTTTGCCAGACCAACTGAGTCAGCACTTGGTAGTGTCAATCCCTCTCCCCTCTAAGGTTTTAGATTCATGCTTATTCTGGAATTGACGCAGGCCAGCATGATGCCTTAGAAGTCATTCTTCAGACTAGAGAGGGCCAGGAGGGGCTCATGACATTTCTCACTCTTTTGCAGCCAGACCTGATGGGCAGCTATCTTTAAAGGAGTTTCTCTCTTCAGGGTAAATTGCTTAGCCAACAAATCTGTGAAACACATCATGTGTATTATAATCTGACTTGTATGTAGAAGTCTAAGGATTTCTCAAAAGCAAAGTGTAAAATTATGAAAAAATGTTATTCGGCCTTCTTCTGAATAAAGTGACTTGGCTATTTCTGTTTGCATACCCAAGCCAAAATTTCTTTATAAATAAAGCATGGTATGATATGAAGTTTATGTTTCAAAGAAAATACCATTAATAATACTTTGAGTTTTATAATATCCATTCTATCCAACAAAAACAAATGAACAAGCCCATAAAGACAAATAAGTAATTTAACATGAAGCAGAGGGATGTTCAGGTAAGTCAAATGTTGGCAGGGTAGTAACATCTTTTATTCTTTTTTGGTACAATTCCTAGATTTCTTTAAAGTGCATGTAAATTAGCCTTTTGACACTTACATGTTCCCAGATATTTATAAACTCCCAAATCAGAACTGTTTTTGATACCTACTGGTTCTCTTCCAAATCATGTTTCATCAAGAGGCACACATTTCTGAGGCAGACCGTCGCATCACTCAAGTCTTTCCCTCTCAATTACCATTTTCACACACACACACACCTATTATAGATGAAAATTAGCAGAGAAAAACAAAGCTTTAAAACTATATTAAAATACAGGAGCCAGACACTCTTCTAGGCTCACCAGAAAGCATATACTGAGCTGTCACCTACTATCCTTTACCAACCTCAAATCACACCTTTTCAAAACTGCAATAAAATATGTATCATAGACCTTGAGATCCAAGAGAAACCACTGAAAACTGCAAATATCAAATCCTTGAAGGATAAAGATCAAGTGGTATTGGCTAGCTGATAATGATGCAAAGCTTACAGTGCAGTATATAAATATTCTTCAGAAGGCTTAAAAAGACATCAGAGGACTCCAGTAGTGTAAAACGGAGAGATTTAACATTCAGAAAACAACATCATGGAGTTACCAAAAAGTTCATGTTAGAGAATGGCTGGTATAGGTGTAGCGGATCAACTAAACAAACAGTGTGTGTGTGTGTGTGTGTGTGTGTGTGTGTGTGGATGTGTGTGTGTGCTCAGTCATATTTGACTCTTTGTAGCTCCATGAACTGTAGCCCACCAGGCTCCTCTGTCCGTGAGATTCTCCAGGCAAGAACACAAGAGTGGGTTGCTTCTCCACTCCGCTCCAGAAGATCCTCTCCAAGGGATTTTCCCAACCCAGGGATAGAACCCACATCTCCTGGGTCTCTGCATTGGCAGGCAGCATTCTTTACCACTGAGCCATCTGGGAATCCCAATCAAGCCTTAGAGGGTCTAAATCAAATAGATTCTTCCTTGTGCTGGTTGTATTGATATCTTCAAGGGATCACTGGAGGTAGGTGGTCTACTGCACATTAGTATACTTATAACATAAGAGCAAGTGTCCCTTTTATTCTACCCATATCTATAGTAGACTTATTTCTTAAAGTAAATATTTTTCTAAATATGACATCTTAAGTGCTTTTAAGGTCACTTTATGACTACAACACCCAAGAAAACACATTTCATTTTTTTCTAAGGTCATAAAAGAAACCCGAATAGAAAATCACAGAAAGGTGACAGCAATTATCATTTATTACACCAATAAATAAGCTTTGGTCTCCACAGCCAAAATCAGAGCTGAAGCCACGAAAAAGCCTGAGCAATGACAAAGGAAAATGCTTTTCTCCTTTTCCCATTCTTTTAAGATTTCCAAAGGATCACTAACATGATCCAAGTAAACTACAGAAGGAAATGAGTGGCAAATGACAGTCATAGGATTACAGTACAGTAATACTAGCACTGAGTATTTAATGAAATGAAATTCTAGTCCTATAGATATCAACAATTTAGGAACTGCTAAGGTGTAGTATTAAATAGGCTTTATTCACTGGCTCAAAGAGTCAGCCAAATGCCTGAATCTGACAAACCTGTTTTCAACCAAGAATGCATTAAATCTTTAAACATCCAAAGACACATAGAAAAAAAGTCTTCCAGTGTAGACTGAGAAAAAAAAAATCTCTATGCTTGAAATGCAATGTTTGCAGACTAGAATATTTTGAAGAAATAACTAAGGGTGCCCAAGCTTTAAAAGAGTGATAAAGCCTTTTACGCTTACCCTGCCGCTCTTTGCATTTGACATCTGTCAAGTATCAAGGAAGGAAGAACAAAAGCAAAAGAGAGAGATAAAGAACACAACCCAGCAATCTGTTCAGGCTTTGCCTGTGTTTCTCATGGATCAGAGTATGCACAGAGATCCCTGTCTTTTTCCACGCTGTCAAGAATTGAGTCAATAAAGGGGAAGAGGGGGTTTTGAACATGCACTTAAAGAGGAGAGGTTTTTTTTTAAGACTTGGGGACTTCTGTGTGATGGTTGTTTTATTGCTAAAAAGCAAGAGGTCTAGTATTGAATTTCCTGATGTTTATGTCACAATATACACCATCCAAGGACCGGTCTTGGGGCCTTACCTTTGCATATATAATGAAGAAAGAGATCAACCTCTGTCTTCAATCCCAGCTCTAAAAGGCCTTCAACCTGTACACAGGAAAGATCCTTTCAAGGCTAGTTTTTACCATCGTTTCTCCTTCTGAGTCAAAACCATTGCTTGTATTCACATCCTCAGCCTCCTAACAAAAGTAACATGCAATTCATTTCTGATTCTCAGAAGTGAAATATACTAGGTAGGAAATTACACACTAGGATTACACGGGCAATTAACCAGCTTTGTCAATTGAAGTAGTGACAGCTGTTAATCATATCTTCTAATTCTTTTCTATTTTTTAATCTGTTATTATTACTCTTATAACAATTTTCTGATCTCTTTGCTTTCTCTCAATCTTTTTCTCCTTCAGAAAATCCTCAGTGAACTCTTCCTGACCTTCTTTTATGTTGAGTAATTTTCCCCCTGGAAACACTCGCTTCATTTCATTTCAGCCCTCTAGTTTCCTCATTCTAGCTCCCTCTGCTGATTGCAACCAATTTGTTTTCAAAGGCCCAGGCAGCCATCAAAGGAAAGCATTAACTCACACGCCTGCTCTGTAACCTCCAATGATGGTAGAAAAAATGCTTCTTGGTCAAACATGGGGACATTTTTCAGACCATATGGTCCACCCTTTTATTAAAATGAAAACTGAGTTGCTTTTTTTAAAGACTCCACTGAAAATAAGCGTACTGTATGATTTTAACATTTCTTCATTCACTAACCATTATCACACGACATCTGCAGGGACCTACTGACTTCTTGCTCTGATTTTAAGTCACTGACAAATCACATGATTGTTATTAATACCATCACTATGCTGCGAAAATTCTGAACAGGAGTTGGTTCCATAGCAGTTCTATTAGTTAGGGTTTCTAGAGGAAACAACAGAATCCCCTCTGGCTAACTGAAGCAGAAAGGAGATTTTATTATTAGGTAACTTACAAAATCATAGAGAGACTAGAGGCTCAGGTTCCAGGAAAATGCCCCAAACAATGCCACAGAACTAGCCTAAGGAAGACTTGACTTTACTGTCCCTGCCACCATCTCCAGGACAAATACTATTTCTTGCCACCTATGCCACACCTGAAAGTCAGCTGCCCCCACAGCCTGGCAAACCAGAGAATGAAAGTCAGCACTGTTCCATTTCCTCCAGCTCTAGCAAATGAAAGCCTCACACAGGCATTCTCACTGAAAGCCCAGCATCCCACACTTACTCTAAACAGCAAAGAACACTGAGACTCATCATGTGGGAATTTCCCCAAATATGCAAAGGCTATTCAAAGGTAAATGAACAGCCAAAGATCTCACAAATGGGGACTCCATTTGCTAAATGAAAAGCAGAATTCTAGGCCCCTCTGGCTCCATTCCCCTGGTCTTGCCCGTTTTACTGCAGCACATTACACTCACAAATGACACATTTCTGCGGTGAACAGAGAGAAATAAACATTCTCTCTATCCACACATATCCAGAGCAATAGTGGAATGCAGTAAGTCCTTAGCCAGACTTATTCCAACAACAACAAATGCTTACACATTTACTTATGTTTAATCCAACAAATAAACATCAAGTACTGGTTATATCTAGAGCTTGTTCTGGGTGCTGAGGGAACGAGTAAACTACAGTCCAATCCACAAGGAATTTGTAGCTTGGGAACAGGGGAAAGATTTGGAGACTAAATAGAATACACCTTGACAAATACCACACAATAAAAAATATGTGCAATGTGTCAAGGGAAAAAAAAGGAACAAGCAACTCTACCTTGAATTAGAACGCTGGGGAAGTGGGCTAACAATCTTCGACTTACACGTGCAAAAGACTTTCATAGATGAGGAGAAAGGACTGTTCAAGCAGAGAATCTAGTGAGACCTAAAGTGTCTCAGCCTTCAGCAATGCCAGGCATGCTTCCAAGCATTTTACACGCAGTAACTCATTGAACCCACGAACAAACCAATGATGCAGCTACTATTAACAGTCCTGTTTCACACGGAGTCAAATGTGGGTGTCCTGATGCCAGCATCCAGGCTGTCACCGTGATCCCAGTAGCCTAAGCACAGATACAGCGCATTCAACGCACAGCTGAAATGTTGTGTTGTCACTGCATATAATGGTTTGGGGCTAAAGAAAAGACTTAAAGTTATCATTAACTGCCTTAAATTTAAATAGTTTTCTTAATCAGCAAGAGTTACAATCAATGTGGCTTATCTTTGCCAGGACAACAGCAGTGAGGGGGAAGGGTAAACTTCTTTTTTTTTTTAATTATTTTCAAAACTGATAACAGAAAAAGTGGAAGCTGTGAAAAGCAAAGTGAGTCTTGCTCTGTGCTACAATGGTTCCCAGATAAACTTTGGGGCCTGAGTGTTCCTGGTGACAAGAGGCTGCCCTCCTCCTCTAACAGTGTTGATGCCCAGGGTGGCTTGGCTTGGCTAGGCACCTCTGTTCATCTTCATCGCTCATACCACATCCCTGGGACCATGATCACTTCAGAGGGAAGCACAGTAAATATTCTACTGAAGCCAAGTTCAGAAACCTCGTCACTTGAAGCACAGAAAATTAAGCCAAGCTACTTTTTTGAATACCTCCCCAAACAGAATAACAATAATAGGAAAGAAGGATCAGCTGGTCTACTTATGCGACTCATCCATCCCTGACGTCTGTGATCCTGTGATATGATTCTAATTTGCCTTCACGGAGGGCTGTCTGCTGAGCTAATTGTATGCACCCCTTTGTGCTCGCCTCTTATGTTTATTTCATTACAATATTTACAAAAGGACTTGAGAAATAAGTCACTATGCAAATGGAAGTATGAATACACGATTCAGAGGAATATTAAAATTCATTAACCTTATTTACATTTAAACTATTATCATGTATATTTGAGCACAGTGCACCTGCCAGAATAGATGCGAAGCCACATCAGCAGTCCATTGAATAATCTATTCACTGTCTTTATTTACCCGTCAAGTAAGGTAAAAACTTCCTCATCTTAGACACGTTCAAAATCACGACCAAGCTGATTTAAATTTAATACAAATTTATTCATTAGCGGTTCTTATTTCTATAGAAGTCTAAAACAAATTTCAAGTTGTCCTTTGGCATTTGGAGGCTCTATTCCCTTAAAGAATTTTCTCATCTTTGTTAATTTTGAAGTACTATGATTCTCTTATCATCCACTGGGAAATGAAGGAGACCAAGCTCATCATTTAAAAGACTGACACGTAAAGACATACATGTATGACACCATCCCTCGCCTCCCCCCACACACACCCCAGTTCTATAAGAAAAGAAAAAAGAAAAACAATCAAGTTGGTGGCTTGGTATTAGGCAAAGCAATCAGCTGGTTGGAATTTCTATTTTTTCAGTCATTTATTTGACACTGTCTTGATCTAGTTAGTGTACGGGCTCAAGTAACAAGTCAAAACAGCGAGCAGAGCCACTGTGATCTTTAACGCCTTCTGTGGCAGTGGGAACTGAATCTGCCTCAGTCTGCTTGGTTTCGGGTTATATAGCAGAGAACACAATAGGAAAGATGCGTAATGTATAACCACTGTCTGCCAGGGTAAATCCAATTAAAGGGCAGTTTTTCTGTTCTACCAATACCTTCATGGGTTTGTGAATGCAAGTTGGCAAGTGGGAGTTGATGAGAGATCAACACAACAGAGAGATAGTATTTTGAAGATCCAAAGGAGCTAATGAGAAGGGAAGAAGCTGAGTACTGTAGGAGGCGAGGGTCAAAAGAATAGCCCCAAAGCCAGGACAGCTGACAAGAAACAACAGCAATTTCTAATAGGCCATTATTAACTGGCTTCTTGTGGGGTATTTAATATAAATACTTCCTCGCCACTCTTCAGTAAAGTGTGCATGTTCATAAGTGCTTTATGTGTGAGTAGATTCTTAGAAGGAGTGTTTAGATTTCCATCTAAGTCATTGTGGGGCAGCAAAGCATCAGCTTAAGAACCTGGAACCTAGAAGCAGAGGGCTCAGTACGAGCAACATGCCTGGAGAACATGTGGCATCTAAGAGCTGCTGCATAATCAATAATCGATCATAATAACATAATCAAGTCACAGAAATGACACGTTTGAGCAGTGGCTCTCAAACTCTAACTTGTATCTGAATCACCTAGTGGACTTGTTAAAACAAATCCCTATGCTCACACCTGAGATTTTCATTCAGTAGGTCTGGGGTGGGCCCAAAACTTGTATTTCTATCAAGTTCCCAGGTTATGCTGATGTTCCTGGAAATGGGACCACACTTTGCGAATAATTCTTTCTAGCTCTAGAGATGGCAGGCACCCTCAGTTGACATAATTTTGTTATTTATCACCTGAAAGCCCTACTAACCATAAGGCAGTAATTCTTACTTCTTGATGCATATTAGTATCACTAGGGAGATTTTTTAACAGATCAATAATAATGCCTAGGCCCACCCCACTAGTTAATGCAAAATTCTCAGAGGTGGGAAACGAGGCCTTGATATTTTTTAAATACTCTCCAGAAGCTGCCTGTAATGCCAGGATTGGGAGGTACCACCATGAGGTAACAATCAAAGGCAGAATCCTAGTAAGCAGAATCATGCTTTCTGGCACATGTAGCTCTGATGTGGAGAATGGACAATAGGACACACTGGCTTGAATGGACAAGCCCAGACTTTGGAAAGAAAGACAGCATTTAAAGAACCACACCACAGCCTCTCACTCAAAGGCACAAGAGCAGTAGGCATTCAAAAGCAGAACAGACTTTTTTAAGCCTGGAGATTAACATGGGTCAAAATAAGAATAGAAAGCTTAAGAAAACCTTTGGAAATAGCACCTATACCATAGATATCTACAGTGTCAACTACAGATGGAATAGTTTACAAGCCTTTGCATTAGAACTGTACAAAAAAGAAGCTTAATCTCTTTAGCTAACTCTATATACAGTTCTAACAACCATCAGCCTAACACCATGCATACAAACTGAAAAGTGGGAGCTGAAGAGAGATAAACACAGTGGGAAGAATGTAACTGAAGATTCAAAGGCGTGAATAATTATGTGTGTGGTGAGGCAGAAACAGGGCACAGGAGTGTACCTGCATGTATGTATTGTGTGTGTGTGTGTGTGTGTGTGTGTGTGTGTGAGTTTGTGTATCCCAGAGGAGTTGGAGCTAAGACCTAAGAACATCTAACTTCCAAAATTAGATGCACCACCCCCCACCTTCCATCTAGTCACAACCTTTGATGGGCATGGAGCCCACAAACCTCCTGTAAAGAACTTGGGGTATGCGCACACTTTGAGGTCCAAACTCAAAGTGTACCCACTTCAGAAAAAGAACCCAAGTTGGCTAAACAATGTGGATCTCCTTGGAGCAAAACCTTGAGGAAAAAATAATGGAGAGGGATGAGAGGAGACACCTAGCCACCAAAATGACGGACTTCACAGAAGAATGCAAGCATCTGGGGAAAGTGATGGTTCTAGGCACCAAAGGAGGCTTTATTTGAATCACTTTATAGGCATTTTTGAAAAGCAAACAATTATTGCATCAAGATTTTTATACATTACTTTTAGCAAAGGAACATTATCATCAGGCAAAATCGTATCAGAAGCCAAATTATAAAGCAGGAAAAGACAGAACTGCTCCAAAAGGAAACAGGGCCAGCCCTGTCCCCATACTGGGGCTCACCTTCCCCCCTAGTATCCCTGAGAATCCCTGCACAACACACTTTGAAAACCACTGGATAAATCATTTGGTATCGTTAATCTGAAATTTTCACTCAGAAAACTGATCTTGCTCTATATAAGATAAAAAGGGAACTGTGAAGTATAGATGAAATAAAAGCTTTTACTTCTCTTATTCTTAAATTTAAAGAAGAGAGAACTGTGGTTATTTTCATTGTATACTGGCAAATAAGGGGTTAGACTACTCTTTGGTTTCAAAGTCATGACAGGTGCCAGGGGAAGAACCACCAGCAGAGCTTAGCCCAGCTCAGAGAGCAGCTCTGGGGTCAATGTTTAGAAGGACTGCCTTGGTCAGAAAGTTAGTTAATGTGTCCTTGTGCACAAGCCTCCAGAGGTCAAGTAAAGCACCACCCTACACCCTAGGCTTTTCCTCTCTATGTATTTTCTTAAGGTCCAAAGAAGGTCCACTCGGAAGTACCCTTATGCCTGTACATCAGGGTCAACCTGCCTGGAAGCAGGTCCTGTGTGGCATAAACTCTTTTACAGCCGGTTAGCTTGATTACTAGATTTAAAACCTTATATCACCAACCAGTAGGCAGTCTCTATAAAATAGAAAGTGTATAATGAAGGGAGACAACACTATAAAAAAGAACGCATGCAAGTCATGCGGTGGATGAACCTAGAGCCTACTATGGGGTGAAGTAAGTCAAAAAGAGAAAGACAAATATTGTATATTAAAGCACATGTATGTACCCTAGAAAGACGGTACTGATGAACTCATTTGCAGGGCAGCAAAGGAGATGCAGACATAGAGAAGAGACTTGTAAACACAGTGGGGGAAAGAGACGATGGGACAAATTGAGAGAATAGTACGGAAACATACACATTACCATATGTAAAAGAGTGTGACACAGGGAGCTCAACTCCCTGCTCTGTGACAACCTAGAGGGGTGGATGAGGTAGGAGACGGGAGGGAGGTTCAGGAGGGAAGCGACAAATGTTTACCTGTGGTTGATTCATGTTGACATATGGCAGAAACTAACACAATATTGTAAAGTAATAATCCTCCAATAATAATAATAACATTAAAAAGCCTTATGTCACCAACCAACAGAATGTCTCTATAAAAGAGGAGGTGGAGCAATGAAGGAAGATACCTGGGAATAGGAAACCATGCAGGGGGTACATCTGGCCCAGTAGATGGGTAAAGTCTCAACTGGAGATGCCCACCTGGAACTATCTGGATACCATGAACATCCCTGCTTTCCTCACTCTTCTCTAGCATTTTTCAAATTAAGTCTTTAGTCTAGCTCTACTCATTTTCCCCACTTAATGGTTTCCTCTTCTCTCTACTCCAAAAACCATTTTCCATTATCTGGACTCCAAGCAGTTTCAAAACGCTATGTCCTAACTAGGCCTGTCCAATAGTGAAAATATTTCCAGATCCTGGGCAAGCTGGAACACTTTCCCTCATTTACTTTTCTTAGTAATGCTTTCCCTGCCGTACACTATTAAGGATTGTACTTTCTCAGGAGTGAGAGTTAAAATACTTAATGATGCAAATAGTATGAGCAACCATGGTCCTACTGATGTCAGTCCATCATTTGAAAAACACTACTATAGTCTTTGGTAAACACTCTGAATCCTCAATACAATGATAGTATTCTAGGTTCCAGGATATAGGGTAAAGTGGGAGTTTACTAATATATCTGTAGTTGTACCACAGTTAAAGAGATCCAAGACTTTTTCTCTTTTAAATACATCATTATAGAAGGTTGTTATAATAAGGATTCAATATACATTAAGTAGTATTCACTACTTTTTAGCTGAGTTCATATTATTCACACATACCACACAATACCTACACATATTCATAAACATACACCCAAAAAATTCCTATGATAATATCAGATATTAATTTTATTCCTAAAAGTCTTAATCAAAAGGCTCACCAGCTTCCACAGACCATCTGTCCCACTCAGGCACTTACTCTTTTCTAACAGAAGCTGTTCTAGCATCAAATTTCTCTTTAACATGTACCTGCTTCTGTCTTCTGGGACAAAGAATTATACTATCGTCATGAAGAAAGGAAGACTGAAGACATTCCCTTCCAGAATAAATCAAATCAGATTTATTTTAAAGGACACTTCATTTTTAAGGACTTTTCATGAAGGAAGAAATAGATCACTAATTTTGCTAGCTTTAAGCATAAGTAAATACACAAACAAAGCTCCCTAAATATTATTTCCCTTTTAAGTGTGTGCTGAACTTAATTGTAGAGTTAACCTTTTGTAAAATGTCTAAACCAGCAAATCTTCTTAGCTAGCCAGAAGGACCAATTTTCTATACTGCTCCTCTTGTTAACTTAGAGTCAAGAGTCAATTTGTTAATTGTTCACATTCTGGATTATTAGTGACAAATCCCTTTTTTCAACTTTGAAGAGTCCTTTTAGATTAAAAAAGAAACTTCAGCATGACTTTGAGTGCTCTTGTCATAGTGAAGATGAATAAAAAGAGGTCAGTTGCTTCAGAGTGAGCCTCCCCTCAGTAAGACAGATTAACTCGGGTTTAGAAACATGATATTAGAGGTTTCACTTAGGGCTCCTATATCTTACATGACATTGATTTAGAAAGCAGAATGCCAACTTCTTAATTTACCATCACAGGATATCCCCACTGGAGATGGTCACCAGGAGACCAAGTCACAAATCAGAAAGATGTTAATGACCCTAGAATGGGGAGAGGGGAGAGGGTTGGAATGGGACAGTCTTAGTAAGCCTAATGTATGGAGGTTAAAGTATGAAAATTAATCTGAGGTCACAGTGACTCTCAATCTTTAGCTTGCATCAGAATCACCTAGAGGGTTTATTAAAACACAGATTGCTGGACACAACCGCCCCCAGCCCCAGTATTTCCAAATCAGTGGGTCTGCAATAGGAGCCAGGAATTTACAGTTGTACAACTTCCCGGGTGATGCCAACACTAATCACAAGCCCACAGTCAAGGAAACTGGATGAATCACCCTTGTTCACTGATATATTTGTCTGTACAACCAGTATTGATATTTAGAACTAAGTCCATCCTCCCTTGAACAATGGTGAATTCATAAATTTTTACTCTCTCAATCAAGAATTCTTAACCAGTCAACTACGGGACAGTTAAAGCCCATGTTATAATTCTCAAAACTGTAACGTGTCCTACTTATGCTTTACATTAAAACCTTCCTGATGAAATTATTGGAAACATGCTATTCTCTCATTTAAAAAACATGTTTAAAACAGACCTCTTAAATGTGCTGCTTGGGCCAGTTAATTCCATGCACTGAGCAATGATTATTAACTTCTACTTCAGTCTTCAGCATGTTACTAATTTCAAGGTCTGAAGATACCACCTGGGTTGGGAAAGATTACATTCATCTGAAAGTAACAAAAAACTTGCTTTATAGAAGTCTTGACCACAAGTTTATTTTTTGCACATAAGAAGTCTGAATTAAAGTAGCCCGGGGCTGCTGCAGCTTTTCAAGTCTGCTGTCAGTGACCCAGACTCATACTTCCTGTTCTGCGACCCCTCGTATGTTGGATTTAGTCCACCTGCTTATTGCTTCATTGTAAAAAGATGGATGCTGCATCCTCAGCCTCATGTCATTATTCCAGGCAGAAAGAATAACAAAGTAAGGAAGAAAGGAGAGTACCTATATCAGAAACTGAAAAGCTTGCCAAGAAACCCAATTTAAATTGCCCTGGCTGGCACTATGAAAAATGACCAGCTCTAGTTTTTCAGAAAGGTGATCATTTTAGCTGGATACATAACCGGGCCTTTTTCCATAGAATTGGCATTCCATTCAAAAAGATGAAGGGAAAAGCTCATTTAACAATGTATGCTCCAGTGCTGTTTTTGAATACAGCATCCCCATCACAGATCTCAGCTCTCAGGATGTCAGGACAGTCCTGGGAATTTTCAACCTAAGCACATCATCACCAGACCAGGTCATAAAGCAAGCAAGCAAGCACTCTTTTCTTCTTTTGTAAGAACTGCAAATTCCTTCAAATCATTAGCATGAAGTATCAATGTCACCATTGATGCTCAAAGTGCTGCTGCTGCTGCTAAGTTGCTTCAGCCGTGTCTGACTCTGTGACCCCGTAGACAGCAGCCCACCAGGCTCTCCCGTCCCCGGGATTCTCCAGGCAGGAACACTGGAGTGGGTTGCCATTTCCTCTCCAGTGCATGCAAGTGAAAAGTGAGTGAAGTCACTCAGTCGTGTCTGACTCTTAGTGACCCCATGGATTGCAGCCACCAGCCTCCTCCATCCATGGGAGTTTCCAGGCAAGAGTACTGGAGTGGGGTGCCATTGCCTTCTCCGCCCAAAGTGCTGGGGATTTGTAAACATATCTATGAATTAAAGTATTTTCCCATCAAATATTTCTACAGCAGCCCAGGGGCTCACCCTCGACGCAGGCAGGACTCCAGAGAAGGCATTTCAGTACTCCTGGGACACGCTGTGTGCCAGGGCACTGCACTGGAGAACAAGCAGCTGCAAAACTCAGTACGACATCCTCCCTGACCTCAAGGAACTTAGAGACTGATTTGAGAATGACCGGAGTAGGAAGGAAACGGGAGGACACACTGGATCTTATTCCTTTTACATTCATTCCTTCTCCCACTGGTGGCTCAGACAGTAAAGAATCTGCCTGCAATGTGGGAAACCCAAGAGATGCAGGCTCAGTACCTGGGTCAGGAAGATCCCCTGAAGACGGGAATGACAACCCACTCCAGTATTCCTGCTTGGAGAATCCCATGGACAGAGGAGCTACGGTCCATGGGATCGCAAAGGGTCAGACATAACTGAACGACTAACGCTCACTTTCACTTCTCCCACTACATAGGCTGATTTCTCTGTGTAAGAGAACCAAAAGGTAATGCATCTGAGTCATGATGAAACAGCATTCCCGGCTCACCACAGCAGATTCACTGTCTGACTGTCGTGTCTACTTTATTCCCCCAAAAAACTGTCCTCCAAACCCAGTCTGGCATGGCAGTTCAAAGTATAAGCCCTGGGGTCAGTGCCCAGCTCGTACATTTAATGCATGAACCTTGCTGCTGCTGCCAAGTCGCTTCAGTCGTGTCCGACTCTGTGCGACCCCACAGAGGGCAGCCCACCAGGCTCCCCCCTCCCTGAGATTCTCCAGGCAAGAACACTGGAGTGGGTTGCAGTTTCCTTCTCCAATGCAGGAAAGTGAAAAGGGAAAGTGAAGTCGCTCAGTCGTGTCTGACCCTTAGCGACCCCATGGACTGCAGCCTACCAGGCTCCTCCTCCTCCATGGGATTTTCCAGGCAAGAGGACTGGAGTGGGGTGCCATGAGCAAATGCTTAACCTCTGCACCTTAGTCGCTTCATCTGAATATGAGCAGGATGATAACAGAGTTGATTTCAGAGGATCTATCTTAGGTTTCAAATGCATGGATACAGAACTGTGCTCAACAAAGACACACTAGAGGAGCATTAACAGGGACTTGTAAATAGCATCATGTGGGAGAAGCTAGGACTTGCTCTGCACACAGCACTCTTGTACTTACACTCTGCCTCAGTCAGTGTCTGGACCTTTTTTATAAAAACCTCCCAGACTTTTGCTCAAGAATTTTCCCTGTGGAAAGATCCGTTCCCCGTCCTAAGGCCTTGTCTAGAATCAGCCTCAATGGCATCAACGCATTTGTTTTCCTGACCAGAAGCCAGGGGATGGCTTCTCTTGTTTTTAACAATGAAAGAGTCCACATGACCCAGGGAAAACAGTCCCTCTCTTTAGGGGAGAGTCTCAGATACAAAGCCACTGAAGTAGAAACTTGACTTTTTTAGAATTCTTTTGACCATGGAGAATTCATTTCTCCATGTGCTCAAACAAGGCCAGATAAGCCACTGAGGAGTCAAACTGGCAGAAGCTAAAACATTAAGAGTATTGTTTTCATCTTACACTGGCATCTAAATTTAGACCTCCTCAACCAGGCTGTCCCAAGTGGATCTGGCTTTCATGCCCAGAGGTTTAGGAATTGGCTGTAGCTAATTCCAGAAGGCTGAGGGGAAGTTTGGGAGCTTTATCCACCATCATCAGCCACACAGATCCAGCACTCATCAGTTCCCTCAGACATCACTAACTTCCCAAGCAGGAATGATTTTCACAGTCCAGGGCAACCCATGCAAACAGAGACAATTTTCTGTTAGACTAACATATAAGAGTCCCTGCCTGCCAGCGTTTCATGAAATGTTAGTCCCTTCCTTTCACCTTTCTGAGGCCAGAGTGGTGCATCTTTCTTCTCTTTAAAATGCCCACAGGACTAACCCTGCATCTTGAATACTGTGGGTATTCAACAAATATTTGCCATATATATAGACGGCTGATAATCCAAAGGCCACCTCGGGTGCCATAACTGTTGGCTTGTTATCTCTGAGTGAGATCTTCCTTACTGCAGTCCATTCCAAAGCAGGATTAGAAACAGCCTCCACGGGCACACAGAGGACCATGGCCAGGAGAATCTTGGCCCAGACTTCAGCATTCAGCATCACTGGGACCTCACCTTGGAAGCCCGACAGAGAATCCCCACCAAGAGGGGTGCCAAGCCATCGTCTGATGAGGCCCTCAAGGACGCAGAAAGGAGGAGTGCCAGGTTGGCTCAGCTGTTTGGATCTCATCAAACCACCCCCTCCTTGATTTGTCAGGTTAATCACAGCTGCCTAGATCCTCCTAAAATGGGAAAATTAAAGCACTGTAGCACTGCTCCATTATCCCATTAGGGATACATCCTATTCCCATTTCCATTCCAGCAGGCAGACAGAAATGCTCATTCATCACCCTTAAAAAGTGGTAATTAAGGCCCGGACACTCATCTCAATTTTTCTCTTTACCTTGAGAAAAACTGCAAAACTGAAATTCCTAGCTATCCCCTTGACAGAATTCCCTCCACACTTAGGAGGGTTCAGTGACTTGCCTTCTTCCAAAATCAGAACAGTGGTCTTTTTGATTCTCCTTTCTGGACACTTTACATTCACTTAGGCACATACTTCTCAGCACTCGTGCACCTCATAGTGGCTTCCACATGACTGTTTGGTGCCTAGATAGATGTTTGACATTCATTTCAGCAGCTCAGAATCTAAACCCTTCCTATGTTTGGTATATTCCTATCTGAAGATTAAAATTCTAGGTACTTGCTTTCCTAATGTTATCTATAACTAGGTTCAAGCTTGTAACCAATCCCAAAGAGATCCATTCATACCAGACGAGACTCAGGATCTAGGGGGACTCAATCAGGAAAGGACGGAGCATTCCCCTCTCCCTCCTTCTCCCTCCCTTTCCGTCTCTCCCTATCTATATATTTCTCTGTCTCTCTGTCTCTCCTTTTCCCTCTCTCCCTCTCTCCTAGATACACACACACACGCACAACGGAAACAAGATTGAATCCTTGACAACAGTGAGGTCAGCATTTGTGCTCAGATGCTCGGTTTTGTTCTACTCTATGCAACCCCTGGACTGTAGCTCACCAGGCTCCTCTTTCCATGGGATTTTCCTGGCAAGGAGAAGGGTGACGTGTCCTTTAGGGGATCTTCCTGACCCAGGGATCGAACCTGTGTCTCTTACTGGCCTTTTACTTGTCTCCTGCCTTGGCAAGCAGATTCTTTACCACTAGCACAACCTGGTTGTGATAAAAGCAATTTCCTGGTGCAGATGTGGTACAAACGTTTGCATCTATGGCTTGGTGGCAGCTGAAGACCAGTTCTGGTGCTCATTCTGGCAGATCTGCCTGTGGCATGGCATGATAGCCTCTCAAGGATTCTATAATTTGCACCTACTACATCCTTTTGGTAAACTCTTTTTCTGTTTAATCACTCAATATCTAGTGTTTGCAACAGAGAGCTCTGACTAATGCAATAAATTCTCTAAACTGATGCTTTTCCCCAAAATCTCCTCTCATGCTAGTGCTCATCTTGGACCCCTATGGGTTGAATTTAAATCTTGATTCAGGGTACAACTTTCAGACACCCACTGAGCATACTGAGATGGTTCAAGGGAAGCCCAAACTCACCCAGCTAGTGAGTAGAAGAGTTGGAGCTGAGAGCTGGATCTTGGTTTTCTGACTCCAAACAAATATTTTTTTATATAGTTCTATTTTTCTCAGCACAAATAAACAAATCCCTCTTGAACTGTCAATCCAGCTCAAGTAAGTATTGTATTTTATATTTTCTAGAAGCAATTTTAATGTTATATTAAAAGTATGAGCTGAGCTACTCATCCTTGCCCACAAAAGCCAAAAATTATTGTTTCTCATTGTTACACAATGTAGATCACTGCTAATAATACAGCTTTACAGGCCACTTGAAGCAAAGCTTGTGCTAAATCTACAAAACCTTTTTCTGACTCACAGATAATTGACTACTCAGCAGTGTGCATTTCTGCCCCCAAACATGGAGTTGTACTCTTATCTAGAATCAGTTGTGTTTGTCCTGAAACGTATTTATGAAAATTGTACTTGCTATTGCAATTTCATAATTTAATAAAATATTGGGAAAAACCAATTAACTATTCATCTAAAAAGAATTTATTGTTTTGAAAGGATTGAATAGGGACAAACTTGTGAGGCACTAGGTTTATAACCATAAAAATACAGAAAATCATAGAAGTATAGAAAGATTTTGTTCTCAGAATGCTTTCGGTCTATATTGGAAAGTTTGAATTGAAGTTCTCAACCTAAAGACACTGACACCGGGAATCATGGAAGATGCAAAATGGACCTGGTTTATGTAAGACATAAAAGCAAGTATTCCATCAGCTAAATAGTACTTAACAAATGTCCTGAACCTATATAAAATTACTGAATAATGAATACGTATATACCCGTTCTAAAGTACATTTAAATAAACTGTGTACATTATCATGAATCCTCTGTTTTGACTTTCCACTTTTAGCTGACTTAGTTGATTAACTAACCATCTCCTGGGTCCAGCCACACCAGACAGAAGATCAGCTACTGTAACTCCACAATATTTGTGGTCCCTGTCCAGGCAGAGGAACCCACCTGTTCTGGGTGATACAGTTACAGTCCTATGTTGTTTGATTCTATGTTGCCTATGTCAGGATGCTGTTGATTCAGAGTTTCCAAACTATTTTTACTGGACAAGCCATCTTCCACGAGCTTCCTCTTGTTCATGAGACAGGGAACTGGGAGTCAAAACCCTGCAGGATCCTTCCCAGGGACTAAGATCTCTTAAAGAAATAATTGTTATGGTTTGTCCTATGCAGGAAGATAGCCCTGAGACAACAGTGGGTGATGCCAAGTTTATATCCAAATATACCAGGTTATAATTTATAATTTGAAAAGGGTGGCAACATTTATGATCCTCTAGAGATAACTGGTCTTCCCAGGTGGTGCAGTGGTAAAGAATATGCCTGCCAATGCAGGAGACCCAAGAGATGCAGGTTCAGTGCCTGGGTTGGGAAGATCCCCTGGAGACGGGAACAGCAACCCACTCCAATAATTCTTGCCTGGGAAATCCCATGGACAGAGGAACTTGGCAGGCTACAGTCCATGGGGTCACAAAAGAATCGGAACACAACAGCGACTGAGCATGCAGAGATGAGAACAGAGATTGAGTAGGAGCATGCTCAGTTTTCCTACGAGTGAGCACTGGTCATGAAAGCACATGATGACCAAAATCTTCTTCCAACAAAATAATCCATTCATGCTTTCTTATTCAAAAGTTACTAATTAAGAACCTACTGTTATGAATTAATGTTTGTGTCCTCCTCAAAACTCATATGTTGAAATCTAACCTCTTATGTGATGGTATTTGGAGGTGGGGCCTTTGAGAGGCAATTAGGTTGAAATGCCATAATCATGGAACCCCTATGATGATATTCATGCCCTTATAAGAAGAGGAAGAGATATGAGCCCCCCTTCTCTCTCTGTGACCACATACCAAGGAAAGGCCATGTGAGCATAGTGAGAAGGAAGCTGCCTGCAAGACAAAGAGCAAGCCCTCACCAGACACTAAATCTGAAGACTTAATCTTGTAGTTCTCAACCTCCAAACTATGAGAAATCAATTTCTGTTCTTTAAGCCACCAAATTGATGGTATTCTGTTAGAGCCGTCTGAGCAAACTAAAGCACCTATTCAGTGCCAAAAACTATTCTAGACATTAGGGATGCAAGAGCAAACAAAACCAAGTCCTGCTCTCATGGAGGTTAGATTCTAATGGAATAATTTATCCTCACCACCAGTCAGTCTGCGAGCTCCTGGAGGGTACAAAGTGTTTCTAAATCATCATTTTATTTCTAGCCCTTAGCACAATGTCTGGCAGAAAGTAAATGTTTAAATAAAATTGAATCAAACTGAAGCTAACTTTCTGAGAATGAGATCTCACCAAACTTGGTAGTTATTTTTCTATCATGCTAGAACTTCTTTGGACTGTTCTTATTTCTCCAAATTTGATTTGACTGATGTAACAGCCTTGTTTGAATTATGCCTCCTCAACTGCACACAGACAATCCTATTTCTCAAGGTGGATTTTTTTTCTGCCAAAAATAGACTTCACTTCAGGAAATTGAATTTCAAAAGATTACATCATGGCTTCCAAAACAATTTTTAAATATGGCATGTTTACATACAGGAAACTTAGATCAGGAGAGCCAGCCCCAAAGTAAGCAGTGGAAACAGTCAAGATCAAGATCTATAACAAGGGAATTCTGTCCAATCATGGTATAAAAAGAATAAATGTTAAATCTCCACAAACTGTATATAAACATTCTGAATATATATGCAGGTATCCACATTAGTCATTTTGTCTTCTTTTCACAACAACCACTACTGAAACTTAATATTTAAAATGCTATCATTACTTTTTATTTTTCTAGTTTATATTTTTAATATGGAAATTTTGATTCAGCAAATATTTGAAGGCCTACTTTTTGCCAGGCATTGTGCTAGGGACTCTGAATGGGTTTAGGATATATCATCATCCCGTTCTTACACTGATTTCTCTGAAGACACAGATAAACACTGTCTTTTAAATCCGTTTCTACAGCAACTTTCCATGGCTTGTGAGAAGAAAGGTCCCATGTAATTCTGGGTACTTGTTTCCCTGTCACTTCTAAAAGAAAATTATTTTCTTGAAACAGCAGAAGAAAATTCAATCTGATCATCTGCATGAAATCTAGTAGTCTGTTCTGGGGATGTTGTCTTCCAGACCTGGTAACTGTGTCATTTGCTTGTGAACTGAAGAAACAGTGCCCAGAAAGGCCAAAGAGCAGAAGATTCTGGTCTACCACAGCCTTGTCCTTTTAGGCTTCTAGGCAACTCACCTAGAGGAATAAAGACAAACTTCTCCACATTCTTGGCTGCTTACAGAGAAGCACTCATCTATGCTGTAAAAAGCAAAGCAAACTGCAGTTTTAATAACAGTAGTATTAGTGCTATTCTTCTTAATGCTGGTCTCAAAAAACAAATAAATAATAAGGTAGGCCTACAGGAGGTGGTAGGCTTCCCAGATGGCTCAGTGGTAAAGAATCTACCTGCCAAGCAAGAGACACAGGTTTGACCCCTGAAGATCCCTTGAAGAAGGAAATGGCAATTCACTCCAATATTCTTGCCTGGGAAATCGCATGAACCGGGGAGCCTAACGGGCTACAGTCTATGAGTTCACAAAGAGTCAGACATGACTTAGTGGCTAAACAACAACACGAGAAGTGATACAACACCAAACATCCAACTGACAAACTGTAATCCAGAGTAGATCATCCAGGTCTTCCCAAAATACAAATAAAAGACATATCTTTAAGAAGTTCTTCTTCAAATAGATGCTGATACAGCCCTAGCAGCATTAAATCCTAAGGCCCGGGAGATGACTGGGGAGGTGTGGGGATTCCAAGTTTCTTTAATTGCTATAATAATCATCAAGAAGATAAATGGAGAAAAATGCAATACACTTATTAGAAACACCAACCATACTGTGGTTTTCAGTCGGTAGACAGGGAGGCCTGGCGTGCTGCAGTCCATGCGGTCACAAAGAGTCAGACACAACTGAGCGACTGAACTGAACTGAACTGAATGATATTGTGTCTCACAATAAACTCTTAGACGTGGATGTCTGCTTACCTGAGCCTTAAAATGGCTCATCCAGCTTGAACCCTTTCAGAAACAAAACAGCAAAGAGTAAAACTCATTCATGTCCTACAGACAGACAGCTGCCAGCCCATCCCTAATGGCCCTCAGTACAGGATGCTAACTGTATGGACAAAGAGAAAGTAAATGACATTTAGTTGAATGCTTTTTTAAAAAAAACAAAGGTGGCTTTCCTATTGTGCCATCTTTCCTCCCCACATGCTCGGCTTCTCTGGATGGAGCTATTATATAATTGCACTTATAAAGAGGATAATTTGCTGGACCCCAAGGAGTTCCTGGAATACTGAGAGAACATGTTACGAGATGGACTCCAAAAGAGGAGCATCTGGTTGCCCCAAGTATAATGCTCACAGCAGAGAAATCACCGTAAATAGCTTTAACAGAGACCAAATGTGTCCGCTTCAATCCAGTATTTTATCACCCACCAAGGGAATTTATTGGGGTGAAGGGAGAGGGGGGAGGAGCGAAGTCATTTTAGCAGGGCATGGTTCATAACTCTTTTATTAGGATCAACAGGTCAGGGATTTTAATAGCTGTAAGATGGAAAGTTAAAATCATTCTTATCCAGCTCCATTTAAAGAATGAAAACAGAGAAAACTGAGAAAGAAGAAAACTAGTCCCTCCAAAGCTGGGAGAAGAGGAGGGATTGTACTTTAAGGTGATTTAGAGAATTAGAGGGAAAGGTTGTATGCGCTTTTTTCACTTAATCAAAATATCCTTTGGTGGGGGAAACAAATTTACCTAAAATTTCCCAAGGTGTACAATAGTCTGATCCTGATGAATTCAGGATTTTCTTACCCTGTCTCCAAAGAAATGGACTGAAGACTTTAGTCTTAGGAGAATTAGTTTGTAATACTAGAAGTGAAATAATAGACTTTTTCCTAGGCAGACTACAACCATCAAATACAATGATTTGCTGCAAATTAACAAAAACACAATGAACAGTTGGTAAGTCAAGTACATGTCTATACAAAAGTGCATGCATAATTAAGAATTATTTATTTTATTTAAATAGCAGAAAGCAGCCACATGGAATGGATAAAGGATATTCTAGTGTACTATAAGGTATACCTCACTCTATTTCTGAGGAGGTTGGAGAAATATCATACTAAAAATCAACTGACTGAATTCTGGGGAAACACAATCTCAAAGGGAAATTCAGGCATTCCATGAAGAGCCCAGAGGATCAACTAAATCTCTCGCATTTTTCCTTGTCAGAATGGCAGAAAAAGTAACCATGTGTCACTGCCACTGGAGACCTTGCCCCATGTCCTGGCACCACTTGATTTGGAAAATTATTCTGAACTTGGACATGAAATTTGACCACAACAACCACTGCACTCTCCTTCCTACTTCCTCAAGTGAGTCTGTTTTAACTGCTCTGAATCAGTTCTCCAGAGAAGTCATTACCTATTAGATGTCTTTCGGACCAAGCTGAATGTTCTTCTACTTAAATGCTGCATAAATGGAATAATAAGAAAGAAAGGCCTGGCATATGGACCAAAACTGAGACTTCTCTCTGATTCCATCTTCCGAACTATTCTTTTCAGATCTAATTGTGCGCAGGCAATCTGAATCAGAAATAGCTTCAGTGCTTCCCCCACTGCAGCCCCACCATTCTCATAATGAAAGAGCTAACTGCCATCTTCATCAGCACACTGAAGCACAAAAACAAGCCGAACCTCACTGAAGATGATTGATTCAGCCACTAAAGGTATCGAAATCCTATAATAGAGCTGTCTGAAAAATATCAAACTCCTACATGTGGTGGGGAAAGAACTCAGACCTAGCTCCTCAAAACTAAACCCTATTTAATTGGAATCACCAGCCTCCTCGCCTTTGTCTTGCCCTCTCACCCACTATGTCAACCACCATAAAGTCCCACCTTTGCCTTGCTAGAGGAATTGTTTGATTTAATAAAGGACCAATACCTTGACCATAGTGCTCTGGATACTTCTTTCTATTCTTGAACACATATCTCCCAACATCTTTTGACTCTCTGGCAGCTGCCTTTGGTCTCTACTCCAAACCTACATTTGTTGAATGACAATTCAGCAAGGCTCTCTGACCTCCACTACATCTGATATTTTTCCTCTGAGTCACCTCGCTCCGTTCATTGAACATGTCAACTATCATTCATCCTCTTTGCTATAGCCACAGAAAGCGAGGTCCTTCCAACTCGAAGTCATCATCTTGAGCTGACTGCAGTAGTATAAACTGCTGCCCAGCATCCACTCATTTCCACCCATCCCTCCTCCTCCTCTCTGAGCTGTCAGTCAGTAGGAACTCGTTTAGTGCCTGCATGTTTCTACTTATAATAAAGTAATCACAGTGACTGTTGTTAAGCAAAGCCAGTCTTAGCCACATAGTTACAACTAGGTTTTGATGAGGCGTCTTCATCTAAGAATGACAGTCTCTAAAGCCTGTTCTTATCACCTTGGAAGGGGTACAAGGAAAGATTACTGTTGCCGCTGTTTAGTCACTAAGTCAACTCTGTTGTGACCCCATGGACAGCAGCCCATCAGCCTCCTCCATCCATAGAATTTCCCAGGCAAGAATAATGGAGGAGCTGCCATTTCCCTCTCCAGAGCATCTTCCCAACCCAGGGATCCAACCCACGCTTCCTGTGTCTCCTGCATTGGCAGGCGGATTCTTTACCACTGAGCCACCTGTGAAGCCCAAGGGAAGACTGGGGGGTGACAGAAATGTTCTATAAATCAGTTAGGGTGGTGGTTACCTAAATGTATACATTTATCAACAAACTCTACTTAAAACTGACATATTTTAGTATACACAAAGTATACTTCAAAAAGGGAATTATTAAAAAGAAAAAACCTATAAACAGATAAGTAGGTAGATAGATGACAGATACATAGATAAAATGAAGCAAAACCAAACTCATCTGAGTGATAAACCATTCCCAATTTCCTAATGCTTAGAATTAGAATTTCTAAAACTGAACACAGTTTGGAGTTTTTTTTTTCATTCAGAAATTATTAACGCAAAACTCTAAGAGGCCAGCATGTCGTCTAAATGCTGCCAAGTGTTTGGTCAGACAGCGTGAGTTATTACCTTGACAAAGCTTTAGGGAAAACTAGCAACCTAATTTCCCCTATATATACACTGCTGGAGGCAAGAAACTTGGTTTCACATGAGACTTTCCCAGAATCAGCCTCCACCACAATTCTCACTTGCGGTGGCTAGGGAGGGATTCCAAACCAAGGGGCAGGAAGTCAAAAGCCATGTGAAGAAAATTCTCAAATATAATGTTTATAGAGGAAAATAACATTTGTTTTCTTCATGTGCAAGGATAACCAAGGTGAGAGCCAAGCTCAGCTGCTCCTTATAAATCAAAATAACCCTTTCACTTTTACACAACAAAGCAGAGAAAGGAGAAAGGACAAGGCTGCAGGGTGGTGCTCTTGTCTAGTGGGAATACTTAAAGGAATGGTAATGTTGACACAATGCACAAGGTATATAAATCACATGGATTAGAAGTAACAAGGCACACAATTAAATGTAATATTGGGAAAGCATGATTCTTCTTTGACAAGGTTGAATTGTTCAATATAAATCCTGGGAAGAACCAATATGAATGAGGAAGAAATAAAGAAGATCTGGAATGGAGTAGAGTATCTGAATATCAGATGTTACAGAGTAAAGGAAAAATACCATAAAATACTGTGTGTGTGATCAACCCTTAATTATC
The DNA here is from genome assembly GCA_007570785.1 of Antilocapra americana. Classification (NCBI taxonomy): domain Eukaryota; kingdom Metazoa; phylum Chordata; class Mammalia; order Artiodactyla; family Antilocapridae; genus Antilocapra; species Antilocapra americana. The sequence continues at coordinate 28,130,569 of ML660200.1, forward strand.
CACATTAGCAGTATATGGGAATGCACATAAATTTCAAGAGTAGGTGACTAAGAAATAATCTATATTTAATTTTAGAGGGCAGTCACACACAGGGACTCCTACACACACATACACATACAGTTTACACTTCTCTGGTCTTAAAATTCTTCACATTCCATCCTATTGTTCACAGTACCCATTCCTGATGAAGTGGAAGAAGCCAGGCAACAAAAGGTATGTGCACATTTTCCATGAGAATGCCACTGTATTCTTAGGATGGATGTTGACAAATGACTTTAAAGTAGCTCAAAGAGAAACACATCATTCCTTGAAAATAGTGCTCCTTTGCTCACATGAGCTAATATAACATTTATTTTTATTTAACAAGCTGGTAACTTTCTAGCTATAAATTAGAAGGTATTTATAAACCAGTTGCAGTAAGTCATCATCAAGGCATTTCTTGACCATTCAAAGTGACTGTTGCCTAACCCACAGAGTCATGAGAATCAATCTGATCAAGTACATTGTGTCCTTTCAACAATTAAAAAAAAAACCAACTATACTTGTTCATGTCATCATTTAAATACAACTTAAACACCCCAAACATGCACATGGAAATATACACCTGTTTTCCTAGACACACTTAGCTGCCTAATTTATGTACCCATATCATAACGTATAAGTACCAATATGCACCAGGCATGGTACAAAGCACTCTACACACATCAACTCACAACAATTCCATGATGTAGGTATTGTTACATCATCACATAACAAAGGAACTGCAGTTTTCAGAGGATAAACACTGAGCACAAAGTCACATGGCTAATAAGTGATGAAGCCAGGGTTCAAACTCAGGTCTTCTAGCATCAGCCAGACAAATCTTTAAAGACAATATTCCTTCTTGATCTTGCAAGCAACCAAGATGACACTTAGATCTGGAGTGTGTAAACTGTCAATAATGCTTCATTTAATGTATAACCCTCTGTCTCAAAACACTTCCATTAGGTTGATGCAAAAGCAATTGTGGTTTTTCCATTGTTGAAATTTTCCATTTGATATTGAAATACATTCTTAAATAAATGTGGTTATGTTCTACATCATTTTAATGCGCATTTCCCACTTTATGTTTTTTTGCTAATGACATTACTTGCTGCTTATTTTATAGTTATTTTAGACTATGAAAAAGATTAGACAAAAAGCAAATTCGAGTGATTTTCTTATTCAAGTTCAAAATGGTTCTTAAAGTAGCAGAGACAACTGGCAACATCAACAACATATTTGGTCCAGGAAATGCTAATGAACATACAGTGCAGTGGTGGTTCAAGAAGTTTAGAAAAGGAAATGAGAGCCTTGAAGATGAGGAGTATAGTAACAGAATCCTGAAGCATGATTTTTACACTCCTAGAAGAAATAAATTTATTTCTTATTGGCAAAAACATGTTGGTTGTAATGGCTTCTATTTTGATTACTAACAATGTGTTTGAACCTAGTTATAATGATTTAAAATTCACGGTCGAAAACTGTAACTGCACCAACCTAACAGAACTGCGCCTTAACTTCTAATGGGCAGAATAGTTCTTAGAGCTTCCTGAGATGCTGTTCCCAGGTTATAACCTCAATCTGGCTTGAACAAAATTTTCCATTTCTTTCTTAGATCGACTGATGAAGTTTTCATGGACAAGAGCAATTTTTTGTTAGAGAAGCTGGTACATCAAAGTGATTAAGAACACAGACCAAGGAACCAGACCACCTGGCTTCAAATTTCATCTCTGTCACTTACTAGCCTCTCAAGGCTAGTAAGTGTGGCCTTGGGAGAGCTACTTGTCTGTGCCTGGATGCTTCTTTTGAAAAATGGGGATAACACTACTTAACATATCATGTTTCTTTATAAGGGTTACATTTATGTGTGATACTGGCATTGTGAGGATCTTTTTTTTAAAGGTCTTTGTCTTTTCAAGAACTGTTTAGAGAAAAATATTTATAAGGATAAAATAGGGGAGTTGGAGGGCTATAAACAACATCAGAAAACTGACCATGATGGAATAACAGTTAAAAATGAAATATGAGTATGTGGGGGTTCATATACTCTCTATACACAAATACTCCTGTTTGTGTTTGGAATTATCCATAATAAAAATGTTTTTAAGTATTTTATGTAAAACATTCAAAATTATACCTGGCACACCATAAGGACCATGTAACAGTTGGTATTATTACACTTAGAACTGCATTTTCAAGGACTTATATGAATTTATTTTAATTCTATTTACATTTAGCCTCATTTGTTTAATCTCCAGTACGTAAGGAAAAGGAAGCAATAAGCAGTATCTCTAGTTGGCTTAGAAGAAAAGGCAAAAGAAGCTATCCAAGGAACTGTTATCAAAAACAATGAAAGAATATTATTCAGGTAAGTGCTGAGGTGACAAATTTGATTTGGTGTCCAGCTCTTAAAAGATTCCAAGTCGTGAGAATAAAAAAACTTAAAATAGAGATTTCTATACACAATTTAAGTGGCATTGTATAGTAGAACGAGAATAGGATGTGAAATCAAGTAAAAATAATAGTAATAACAACAATACTAGCTCTCGTGTACTAAAGAGATATTTTGTGTGAGGTACTGTCACAAGTGGTTTACACTAATCACATCATTTAATCCTCTCAACCATTCAACATATGAAGTAGGCATAACAATGTATGTACATGCTCCTGCTCAGTTGTATCTGACTCTTTGCAACCCTCTAGACTTTAGCCCACCAGCCTCCTATGTCCATGGGATTTCCCAGGTGAGAATACTGGAGTAGGTTGCCATTCTCTTCTCCAGAGGATCTTCCCAACCCAGGGATCAAATCTGCATCTCCTGGGTCTCCTGCACTACAGGTGGATTCTTTACCACTGAGCCATCGGGGAAGTTATCTCCATTTTGGAAGTATGAAAACTTTGGCCAAAATAGGGTATCTAAGACCTGTCACATAAGACTGTGATTGCTGCAATATTTTTCTTCCCCAAACATAACTGGCTCAGAGACTGAATTCCAAAGTATTTACTGGACTGACAAATGAGTGGCAGGCCCATCATTACTCAACCAGCTAGTTGGAGGAGCCGACACACTCAAGCCAACAGCAAGCTGACTCTAGAGCCCCTATCAGAAATCACATCACTGTAGAAGACCTAGGTTCAAGTCCCCCTCCATCTCAGCTTATACTCTTATGCAAGTCACCTCACTTTTAATCTGTCATTTCTGTTACTTCACATTTCCTGCTTTTTTTTGTCTAAAGCAAAAGGTGGCACCCTTTGCATACCTCAGCAGCTCTGAGTCTTAACAACAGTCAAGAGGAAGCAGGAAGTCAGTTCAGTCTCTCAGTCATGTCTGACTCTGCAATCCTGTGGACTGCAGCCTGCCAGGCCTCCCTATCCATTACCAACTCCCGGAGTTTACTCAAACTCATGTCCACTGAGCAGGTGATGCCATCCAACTATATCACCCTCTGTCATCCCCGTCTCCTCCTGCCTTCAATCTTTCCCAGCATCAAGTCTTTTCAAGTGAGTAAGTTCTTCACATCAGGTGGCCAAAGTATCAGAGTTTCAGCTTCAGCATCAGTTTTTCCAATGAATATTTAGGACTGATTTCCTTCAGGATGGACTGGTTGGATCTCCTTGCAGTCCAAGGGACTCTCAAGAGTCTTTTCCAACACCACAGTTCAAAAGCATCAATTCTTCGGCGCTCAGCCTTTCTTTTCATTCCAAATCTCATATCTATATATTACTACTGGAAAAACCATAGCTTTGACTAGACAGACCTTTGTTGGCAAAGTAATGTCTTTGCTTTTTATTATGCTGTCTACATTGGTCATGAATTTTCTTCCAAGGAGCAAGCGTCTTTTCATTTCATGGCTACAATCACCATCTGCAGTGATTTTGGAGCCCAAAATAATAAAGTCTGTCTCTGTTTCCATTGTTTCCCCATCTATTTGCCATGAAGTGATGGGACCAGATGCCATGATCTTGGTTTTCTGAATGTTGAGCTTTAAGCCAATTTTTTCACTCTCCTCTTTCACTTTCATCAAGAGGCTCTTTAGTTCTTCTTCACTTTCTGCAATAAGAGTGTTTTCATCTGCATATCTGAGGTTACTGATATTTCCCCCAGCAATCTTGATTTCAGCCTGTGCTTCATTCAGTCAGTCCAGTGTTTCTCATGATGTACACTGCATATAAATTAAATAAGCAGGGTGACAATATACAGCCTTGATATAGTCTTTTCCCAATCTGGAACCAGTCTAGTGTTCCATGTCCAGTTCTAATTGTTGTTTCTTGACCTGCATACAGATTTCCCAGGAGGCAGGTCAGGTGGTCTGGCATTCCCAACTCTTGAAGAATTTTCCACAGTTTGTCGTGCTCCACATAGTCAAAGGTTTTGGCGTAGTCAGTAAAGCAGAAGTAGATGTTTTTCTGGAACTCTCTTGCCTTTTCAACGATCCAGCGGATGTTGGCAATTTGATCTCTTGTTCCTCTGCCTTTTCTAAAACCAGCTTGAACATATGGAAGTTCTCAGTTCACGAACTGTTGAAGCCTCGCTTGGAGAATTTTGAGCATTACTTTGCCAGTGTGTGAGATGAGTGCAACTGTGTGGTAGTTTGAGCATTCTTTGGCATTGCCTTTCTTCGGGGTTGGAATGAAAACTGTCCTTTTCCAGTCCTGTGACCGCTGCTGAGTTTTCCAAATTTGCTGGCATATTGAGTGCAGCACTTTCACAGCATCATCTTTTAGGATTTGAAATAGCTCAACTAGAATTCCATCACCTCCACCAGCTTTGTTCATAGTGATGCTTCCTAAGGCCCACTTGACTTCTAGGTCTTAACAACATTCAGGAGGAAACAGGAAAGATCTCAACAAACCCCAGATCTCCATGTGGTTGTTGTTAGATACTGCCAGGGCTGCTTGTCAACACACAGCTAATGTAGTTGCTATCAACCTTGACTGTACATTACATTCATCAAGGGAGCTTTTAAACATTACTAATGCTCAGTCACACTCTCAGACCAATTAAATTAGAATCTCCACAGAGAGACTCTATACAGTGGAGTATTTTTGTTTTTGTTTTTGTTTTTATGTTCCCTAGATGACTCTCCTGAATCCAGTGCTAAGATGTGCTGAGCTCTAAGATGGAAAACCACACAGCATCAGCATGGAGATTTAATGTAGAAGCTAAATAACCTAAATACTGAAGTAAACACTTCAAAACAGTTTCTTCTACTCCTGTTTATTTGGAAAACTAGAACTTCCCTGGTGGCTCAATAGTACAAAATCTGCCTGCCAATGCAGAGATGCAGGATCAATCCCTGGGTCAGGAAGATCCCCTGGAGAAGGAAATGGCAACCCACTCCAATATTCTTGCCTGGGAAATCCCATGGAGGGAGGAACCTGGAGGTGTACAGTCTATGAGATCACAAAAAGTCAGTCACGACTTAGTGACTAACCAACAACACCAAGATTAAATAGATTAGTGTATTCTTCATAAATTTACAAGATAGGCATGCATACATATGTACACATACATATATACAAACATATATGTGATGAGACTTAACGATGAAACAACAACAGCAATGCCTAGATTAAATATGTTAGTATATTATTCATAAATTTACAAAATAGGTAAACGTATGTGTACATTTGTACACATACATAGGCACAAACATATATGTGATGAATACGATTGTGTGAGCGCATTATTGCTACACGACCACAGTCCTACACTCTATGCATCAGGCTTTTGGGTAAAAGTAACATCAAACTATCAGTAATACACCCATTCTACCACCATACACATACACATACATAGACACACTTCATGCCAATGCTCTGTAAGGCTAGAACCTCACCTTCCCATCTTTCTAAGATTGAAGAGCATAGGCATTTGAGCTGTTGACAAATGAAAATGTCTTGACTAAAGTATAGTCACATTTGAACCAAGGAAATGAATGCCATAAACTCTGCTGGTTTTCTCTTTACATTTAAATTGGAACATTTTAACTCCTGCTTGATTTTTATATAGGCATATGTTTAATAATTTTTCATGTGTCACACAAAGAATTTAATGTGCACAACTGAAAAGGGGGAAAGGCCATAGTACAAAGATATTTAATATAAATTGAACATTCTTTCCATGATTTTCTGGATGACTTACCTCTATAAATTATACACTTTGCACTATGCCATTTGTTTCCCCTAACTGTTTCTATATGGTACAATAATTACATGGTCTGTTGAATTCAAAAGGGTTATTGAAAGAGCAAATATAAGGAAATGTAAAGGAAAAGCTGCAGTTTGGTCTCTGTGGGTACATAAATAAAGACAAGTGAACAGGAATTTCCTGGAAAGGGAGGAAGACATCATGAATCTGTTCAGGCTACATTTTACACAAAGCTCTGTATTGGAAAACATGCACCTATATGCTCGGTCGCTCAGTCATGTCCAACTTTTTGCGACCCCACAGACTGCAGCCCACCAGGTTCTTCTGTCCATGGGATCCTCCAAGCAAGAACACTGGACTGGGTTGCCATGCCCTCCTTCAGGGGATCTTTCCAACTCAGAGATGGAACCTGCATCTCTTATGTCTTCTGCATTGGCAGGCAGGCTTTTTACCACTAGCACCACCTGGGAAACCCCAGACCTGTACCTAAGCCACCTTAAAAATAGTGTAAGTTTCTCATGCCAGTTTGTCCTTATATAAGCAATAAAGAATCACAAAACAATAGGAAAGTCTCTTGAATACCATTCTGATAGCATATAAGAACAAATGAACAATTTATATATAAAACTTAAAGGTAAAAATAAACAAGATTGGATAGATTGATTGCCCTCATGGACCTGTGAGCTATTTGAATTTGAGTACACCCTTTACAATACTTCCAGTTTTGTCTTAGTATCTTAGATGTTCAAAGCTGAAGTGGCTGATAAACTTTATCAAATGCAAAAGCCAGCTGTTGTTTGGTTCAGTCGCTAAGTCATGTCCAACTCTTTCTGTGACCCCACTGACTGTAGTCCACCAGGCTCCTCTGTCCATGGGATTTACCAGGAAAGAATACTGGAGTGGGTTGCCATTTCCTTCTCCAGGGGATCTTCTCCACCTAGGGATCAAACCTCCGGCTCCTGCATTGGGAGGCAGATTCTTTACCACTGCATGACCTGGGAAGTCCTGACAAAAGGTGCCAACAAAACCTCAGTAACCTCAAAAAAAAAAAAACCTCAGTAACCGATATACACAGCTTCAGCTTCTGCATCGCTCTCTGACCACCACTGCGAAGGCAAGGAGTGGATGCTACTGCATACATACTTCCCTGCACTTCATATGTACCATGCTTTCAAGGTTGCCTCTGGTGTTCTTTTTCCTGTATCAAAACACGGCATGCAGAAGTTGGGGAAGATGAGAAAGTAGGAAAAAAAAACATGTTATGGTTTTACCTGGACCTCAGCTCCCCTGTGAAGAGTCCAGTGTACTCCAAATGCATTTATGCTGAAATTCTAAATAGAATCCTGATAGAATAAAAAGTAAAATTATCTTATTGCCAAACAAAAGGCTTCTGCATTGAAATGTGACAGCTCGTTGCTCAAGCAGCTTGTTGCCAGAAGGATACACACCGTTTCCAGCAGAAAATTGGTTTTGGGAACTCACCCAACAGCCCAGACACAAAATAAACTTCCCTGCTCTTTGCAACAGGCCAAGGCCATTGGGATTCACCCCTAGCACATTCAAAAGAGCCTTGAATCTCCTTCAAATTTAAAAACCCAAGCTAACTAAACCAGATTATGCCTCAAATGTCAAAGACTGGCATTGGGTTCTGGGGCATTTCTATTTCTTCAGTGATTTTATTCCACAGAATTGTTCATGACTATAGACAGCATGCCTTAATTAAGCCCCAATAGAAATGAATTTAAGCTCTTACCTGAGAAAATATATTCCACCATTACTCAAGAATGTGGTTTGCCACTGCATGAACCATTTAGCACTATTAAATACATAGGTTTTCCAAAAGTTCTGTCATTTTTGCTTTCAGAAAAGCATGTGCCCCTCATAGGTCATTAGCATTTGAACATGGATAAAGAAATTCATGATTTGGTGGTGTTTCCAAAGATAGACTCTAAAATTTATTTTTTGTTTGTTTTTTAAAATTTCACTGCAGATGAGAATTTAGCAACCATGAAGCCTACTCTGCTCATTTTGGGGCTTCACAGATGGCACTGTGGCAAAGAATCCACCTACAGCGCAAAAGGCGCAAGAGATGCAAGTTCGATCCCAGGGTTGGGAAGATCCCCTGGAGTGGGAAATGGCAATCCACTCCAGTTTCTTGCCTGGGAAATCGCATGGACAGAGGAGCCTGGTGGGCTACAGCCCACGTGGTCACAAAGAGTCTGACACGACTGAGCTCATAGTCTGCTCAGCTTACTGACTAGAATAAAGGAGACCCAGAGGGGCCAACTGATCTGTTCAAATCATGCAGCCACCTAGGACAGAACCAGAGCCCTAATCTAACTTCCCTGTTTCCTCATGCTTCTGTTCAAAGGAATAGAGAAAGTACATGAAAAAAATGGAAAGTCTAAACTATGCAGATTCTCCCCAGAAGACAATATGCCCTTGCAGGTGACTCTCAGGGTCCTATCAAAAGTTGCCAAAGATTCCAGTCACTTTTCCATCTGAAAGGAAGAAACCCTAAAGAAAAAATGGAAAAATCGTGAGAGAGTCCTGCTCAAGTCCCAGTCCCTTATAAAACTCTTAAGGTTTTATTTTTTTTTTCTTAGTTTTATATGCATGCATAATTTTAAAGAAAACTCTGAAACATAAAATCCAAATGTATAAATCAGATAAATCAGGAGGCATGGTTAAAATTTTACAAAAACAGAATGTTTGCTTTACTAAGCTCTTTACCATGTTTTCTCTGAAATAATGACCTCCCTTATGATTAATAATATTTTATTCAGGTGCAATCTTCAGGGCCATTTCTATTGCATTAGGCCACATATGCCTCTGTACTGTTTACTCCACTGAATTTTAACTTTACTTTCTCACTGTAATTAGGAGCAAGCACAAGACTGCAGGGAGCTGGTGCCTGCTCTCAGCACCTCACAAGAAGCTGTTATAGGCACCTCTTTCCAAATCTGCATTCAGTGGTTTAAGGAACCAGACAGCTAATCCTGGGTGGATCAACATACACGGGGCACAGAGAAGGCATAAAAAACTTGTATAAGGCAAAACAAGGCATAAAACCTTGTTTAGATTCCACCAGTTGCTTAGAATATAACCTTTTAAATCACACAGAAAAGCCCAAGGCCTTGGTAGGATTCCATGTAACCCGAACCCTAAGGCCTGAGCAGCTAAACTCCTTGCAAAGAAAAAGAAAAGGGTATCGCACTTTGGAATGGAAGTGTAAGGCAGTCATCCCAAAGACTCAAGTTCTGTGCCAAGCACAGAAGTCATGGCCAAAGCAATGTGCCAGTACCACGGGGCAGTGACAGTGAAACACGGCAGCCAGGAATGCACTGGGCAGCGGAGGGCTGAGCCTAGCACCCCCAAGCACACCCATAAAAGAGAGGTGACTGAGGCAGTCTCACTGTCACCCAGAGGCAAGAAAGCCCAGGGGAATATGTGGGAGAGAACAATTGGTAAGATCAACAAAGAAAAGATGGCACATCTGTACCCTTTGGGCTGGTGTCATCAGGAAACACATCTGTGAAGTGGAGCAGAAAGGATGGGAAGACACTAAGCGGAAGCTGCGCTTTGGCTTAATTGTCCCAGACCTGTCCCCTCACATCCAAGTTCCCTGCAGCCTGAATTATCGCATCCAAAGACTTAATGACAGAGCAAATAGTCAAATCAAAAACATGCATGTCCATCACCCACATAGGGGGTCACTAGTCACTGAGACTATTTGTGTACAGGACTAAATCACCAGGCTCACAGCATGCTAATGGCAATATTAAATGAGGTCCATTATGTCGCTCTAGTAAAGAGTGAAAAAGGACTTTTAATTAGCAGAGTTCTGATAAATTCTATAGTACAACCTCAATCGGTGCTTATGTGGAGAAAAGGACATTTAGGGTCCATTTAATGTCATTATATTCCCTTTGGACTCCTTGGTAATCTTTATCCACCCAAGTCACCATAAGGGTGATATGAACCTATTGAACCTGACAATGGCCCATTTGTTATCCATTGCTAAACATTACTAGTCTTGCATTAATTAAGGACACAGCATGTGAGTTATCTAGCACCCAATCTATAGCCAAACCGTTCCATTTTGCCCTAAAACTGCTATGGCTTTCCAAAATTCAGAGGATGCACTCAAACAAGAATAAGTTAAAATCATGACTGCTATTTAAACTGACTTTCCCAAATGAGCCAGACAATTATAACAGACACGTATGTGTGTGTAACAAATTTGAATGTCAATTTCATTGATGCAACCAAACATTTCTTTTCTTATTACCCAATTCCTGAGGTATGAATAAAAGCTTAACTAAGAATAGAACTTGTTTATCTTCTCATTATTGATAGCTTTGGCTCCATTTACATCATTGGGGTTAATGAAAATATTTAGGACAGGAAACATGTTTAAATTTTATGAGATTTATTGGTCCAGTGTTATTTAAAAATTATTCCTAATACATTTCATGTTGTGTTAATGGTGAAATATTTTGGCATTAAGAACAAAAGAAACTTTGCCTAAGGCTTTTCTCATTTGCAAAATGAACTAAAAAACAAAGCCCAACATTCTCCTTACTCCATTATCCCATTACAGGCTCAATCGGCCAATAAAAAGTATCCAGCTGGGTACATAGACTGGGATCCAACAGTAATTTATTCAGTTCAAATTCTTCCAATTAATCACCTCACCTCAACAATTTCCAACTCTTAGTTCATTTTGTCCCAGATAGACCTAGCCTAAATGACTGTTTTGGAAGAAAGTAATAGTTTTACAGGTTGATCAAGAAATTTCCCCTAGAAGATAAAAGGCAAGCAGATTGAATATGGAAATTTACCCAATTCCAAGAGAATTTGTTGTGTCCTGCAATAATTTGGCCTTACATCTGTGCCCCACCTCAGCAGGATCGGTCGGTCACCCAGTCATAGTACAAAATACCAAAATTTCAAACAATTTGCAAATACACTAGAGTTCACTACGGGTAGATTTTTTTTTTTAACAGAATATTTTTACATTTTTTTTCAATAATACATGTTCATTGTAAACAATTCAGAAAGCATAAGCAGGCAAAAAAATGACATCACCCATATTTTCTTTTTATTATATTTCTAAGGGAGATTTTATGAATGTTTTGCTCTGTGATTTTTCAGTCCTCTCTGTGTGTATGTATGGGGGTGTGTGTTTGTGTGTGCACACGTGCAATATTCTAGAGACTGGAGGCTTGGAATACCTTGCCCACACTACTTGCTTTAGCCACATATATTCACTGATCTCCGTCATACTAAGACCATATCTGGTGTCTATCTCAGAAAGTCTTGAGCGTAGAATACTAAGTTCTGAGTTCATGATCGTCATTGTTTCTCATGGCCATAACTATTACTGAAAGTTTTGCCTAGACTATGTCACCTTTACTTCTTATAACAAACTTGCAGTCAACATTTCGTATCTGCCAGTGAGTCCTACTGGGCTTCTGCCCTGCTGGTCCCTTGGCCCTACCAGGAAGGCTCTTTAGATAGCAGCCTCCTCTCTGGTCTCTGAGCTCCAGCGCCACCAGGCTTCCTGCCGACATTCTCTGTCACTCACACCTGCATAGCACTGTCTCTCACCAGATCTCTCAACACTGCAGTCTTCTGTGTTGGACCTTCCCCAATGGGTCTACCTAAACTTCCAGTGTCAGCCCTATTGGTCTGACACATCTTTCACTAAGAGAAACCCACTTCTGACTCCTGGTATGTGTAGACAGTCTATTAAGGACTCTTTATTCAACACTTGAAACCTGAGATTTGTTACCCCTCTTTTCCTGAGATCAGAATGAAATCATTTTTGTAGACCAGTATTTTACCTGCATGATCAATTATGCTAAATTTTATGCAGTTGTAAAACAAGTATAATTTCCATTCTTGAAAGAAACGCACAGATACACATAGCTTATCACTTCACCTCAGACAGGGAAGACTGCTGCATGATTTATTAGTTCAGGGAGTTGTGATATTATTCAATGTCAACGATGTTATAAAAACTCACTGGACTTGGAAATAACATAATTTTCATTAAGACACTTTCAACCGTGCTCTGACTTTGACCCTTCTGGTCTTATATTCTTATCTGAGTCCATCTTCCATCTGCATTTCCAACTCTAATACCAACAGTTGCCACTATAGGAGAAGCTTGCATTTTTAAGAAAAAATCAGTATATAATATAAACTTAACCATGACTATCTAAGAGCTTGCATTGCTGGTTGAATATTGCTATTTTCAGCTCACAATATATTTTTGGTTATAAAAAATCTAGGAAGTCCAACTTTGGACCTCTTAAGAGTTCTCATTTCTTCTCAGTCACTCTGCTACATTCTTCAGAACACCCAAAGCAGTAACTGGGCAAGAGAAAACAAGTCTGGCTTTCTCTTCTCCCTGCAACAACTCTCCACTTTCAAAACAAACACCCAGTGAATGCATGTGTACATGCGCATGCACGCGCGCACACACACACACACACACACACACACACACACCATGGACTAAAATTTAGATCATAAACTAGTCAATGAACACCTAGCTAGCTGTAAAAGAAAAACAGCCTGGGAGTGGATATAAACATATGTTATTTCAGAAGACAAAATATAAAACAAGCTGGGAAACACCACCAGAGAAAAAGAAGAAAAAACATGTTTGGGACACCACCCTCCCTACTCCCTACTGTAATCTCAAGGGAAGAGTAGGTGCCAGAGAGAATCTCCCCAGAAATGTGAGTGATTATGTATAGGAAGAATTGTTGACCATCTGTCTGGTGAGCAACAGACCCAGTAGGATGCTTGACAAGGCATCAACAAAGAGAAGGATGGTCAGACAGGGCTGGGCAAGCATCACTTCTGGTTTCCCAAGTGGAGCGGAGGTTGTGAGGCTTCTTGTGGAACTTCAAGTAGGTACCTGGAAGGATCTGGTGAGATGATTCTGCTTGCTAGCCCCAGATGAGGCCTGCTAGAAGAATGAAAAAAATAAATAAATAAAAGGAGAGGAAGGGAAGCAATGCTGTCTCCATAGGATCCTCTGCAATAGGCTATAAAGGGTACATTGAAGATCATCTATAATAACATAACACACAAGAGTCAATGTTGGATGTCATCCATGTCTCCAAAGTCAGCGAAGAACATCAACAGCATTAGCATCTGGGTAAGAAATGAGATTAAGGGAGTGGACAGCCTTTCTGTCACCTCAGCATACACCATCCCCATAAACAAACTCTCTCTCTTCCTACCACTGGAAGGGTGATGGAACCTAGAGCCCAAAGAATTAGAAGCAGGACTGTGAGTCAGAGAAACAGAAGACAGGGAGAAGAAGCTGTGAACAGCTAAATGAGAGATAGTATCACGTAAATTTGACTGAACATTTACCCTAAAGCAAGATTTAAAATTTAGTTGACTAGAATACATGAATGTGACAAGACTGCTTTCCCACTGCCAAGTGAGAACAGTGACTTTAAAAGAAATCAAGTTATACTAAAGATATAGAGCTTTGATTTTTCCCACCTAATTTGTAATCATCTATATAACTTCTGATGTCATGTAAAAATAGAAATCAGAAGGAAGAGAGCTGACCCATTATGAAGGGAACTGAGAAATTAGATGATGAATAGGATGATGAATAGGATGAGATCACAATGACACACCAGGGAGAGTGTATTAGTCTGGTTTGAGACTGATTTTCTAGATCCAAGGTGAGGTCAAAAGCAGATTCTTCTTTGCCTAAGGAATTACACCTCTACACAGGAATACAGACTTTCAGAGCAAAGTAAAAGGACAAGCAGCATTTAAGGCCTCTGCCCAACTTCTCAAATACAATGGGAGTACCTCTAGCCAAAGAGAGGGTTAACAGATCCTTCTCAACATTCAAGGTAGGACATCACAATGGAGGTCAAATCAAGGGAATAGGTACAGTATGGCAGCCACAAGTCCTCAGGAAAACTGAGTTCTTTATCATCAACCCAACCAAAAAGAAGTCCATCAACAGGACCAGCAGACACCAAGCAGCAGCACTGGTCTGCTATGTATGTACTGCCTTCAGTTCAGTTTAGTTCAGTTGCTCAATCATGTCCGACTCTTTGCAAACCCACAGACTGCAGTTCACCAGGCCTCCCTATCCATCGCCAACTCCCAGCATTTACTCAAACTCATGTCTATTAAGTTGGTGATGCCATCCAACCATCTCATCCTCTGTCATCCCCTTCTCATCCTGCCCTCAATCTTTACCAGCATCAGGGTCTTTTCAAATGAGTCAGTTCTTCGCATCAGGTGGCCAAAGTACTGGAGTTTCAGTGTCAGCATCAGTCCTTCCAATGAATATTCAGGACTGATTTCCTTTAGGATGGACTGGTTGGATCTCCATGCAGTCCAAGGGACTCTCAAGAGTCTTTTCCAACACCACAATTCAAAAGCATCAATTCTTCAGTGCTCAGCTTTCTTTATAGTCCAACTCTCACATCCATAGATGACCACTGGAAAAACCATAGCCTTGACTAGATGGACCTTTGTTGTCAAAGTAATGTCTCTGTTTTTTAAAATGATGTCTAGGTTGGTCATAACTTTTCTTTCCAGGAGCAGTGTCTTTTAATTTCATGGCTGCAGTCACCATCTGCAATGATTTTGGAGCCCAAGAAAATAAAGTCTGTCACTGTTTCCACTGTTTCCCCATCTATTTGCCATGAAGTGATGGGACCAGATGCCATGATCTTAGTTTTCCGAATGTTGAGTACTGACTAATGGGCAGACTCTAATGCTCAGAGAGTATGGACAACAGGCACCCTTGCAATAAAGTGACTGAGTTTAATCTGACTTATTGAGTGGCCAGGCATATTTTATATTTTTCAAAATCTGGAGTAGCCAGGCAACGTTTTTAAATTAAAAACTCCTCAATCTTGCTTCAAAAATCAAAGTGAAATTTTTTAAGCAAACTTGCACCAGTCAACTTTATATTTAAGGTCTATGGGAGTCTATTACAACATAGGGAATGATCTGGAAATCAGAGAAAGGAAATCTCAATTGCTAGTAGAATTTATTTGGAAGGGTCTCAACCCCATGGAGGACTGTCTAAGGGATCCCTAATCAAGACTCCTTGTACTGTCTGCCTAATTTCTTAATCTCATATTATCAAAGCACTGTTGAGGATATAGGGTTATTTGTGCTGATAGATGTTTCTATACAGAAAAGACATTTTAAAATTTCTTCTAATTTATATATAAAAATATTTCTACCACTTAACAAATCCCAGTTCACATATCAAAATGCAAAAATTAATGTGTAGTCAGGCCTGTGGTCTGAACAAAGAAAAACAGACTGTAAAGATATTGGCAAGTCAAACAAATATCTGATTAAGTAATCTTAATATCTGTATTACTTGCATGGCTCCCTAATTACAATTACAAAAGTGATGAAAGATAACAGATTATTGAACCCTATTTTCAAATGACTTAGAATCTTTATCTCCATTGTAACTTGCCAAAATTTCTAAGAAGATATTTAACTACACTCCACTTGGCCTCATTTAATTTTGAATAAATGTGTTTACCACCACAATTATAACTTTGAAAATACTGTCTTATAAATATTTTATCAACAAGAAGTTTTAGCACTCCCAACCCACTGACTACAACAAGAAAGAACAAAACTAAAACCGTCTTCCTCCAGTTGGACAGAAGAAAAATTTCCATACATATCCACAGATTTTGACAAATGTGGGGAATTTATCTTGAGTCATTCTGAATGGAAGCTTCTAAATTCCATTTGTGAGAGACCTGTGAAGAACATTAGCTATCAAGCTTTTAGGATTAAAACTCAACCTGTTTCTTGTGTGTGATAACAATCTTTAAAATCTATAGATGATTCAGCTAATGTACATGGAAAAGCTAACGCAAGGTAAGATTAAAAGACTGTTTGGTAGAAATTAGATATACTTTTCTCCTATAATTAATAGCTTTAAAAAAACAATCATACCATCCTACTCTGTCACACACACATAAAAGCATCAGCAATTATCTTTACCTCAGTTTGCATTTTAAGATTTAAAATTACTTGAACCTCCTCAGAGTGTTAACTTATGAGAAAAATGAGAAAGGGGCATTATGACTTTCTTTAAAGGATAATACCTGTCTCTGCCCTACACTGAATTCTTTGAGCCCAATTTCAAAAACTAAGTAAATGGCACGTGAGCATATGGACAGCCTTATGGCTCTGAATCACTTCCTACCCTGGGAAACTGAGAAAAAAGGAAGACAATGGTTCAGAAGAAAAGCACTAAAATAAAATAAAATATTATGCCTGTTGAAGTGTTTTTTCAATCATTTCCAGAAATAACTGACAAAATAATGCTTCTAAATGTTTAAGCCAAATTAAATGGCTTACAAATCATGGTTGCCATGGTTTCAAGTGCCCAGAATATGGTGTGTGGACTAAACACTGCCTTGCAACAAAAATGCCTGTGCATTAAGTACAAGCCTCAAAAAAAAAAAAAAAATCTAATTACAGTGTTCTCGGGCATTTGAAATCTTTCAAAAATAACAGTAATAATGATTAATAACAATTCTTCTGAAGTGTCAGCCTATCTTACCTGTTAGTTGACAGCCATCACTCATCCCTGTTCTGAGTTCACAGGCTTATCCTCATATTAAAACCTAAACCCTCCATAGATGTCTAGGAAGGAACTAAACAACGTTATGTTACTCTTGAAAGTCACAGTCAGTCGCTGACCCTACTGGTAATCAATGCTCAATAAGAAACCCTGGATTTGCTTATAAGTTGTTTAAAGTTACTTTCCCAAGAAAATTTCTGACTTCATGGTGAATTTAAAAAAAAAAAATTATCACTAAAACAGATCTCTATTTTCTCTTCCTTTATTTCCTCCATCCCACTCCAATATGGAGTTTTGGGGGACTTAAAATCCAACAGTTAATCTGTCAACATTTATTGAGCAACACTATATTCAGACACTGGCTATACCCCCAAAAGAGGTAGAGACACTGGAAATGAGGGCCCAGGCAGGAGTTTATGGGACAGGTAGTTAGCATAAGATATGTTAAGTTTTGAGGTGCCCTGAGCACCCAAGCTGGATATATGAGTCCAGCGGTGAGAGGACAATTTGAGGCTAATGCAGATTTGGAAGGCATCCTTCATTATTTAGAACTGCACACATGAGACTAGGATGAAGGAAGAAAAAACCTAGTGAGTCAAAGGCAGAACTCTGAGAAACATCCATGTTAAATGAGGTGAGCAAAGAAAGTAAACCACAGAAAGCCTTATGACAGAAATGTCAAAAACTGTGAAGAGAGACTTTACCCAACTTGCAGGCTAACTTATTTCACAGTTGCTGGCAGAAGGCAGGAGACTCCTGGATCAGGGATAAAGGACTTCATTACTGATAACTGCAGTAGCCAGAGTATCAGCATTTGCTTACACTGGTCCCCCAAGTACCAATTCCCACAAGGTAGTGCTATACTACATCTCTTCTGCCTCTCCTAGGTAAAAAGTTAAAGGAAAGAAAGGGTCTGGTAAACTGGTAAGGAAAAATCATCATAGACAGTGAAGCGAGACAAACTGACCAAAGGGTATAAGCCCTTAGTCCTAAAGCTGGTCCAAGGTGACCAGAGTCACTTCCTGCCATGGACCAGAACTACAACATCCACCAAGTAAAATGGATTTACTGTATCTGTCCGTCGTTAATGCAGACCACCACTGGGTTCAGATCACGGAGAACGAAATCAAACCATTATAGGAAAACACCCTAGGTTTAGTTATAGCGACACCAACAGTAGTGGGAAATCCCACCCAGGGACATTAAAACTCTTTCTGTCATTCTCTCACCATATCCCCAAGCCACAAGTACAATGATACATTCTCCGTACCGAGAAACAAAACAATCAAACTAAAAACTCAAACTTATGTGTTGAGGAAAGCTAGTCGTTAGGGGCTCAGTTCAGTGGTGCAAATCACTGCCATGTTGACCACTGGCATAACCTTTCTTGAGCAAGGAGTCCTCTGGAAAAGTGCTTACACATTTGCTTGGGGACTTCAAATATGTTTTAACCCCATAACTATCCTTAATTACTTAAGCATATGTGTTTTGTGCTTCACTAAGGAAGTTAAAATCTCATAGACAGAGGTTTATGAATTTGGGGCAACTCAAAGACCTTTCCTTGTTGCAAAGTATGACACTTCCAAGGAGATCTAATCATGTAAAATATAGCGATTCTATGAAGATCTAAACTGTAGTTTTAAAAAATAAAAAGATGACTAGGAGAAGGAGAATCTAACTGTGGGTCATAAAAATGTATATTTTGTGTAATTATGTATGTATTTTTAATGACATGGATTGTATATAGCATCTTATTAAACTATATTACAATTATTAACACAACAAAAATCACTCAAATACCGTTTGGATCAGTCTCTATACAAATGCATGGTATATAAAGAAATCACCCATAGCTTCATACCTTCTGCGAAAAAACTTAACTAGTCATACATATCCATTTTTAAGAGTACCTTCTATCACCCAACACTTCAATTATGGGATTTTATTTTTTTTAACTCATAGAAGTCTTTCAAGATCCTTTTATGCCCACGCTTCATAACAGATGTATTAGTCTCTCAAAACCCAGATCAGGATCTGCCCTGACATCACACCTCACTCACTACTCCCACCCTGATAGAGTTTGTCACACTCTCCAGAAGTGATCACAAGTTTGCCTACTGTTGTTTATACAAGGCTGTATGGTAATTTATTTGCTCAACTATTTGTGTTCCCCACTATCTTCCCAGCAGGCTGGTACTCTGCCTGCAGCATCTTGAAGGGGATAGGAGAGTGAGTACAGAAGCATTTCCAAACCTACTAAGGCAAGTAAAGACATTCCAGTGGAAAAGAGCCCTGCCATCAGAAAGGAAGCTTTTTTTTTAACTTTTCTTTACTTTATTGTGTTGGTTTTGCCATACAATGACATGAAACCGCCATGGGTTTATATATGCTCCCCCTCCAGAAACCCCTCCCTCCTCCCTCCCCCTGGGAAATCTCGGTGCACCAGCCCCAAGCATCAATCCTGGGCTGGCGATTGATTTCACATATGATAATTAACATGTTTCAATGCCATTCTCCCATATCATCCCACCCTTGCCCTCATCCACAGAGTCCACGAGTCTGTTCTATACATCTGCGTTCCTTTTGCTGTCTCGCATGCTGGGTTCTCGTTACCATCTTTCTAAATTCCATATATATGCGTTAGTATACTGTATTGTTGTTTTTCCTTCTGGCTTACTTCACTCTGGATAATAGGCTCCAGTTCCGTCCACCTGAGTAGAACTGATTCAAATGAATTTTTTTTTAATGCTGAGTAGTATTCCATTGTGTATATGTACCACAGCTTTCTTATCCATTTGTCAGTTGATGGGCATCTAGGTTGCTTCCATGTCCTGGTTATTGTAAACAATGCGGCGATGAACATTGGGGTACACGTGTCTCTTTCAATTCTGGTTTCCTTGGTGTATATGCCCAGCAGTGGGATTGCTGGGTCATATGGCAGGTCTATTTGCAGTTTTTAAAGGAATCTCCACACTGTTTTCCATAGTGGCTGTACTAGTTTGCATTCCCACCAACAGTGTAAGAGGGTTCCCTTTTCTCCACATCCTCTCCAGCATTTATTGCTTGTAGATTTTTGGATGGCAGCCATTCTGACTGGTGTAAAGTGGTACCTCACTGTGGTTTTGATTTGCATTTCTCTGATAATGATTGATGTTGAGCATCTTTTCATGTGTTTGTTAGCCATTAACAAAGTTTTTTCTCCAACAGTAAATCATTGCTCCCTCTTGTCCCATCTTCTTCTAAATCTGTTTTTTTTTTTTTAATAATTTGTATGGGATTGAATATCTCCTGAGCGTGAGCAGTAAGCATTAGATACTGTAACTATACCTCAAAAGAAGTAGATTAGAAACTCAGGAATAGAACCAGTGACTTTGAAAATGCAGTGAGACCATCAACAAACTTGGTCATAAAGGCTGCTGGGCAATCTGGGCCACAGAATTAGTAGTCAGTCCAGACCTCCCAGAATCAGGCAGGGAGGCCTTCTGAGTGTATCTCAAAGTCATTTCACAGGCTTTGAAAAGAGACTGTAAAACTGGATAACCCATAGAAACACAGGAGGCAAGGATAGAAAAGTCTTAGCAAGTCATGATGGTCTTTGTTATATCGTTCAAGAAAGAAAAAGCTTTATCAATTCTTACTATCATTTCTTACTAATCATTCAATTCTTTTTAATACATGTAAATTCTTACTAGTCTTTCTATTGGATGTTGCTTGGAATCTAAACAAAAAGTGAAAGTCAAGGTGCTTGCTAATAAGTAACAAAATTAAAATGTGGAACAAGACCTCACCTAAGAAACAAAATAATTTGCAGCAACATGAATGAACCTAGAGATTATCATACTAAGTGAAGTAAGAAAAAGACAAATATTATATGATATCACATACATGTGGAAGCTAAAAAATTATACAAATGAACTATTTACAAATAGAAACAGACTCACTGACATAGAAAACAAACTTATGGTTACCAAAGAAGAATGGGTGGGGAGGTACAAATTAGGAGTATGGGATTAACAGATATACAACAAGTAAAACAGATAAACAACAGGGATTTACTGCAGAGCACAGGGAACAATATTCAAAGTCGTTAATAACCTATAATGGAAAAGATTCTGAGAAAAACTATATATATATAGACTTCTTGTCCTCATCTTTCACATGAGAGAAAGACAAAGTTTGTGTAAGAAAGTCTGAAAAGTCGAACACATGTGAACAGATGTTTCAAGCTGTAGTCATAGCATGTGCAACGCCACATGTGCTGCTGCCATGGAAATGTTTGTATACACCCTATTTGTTGTTGTTTTACATTCACTTTAAAAACTCCCAGGAAAGCCGGGATAGGGATTAACGGTTCATAATAAATTTTACAAGCTTGGGCAGTGAAGAAAACTCTGGAGTGTTATGAGGTGTTAAATAAATTGAATTGGCTAAACTTTCTGCCCCATTGTCATGATGGCCTTTACACTTCTCACAATATGGAGACAATTAGGTGTGAGCCTGGCTTGGAAAGATAAATGTCCAGCTCCCAGACAAAAGTGTTGATTTAGCATGTGTTGTGTGGCCACAGAATTCTTGTTCTAATCAATTCTGGCTTTGATGTTTGCAAAAAAAAAAAATGCATATGAGTAAGGATAAAGAAACGAGACAGACAAAATGATGGCAAAACTTAATTCAAAATGCAAATATTTTCATTTTCTCCCTTATTATTGAAGTTTTCCTGCAGGGATAGTCATAAAAGGACCCCAGGGGCAGAACAGAACTGGTACAGCTGTTTTCAAATATTACTAAAAGCCAGTCTTCTATGCATTTTAGATGCAAGCTCAAAATGGATGCATAATCTTTATGCAAAACTATTTGCCTATTTCGCTGTATAACTTGGTTTACCCAGGCTGCTCCCCTGATGATTATACAGTCTCCTTATCAACTCATAACCGTATGCATTATGGAGAGGTCTACAGTAACAACTAAAACAGTAGGCATCCTTCGTGCATGGGGTTATTCTAGTCTCATCCAACTCAGTTTGTTAAGACAACACCATTAGCATTCTCATGGAATGGAGCCTAACACATCTGTGAATACCACTATAAAGTTTTTCTCCTACTGAAAAAAAGAGAATAGAAGAATTAAAGCAACCCAAAACTTCCATTTTCATGGGAAGGGAAAAAAACAGGACTTGCTTGGACTTCTTTTTTCATCACAATATATTTCTGGTCAAAATTCTGTCCACAAAGAATTAATTTTTTAAATGATTATTTAGTATTACTTTGTTCATAACAAATTATAGAGAAGATTTCTCTGGTGGTCCAGTGAGTAATTTGCCATGCTTCCAATGCAGGGGGTACAGATTCAATCCTTGGTGAGGGAACTAAGAGCCCATATGTGGCATGATGTGGCAGAAAAATAAATAACAATAATAGAAAAGAATAAATCAACCAAGTAAATATAAGACTTATTACGGGAGTAGATCCCCAAAATGGTTAAAGAAAACACAAATAACAACATTAATATAGCATCAAGAGGTATAATACAAAATGTATATTAAAAATGTTTTTAATTTGAAGATAATACGGTACAACTTCATATCTATGAACTGGGTGATTACAAAATCAAATTAACTAAACTGACTCAAGAAGACTTCTTAAATTTATATGGATTCATAAACATAGAATAAAAAATTTTAAGTACTAAAAACTCTGCCCTCATAGTAAAGGTACCAAGATGTTTTTATAAGAAAGCATTACCAAATCCTCAAGGAACAAATAATTTCTATGCCAAATGAATCAAGCAGCATTCTTCCCAGGAATAGAAGAATGGTCAACATTAGAGAATCTACTGATACATATCACTACATTAAGAGATTAAAGGAGAAAAAAATTACAGAAGTTTCTTTAAAAGTATTTGACAAATTTACCATTAGTTCTCAATTAAAAAAAAATCTCATTAAGCAAGGAATAGAAGGAAATTACCCGAATTGGTAAAAGACTTCTACCAGCAACCTATAGAAAATCTTATACTTAATTATGAAACTTGATAGTTATGAATAAGACAAGTACTTCTACCACTGATATTTTTCTACACTGTTAATGACTTCTGATGAATCCTTGTTTTGAGCATACAGTAATTCATATGACTGAAGGTGTACACAGTTGGTCATGAGGAGCACAGATGGAGAAACTAGTTAGAAAATTCAAACAATAAACATATATTTTTAATACTCAAAATTTATTATCTAAACCTTTTCAAGATTGTTTTCTCTTTATAAGCCTGCTGAAGAAGCTCTAACTTCTCTAAATAGAATTCTCTGCTATAAAGTTATGTAAAAATTAAAAGAAAATACATTCTCTTACATATACTGCTTGACAGGAATATGAGTCAGATGATAATCAGTACAGTAAGAAGCATTTTAGTGCCTCAAGTTCCATAGGAGCTCAGGTTAACTACACCATAAATTCATCTCAACAGACCTAATTCGAGGGAAATGGCATTATAGTAAGTGAATGGAACATAAGCTCCACAGGCACTGTGCCTTCCATGGAGTGGTTTTCATTGCTAACAGAGAATGCTGACTACATTTATTTTAATTAAAGTCTGTGACTTGTGTATAAGTAGAAGAACATTTCTTCAGTACATCAGTTTTACCAGCTTGGGATCTAAACCAAAGGATACAAGGCTAGAAGAAAGGCAATTAGACTATTCTATGTCTTTGTGACACAGCACCTCTGAAATAAGTATTACAAAAATATATATACAAGGTAAACATTAGCAATACTGGGTTATAACCCAAAGTATAAAATTATTACACATGAGTCAATATTGATATAAATTATTGAACAAAATTATTGAAAAAAATAATGAAAGGAAAAAAGACAAATCTACTATAGAGAAGAATTCTAAATAATTTATGTTGATACTGCATCCAAACAGAGGTGCAGCATAACTCACACCCGAGAAGTGTGGGCTCCACATAGTGACTTTGCAATAAGTATAGTAATAAACGGGGGAAAGAGTAATTTTACAGTGGAGAAATCTGATTGATAAACAATACTTCAGTTAGCTGATCAAGGTCAACATTAACAGTGAGGTCAAACTGATAGCATGAATCCTTGATATGATGAGAATGATACTTTTATCTACATGGTCTTCCTCCCAAAAACCTAAAACCACAGTCTAATCATAATAAAAATATCAGACAAATCCCAACTGAGGACCATTCTATAAAATACCTGTCAGTACTCTTCAAAACTGTTAAGGTTATAAAAAAAATAAGAAAGTTTGTAAAGTTTTCATATGAGCCTGAGATGTTTTGTCTAAAAGTTATGTGGTGTCCTAGATGGGATTCCAGAGTAAGAAAAGGATATTAGGTAAAAGCTAAGGAGATGAGAATAAAGTGTGGACTTTAGATGATAATAATATATCAATATTAGTTCATGAATTGTGACAAATGTACAATTCTAATTAATGTAGGGTGCTAATAATAGGGCAAACTGGATGTGGAGAAATGGGAACTCTACTGTCTTCACAATTTTCTATAAATCTGAAACTATCCTAAATTCAAACATTTATTTAAAAACCACAATAAAGTACAGAGCAATGACCTGTCTTCTTTTTTTATTTATTTCTCCAATAGCTCCCAGCAAGTGAAAATGATAAAGTATAGATTTGGCACTCACAAAATTAATGTTCATTAAATATCTTGATTAATAAATTAGCTGGGTAGAGAATTTTACTTTGGAGGTGATTTTTCCATTGAACACAAACCTCCTTTATCTTCTAGCTTCCAGCATTGCTACTTTAATACTGATGTCATTCCAATTTCTAAATTTTTTTTATCTCTAACATTTGTAGAGTGCTCTTACTGTCCCTGAGTTCCTGAGCTTTCATGATGCTGTGCTATTTTGCTGGAATTATAATGGATCCTTCGAACAAAAAATTCATCCCTTTCCATTCTAGGTTGTTTATTATTCTGTTGATTTCCGCCCCTTCATTTTCTCTGTTCTCTCTACCTAAGGACACCTATTATTTTAGATTTTGGATTTTCTTATCTGCTACCCTTATTTTACCTTATTTTTCTTGTTTTCCATCTATTTTCTTTTTTCTCCGCTTTCTGAGATGTTTTCCCAACTTGATATTCTACCATTCTTTGAGTTTTTCCAAGAACTCTTTTTGTTTTCTTTATTGTTTTTATTGTTCTTTTTAAAAAATTAATTATCCTATTTTTGCTTCCTGTATGATATTTCTATTCTCCAATATTTTAATTGATGTGTTTTGAGAAGTTATTTTATCCCTGAGTAGTTTGGTGTCTTGCCAGGAGCCATCAGGATGCCCCCTTGCTCGGATGACAAGGTCACAAGACTAAGAAGGAAACTGCAAAGCGGACTTTCTTTATCGGGGCCTCCTGGGCAAGGCCCCTCCTGGTATTTTTCTTGGGAGTTCTGTCCATGCTCAGAACATTAGCTCATCTCAGTAGGTCAGTCCCAGTTAGAAAGAATTCATCCTGAGATAATTCCCCCAGACCTTATCGACCAGAGGATCCAGGAAGGTGGATTCCCTTCCCCGGGGACTTAGGAGGAATACAAGGGACATTTAAATAGATTACTACGCCTCCTACTCATTACTGGGGAGTTTACCAAGAATTCTCTAGGGGTCATGGCAAGGCCACCACCAGAAGGGCTCGTACTTGGGTCACCTTTCCACCTCCCACTCCCCCAACCACTCCACGGGCGGAGGCTCCCTTCCTTGAAGAGACTAGAATGGAATGGGACTTAGGAATGCTCATAATTGTGGCCAGCATAGTTGGAGACATTGATTGCTTTAGGATATTGTAGACATAGGAATTCATTATAGTAGTTATAAGGTTAATAGGGTTTTATTGTTAAAGCAGTGCTGCTAAACTGTCTCTTTGTCCTCTTTCCTCTTTCCTCCTAAAAACTGGAGTAGGTTAATAGAATAAAACAGTTTCAAGCTTAAGCCCTTCCCTCTAGCTTCTACATAGTTGCACCTGATAAGAGAAATGTAACCTTTCTACTTAGATTGATGTACTTATCATGATTGAATGAAGTATGCTGGAGACATTCAAATGGTAAACATACTATTGTTAAGTCTAATTACACAGAAATCCGACTTCTGCAAAGGGAATGTTTCGATGATAGATTGGGGAATAAGCTTAATGTTAAAGTTGTTGGTGGTAGGCAGAAGACAAAAGATTGTATAGAATAATATGTGATGTAATGGGTGTGTTTCTTGGGTATAAAAACTGTAAACCAACAACAATAAACGAGAGACTGCTCCATCACCACATTGACTCAGCTCAATGCTTCACCGATGCCACTCATCCCTCAAGACCCCTGGACCCACCGGGGCTGGACCCCGGCAGTGTCTCATGTTTTTTTGTGTCTGTCTTTCAAGAAAGAGGGCTTCCTCTGATGCCTGGTAATTGTATGTGTCTGCAGATATTTAAGACTGGAGAGTCCGAGGCTGATTAGAAAAACTGGAATATTTTTCAGACTTTTTTAAAAAAAGAAATCCTGTCACATGCTACAATATGGATTCAGCTTGAGGACACTATGGTAAGTGAATTAAACCAGTCACAAAAAGATACGAACTGTATGATTTCACTGATGAGGTATCTAAAGCAGTCAAACCCAGAAACAGAAGAATGATGGCTGCTAGGGGCTAGGAGGAGAGGGAAGTGGGGAGTCATTCAATGGGTACAGAGTTTTAGTTTTGCAAGATGAAAAAGTTCTGAAGGTCTACTGTACACCAATGTGAAGGTACTTAATGCTACTAAAAGCTGTACAGTTAAAAATGACTAAGAAGGCAAGTTTTATGTTACCCATATTTTTAACCACAATTTAAATAAATTTTTTTAAAATGTTGGTTAGAAACTCTGAGCACAAAGGTGGGACTGGTTTGCCATGGCTTCAGTTCCAAGTGGTAAGACAAGTTATTTCAGTGAAGAATCCCTGATATTAACATCATAAGAGCTTTCCTCTCAGAGAGCCATGGCCTGCTCAGATTCCAAAGAATGATTGCCCAAATTCCTCTTTTACAAAAAGATATGGGGCTGGCTACCAGCTTTCTGTGAGGTGTGTAGGGAAAGACAGTCAGTGATTTCAGCATTGGGTGTGCAAACCTTAACTCCTTCCTCCCACTTTCAGGATGCTAGGTCACCTGTCCTCAGTTGAGCTTGGAGTCCTCCAGTGTCTTTCTACATTACCCTCTCCAGAGAATACATCTTCAGTCTTCCCAAATGTGAGAAGAGCAAGCCACCATATAGGTCTATGGTGTTGGGATATCAATCTGGCAACTGAACTGGGAGCTTCAAAATCAGACTACTTTCCTTAACCTTACATGTGGGTATTAGCTCTAATTCTTGAGTCTCGGAGACACAACGGTGCAAATCCATCTGTTACTCAACTTTATTGCTAACTTAGGTCTGCTTAGTTAATTTCCACTTTTCCATCTACTTACCAACTTCTCAAAGTTTGTTGTTTATTCCTCTCCTGTTCTCTTGTTGTTCTGTGTTTATGCCTTTAAAAAAATAGTTCCTATTGTTTTAAAGAGGTTTAGTGTTTGACAAGCAAGTGATGGCTACTGTATATATACAATCCACTATTCTCACCTAGAAAAAAATGGCTTGTTTTCTCCAGTTTCAGATTCAATTTCCTGTGTTAGGGTGATATAGTGAAAAGAGTAGAAGATTTAAATTAACCTTAGCCAGATTTTTAGTCTGACATTCTTCTTGTTATGTGGATGCAAGTTAACTAACCTTTTATACTCAGTTTTTCTGTTTATAAAATGAAATGAAGGTGACAAGCTACAGGTTCATTTTGAGGATAATATGAAAAACACATGAAAAGCATATGTCAAATAATACATTTAATACACATGTGAAAGATTAGACTTGCTTATAAATATTAATTTCCCTTCTTTGTCCAAGATTAGTTGTTCAGTTGACCTTCGACTAGCAATTGTAACATTTTAATGGGACTTGGTTACTATAATGACACCTCCAATCACTTACCAGCCATCCTCTCCAATCTGAGGTCCTCTCTTGATTCAGTTTTAGTTGGATCTACATCTCATTTGGATGCTATGCCATTTAGCTAGAGTAGGGAAACTTCTAATTTTTTATATTTTTATAAAAATGAATGCATTATTTTTTAATCCTTCTATTAAATCTGCTTATACCTTAATATGACATCATATTTTCAAAATTTCCCTTAAAAAATAAAGTAAGCTTACATTAGGTATCAAAATCTGGAAGACCACATATAACTTTAACTGTCTAAGGAGCCCACAGTGTTGTTCATTTCCTTGGGGGTGGAGAGCAGCTGGTTACTGGCCACCATATAATTACATTTTCTCCCAACCCACACAGTGATAACAAAACAAAACCATCTGCAGCAAAAGCTTGCCAACATTTTACAATGAACTGGGACTAAGCATGACTCCATTTAGATGATCAACAGATTCAAAAAACAGCAGATTTGATTTAATTATTAATTAAATTTACAAATATCTTTTAAGCACCTGTTATGTTACAGGATTTGTCCTAGGTACTTGGGATACAGGATTCATAGAAACAGATTTAAATAAAGAATTCTTGCCCTCATAGAGCTTATATTCTAGTAAAGTAGTGAGAGAAACATAGTTAAAGAAGAAATTATAAAGTATATTTTGTAATAGAATAGGGAAAGAAGGATCAGAAGAACTATTGGAAGAGAGGCTGCAATTTAAATACAGGAACACCTCATTTTATTGCATTTTGCTTTACTGCACTTCTCAGAAATTGCATTTTCTACAAATTGAGAGTATGTGACCAACCTCCATCAAGCAAGTCAATTGGCACCATTTTTCCAAAAGCATTTGCTCACTTCGTGTCTCTGTCACATTTTGGTGATTCCTGCAATATTTCAAACATTTCAAACATTTTCACCTCCCAGGTGGCACTACTTGTAAAGAATCTATCTGCCAATGCAGGAGATGCAGAAGACTTGGGTTTGATCCCTGGGTCAAGAAGATCGACCCCTGGGTCAAGAGAAGGGAATGGCAACCCACTGCAGTATTCTTCCCTGTAAGATCCCATGGACAGAGGAGCCTCGTATTAGGGCTTCCCTGGTGGTTCAGTGGGTAAAGAATCCACCTGCAATCAAGAGACAGGAGACATGTAGGTTTGATCCCTGGGTCAAGGAAGATCCCCTGGAGAAGGGAATGACTACCTATTTCAGTATTCTTGCCTGAAAAATCCCATGGACAGAGGAGCCTGGTGGGCTACAGTCCAAAGGGTCACAAAGAATCAGACACAACTGAACAACTAAGCATACATACACACATTATTATCATATTTGTTACAGTGACCTGTGATCAGTGATGTTTAACATTACTATTGCAGAAAAATTACAACCTACTAGGCTCAGATGATGGTTAGCATTTCTTAGTAATAAAATACTTCTTAATTAAGGTATATATATTGTTTTTTAGATACAATGCTATTACACACTTTATTATAGACTATAGTATAGCATAAATGTAATTTCTATATGCACTGGGAAACCAAAAAATTCGTATGACCCACTTCATTGCAATAGTCACTTTATTACAGTAGTCTGGAATCCACAATATCTCAAAGGTAGAGCTATAGATTAAACATTTCTAATATATTCTAGGGATCACCACCAAATCAATTACAGTTGTTTGGCTACAAGTAACAGAAACCAGCTCTAAACAAAAAATGAATGTGTTAAATGTATATCCGAGAATACACAAAATTGACAGTAAGATTGGAGAAACAAGCTGGAAAAGGTCAAGAATCAAGGCAGTTCCAAAGTAAGTGGATTTAATCAACTTACCACAATACCATCACTGGAATGAATGATCTACCATCTTACAACCTTTCTGCATTAGTCCAATCAATATTGGAAGCTTCACAGGGGTCTGATTAATCTAGCTAGTAACACATGCCTACTCCTAGTGGGTAGATAATTTTCCAAAGGCAGGAAAATTTCTAGAGAGAGAGAGAATTCTTCAAAAGGAAATTAGCTATATAGTCTAAGATTCCAAATATATGATATTCTGGAAAAAGGCAAACAGTGGAACAGTGAAAAGGTCAGTGGTTGCCAGGGCTCAGTGGGAGCAGGAGAGGGAAGGATGAAGAGGCAGAGAGCAGAGGAAACACTACCATAATGATGCATGCATGCTATTATTATACATTTGTCCAAACCCACTGAATGTACAACACGAAGAGTTAACTGTAATGCTTAAGGTAGCCTACGGACTTCGGGGTGATTACAGTGTGTCAATGTAGGTTTATCAACTGTAATAAAATAACCCCTCTGGTGGAGAATGTTGGTAGTGAGGGAGTCTATGCATATGTAGGGGCAAGGAATAGACAGGAAATCTCTGTACCCTCCCCTAATTCTGCTGAGAACCTAAAACTGCTATAAGAAATAAACCTTTAATTAAAAAAAAAAACACAAAATTAGTGTGCTTATGCTAAAACAGGGGAAATGGGTGACAGGGAACCAAAACCCAAAATATGTCTCCTACCACTAGTGCCAGCTCCTGAATTTCTACACAAAAGCAGCAATCTGGTTGAAAGGAGACAATAGGGTATTTTTAAAATTTTACTTTATTTTTGACTGTGCTGGGTCTTCGATGCTACAAGAGGGCTTTCTTTAGTTGTGGTGAGTGGGGGCTACTCTCTAGTTGTGGTGGACGGGCTTCTCACTGCCCTGGCTTTTCTTGTTGCAGAGCACAGGCTCTAGGCATACAGGCTTCAGCAGTCGTGGCACATGGCCTTAGCGGTTCGGCGGCATGTGGGATCTTCCTGGACCAGGGATCAAACCCATGCCCCCTTCATTGGCAGGTGGATTCTCCTTCACTGCACCATCAGGGAAGCCCAATAGGGTATTTTTTTATGCTGCAATTCACTAGCCATCGCACAGCTTTGACTTCGATTCTTACTCCCTTTGGGTAATTTGAAGGGTTGCTGAAAATTACTGGCTAATTTAAGCTTCTCCAAGCCACAGCTGGGCCCCCTCGACCGACCACAACCCCAAAGACACCCCCTAATTTGCTACAATAGTTTCTTTGATCTTCTTCTGGAATTTCTAGTAGGATTAACCAGGAAGATCACCACATAGAATAATGACACAACAATGGCATTTAGAAGTAAACCACAAAGTGCATCCTAGACTGAACTAAGCAATGATTAGCCAGTTGGATTACTCTTTAGGTATTTTTTTATTATCCATGAAAGATGTCAAAACTTTTCAAAAGAAGACTCTGTTCCACGGAAGCAACAGCATAGATCCCCACATAAAAACAGACAAAACAACTACACACACGCCAAAAACAAAAAACCCACAGACAATATTTATAACAAAGTGTTTTCACTTATCATACTGGCACTGGTTCTATTAGTATTATTATTCTGAGATGTGTGTGTAATAAAGTATAAAACAAGCTAATAATGAAAGTATATTGTAATTTTCTCATCTCTTTAGTCCTTGACAACCATGATTCTGAATGTCAAAGGAAATAAAGATTTAATATACTAGAATATAAGTAAAAATTTTGTATTTCAGAATTTGAATTGGAAGTATTAGTATGAACTAATGAGGCTTTTAATCTTTATATATATATATAGTATGTACTTAGCTATACCTGGAGGTTCAATGGTAAAGAACCCACCTGCAACGCAAGAGATGCAAGTTTGATCCCTGGATTGGGAAGATCCTCTGGAGAAGAGAATCGCAACCCACTCCAGTATTCTTGCCTGGGAAATGCCAAAGACAGAGGAGCCTGGTGGAACACAGTCCATGGGGTCGCAAAAGAACTGGACACAACTTAGTGACTAAACAACAAACAACAATATATTAACATATAATATATATAACATTAATATGTAGATAATCTAGATTAAACATATATTTATGGATATACTGTGTGTATGCATATGTTACATACATTTAATTTTTAAAGCACTGTTAGTCAGCTGAAAAGGCCTTAAAATACTTACCAACCCAGCAACAATGAGCATCCCTATTACATAAATGTGGTCTTGAAATTCTACTTCCTATAAGAGAAAGCAAGGCTTCTTGGAGAAATGGCTGATTTCAGGTTAGGAGCAAAAAATGTGCCAGATGAGGCTGGAAAATTTTGTCACCAATAGTAAGGAAGTTATCAGTGACTCCTAGGATCATGTCAAAAGAACCTGGAAAACAACCTGAAGATGCTCCCAAAAAGCAGAGTTCTTAATAATTATTGGATGAATAAATGCACTAGGTTTTCATAGGTGTATAGATATATTTCTGGGCTTTTAATTTTGTTCCAATCATCAGTTGATCCTTGTACTGATTATTTGTTTTAATTACTATATTAACTATAGTAATATAATTACTTACAAATAATAAATTGTGTCATTATTATTTCTCAAAATTTTCTTGACTCAGGATCACAAGTTTCATGGAAAAAACCACTATTGATATTTTCATTTGAATTTCATTGATTACAAATTAATTTAGGGACAGTTGTTATATGGCATTGGGTAATCTTACCCATGGGGCTTCACTGGTGACCCAGATGGTAAAGAATATGCCGGCAATGTGGGAGACTCAGGATCGATCCCTGGGTTGGGAAGATCCCCAGGAGAAGGACTGGCAACCCACTCCAATATTCTTGCCTGGCGAATTCCATGGACAGAGGAGTCTGGCTGGCTACAGCCCAAGGGGTCACAAAGAGTCAGACACGACTGAGCAACTAACATTTTCACTTTCAACCTCATCCACAAACAGAGAATGCTTCTCATTTAGATAAATATTCTTTCATACTGTTAACAAAATTTTATAATTTTAGAAATAAGATCTTACACATTTTTTCTTAAAGTTATTCTTGGTTCCTTATCACTGCTGTTGCCACTGTATATAAGATCGATATTCTAATTACATTTTCTAATTGCTTTTTGTCTCTGAATAAAATACCATTAACTGTTCTATAATTTTATTGTATCTAGTAACTTATTGAATTTTCTTATTGGTTCTAATTTTCTTGGATTATCTAGATAGACAATAATATAGCCTGTGAATGCCAACCATTTTGTTTCTTGTTTTCCAGTTCTTATACCTATTATATTTCTTTTTTATGGCATATAATAGCAGGAGTCTCAGTATAATGTTTATATAGCAATCATTATTATTACCTAATAGTAATACCTCTATTAATTGGTTTTTCCAATGCATTTGTATTTTATTTACATATGGATAAGATCTTATATGAAAGGTATATATAATAAGATTCAAGGATGAGTTTAAGTTGGAATGCCCTAAAATATAAGCAGTCTGTCTTTATGTAAACGTCAAAACCAAGCATCTACCATTAATATCTGGAAGTGCTTGAATGAGCCATTTGATGTCAAAGAATTAACTGTTTGTAGATCACAGCTCTTCTGACATGAACTGCAGTTTATCACAGTAGAAAAGCTCTGAAATATGTAGTTCTTTGAGATGCAAAAGAAAGTATTCTTCAGTCATCCTAAATAAATCCCAAATAAGCAACATGGCTGACGGGCAGACTGTCATTTTCTTTTCAAATGTATCACCACTATGCATGATACTTGCTGTGCATTTGACACCCTTTTTCAGGTTAGGAGGAGCTCTTGGTTTGCAATTACACCTTATCTGATGTTAATATCTTTTATTCCTGGAGTAAAATTAATTTAGATATGATGCATTGGATCATGATAAGCAGTTGCAAATTTTGTTTGCTTACATTTTATTATTTATTTTTATATCTCTGTTCATAATTTTGCTTTCTTATATTATCCTTGTATATTTTGTTTTATTATCAGTTATACAGATATCATAAAATGAGTTTGAGAATAGAAAATTCCTCCTTATTTATTACAATAATTTGTATACAGGTAATCTGTTTCTTTAGAGTTGTTACAATTCACCCTTAAACCATCTGTGTATTTTGTATTTTTTTACATGGGGTGATTTTATTTTACTCAATGTTATTAATGAAACTTGGTCTGTTCTAGTATTCTATTTCTTCTTTACTCCAATTTGAAAACGTTTATTTTACTTTATTTTTTTAGAAAATTGTTTCTTTAATATAAGGCTTCAAACACACTGGTAGAAAACTGTTCATGATAATCTCTAATACTTGTTTAAATCCTTTTACCATCAATAGTTCCCTATCTCGCTAATATTGTTTTATTCTGCATTATCTTTTCTGAATGATATACATCATTTAGTAGTCTTAGCAAAAATATAGGAGAATTAAATTATGAGTCTTTCTCCGAAAAGGTCTTTATTTCACCCTATCTCTTAAATGAAAATTTAGTCTGATATAGGATTCTCAGTTGATAGTTTCTCTCAGACTTTATATATACTGTTCATTATCTTGAGCTTCTATTTCTGGTAATGTAAAATCTGTTGCCAGTCTAGCTATTGTTCCTTTGTAAGTAATCTCTTTTCTTTCAGGTTGCTTTGTGGGTTTTTCTCTTGATTTTTGGCAAATTTACAATAACATCTCTAGTTGAAAGAAAGGAATTTAAAAATTAGGAACATGGAAGAGCTATATTCAACTAAAACAAAAGCAGAAAAATTTACAGAACTAATGAAAGGCATTTTCCTTAGATTAGAGAAATATAACATCACAACAAATAGTTGAAAATATATCTACTACAAAGAATATCCAAAATATATACATATATCTAAAAGTGAACATAAATTTTAAAAAGAATTTAGCAAGGTCACAAGATACAAAATCAATATTTCTAAATCAATAGCATTTTTATATGGAAACAGTGACAGATTTCATTTTCTTGGGCTCCAAAATCACTGTGGATGGTGAATGCAGCCATGAAATTAAAAGACACATGCTCCTTGGAAGAAAAGCTATGAAAAACCTAGATAGCATATTAAAAAGCAGAGACAAGATCCATATAGTCCAAGCTATGGTTTTTCCAGTAATCATGTACGGATGTGAGAGTTGGACCATAAGGAAGGCTGAGCACTGGAAAATTGATGCTTTTGAACTATGGCGCTAGAGAAGACTCTTGAGAGTCCCTTGGACAGCAAGGAGATCAAATCAGTCAATCCTGAAGGAAATCAACCCGAACATTCATTGGAAGGACTGATACTGAAGCTGAAGCTTCAATACTTTGGCCACCTGATGCGAAGAGCCAACTCATAGGAAAATACCCTGACCCTGGGAAAGATTGAGGGCAAGAGGAGAAGGAGACAATAGAAGATGAGATGGTTAGATTGCATCACTGACTCAGTGGACATGAGTTTGAGCAAATTCCAGGAAATAGTGAAGGACAGGGAAGCCTGGTATGCTGCAGTCCATGGGGTCTCAAAGAGTTGGATACGACAGTGACTGAACAAAAATGAGCAATAAAAAATCAGAAAATAAACTTTTTTAAGAGATGATAACACTAGCATCAAAAAAAAAAAAAATCAAATGCCTAAAACTAAATCTAATAACAGATAGGCAAGACCTCCATGCAAAAAGTACCAAGTATTTGATATTATAAAGATGTCAATTCTCTACAAATTGATCTACAGATTCAATGTAATCCCAATCAAAATGCTACCACTTAGGTGTAGGCTTGTTGTTGTTCAGTCTTTCAGTTGTAGGCTAGGAGTAGGCTAGAGGGTAATTAACTTGATTATAAAATAGCCAAAATCATCTTCAAGAAGAGGAACAAAATTGGAGGAATTCATTACCAGATATCAAGGCATATTACAAAGCTACAGAATTGGTACAAGAACAGACAAATAGACCAGTGGAAAAGTTGAGCCCAGAAATCGACCTAAAAACTTGTAATACTGTGGATAAGAAGTGATCTTATCAATAAATGGTTCAAGATCAGTTGGTGGGTGGGGGGGGCGGTGGTGGTAAATGTCAATGCCTACCACATACCACATATATATAAATATCCACTCCAAATGAATCGTAGACCTAAATGTGAAAGGCAAAGCACTAAACCCCCAGATTACACAGGAAAATGTGCTCCTGATCTTAGGTCAGGCTAGGATATTTTTCAAAGGAACATAAAAAGCACTAAGTAGTAAAAAAAATCAATAAACTAGACTCTTGAGACTCCCTTGGACTACAAGGAGATCCAACCAGTCCATCCTAAAGGAGATCAGTCCTGGATGTTCATTGGAAGGACTGATACTGAAGCTGAAACTCCAATACTTTGGCCACCTGATGCAAAGAGCTGACTCATTGGAAAAGACCCTGATGATGGTAAAGATTGAGGGAAGGAGGATAAGGGGACAACAGAGGATGAGATGGTTGGATAGCATCACCGACTCAATGGACATGAGTTTGGGTGGACTCCAGGAGTTGGTGATGGACAGGGAGGCCTGGCGTGCTGTGGTTCATGGGATCACAAAGAGTCAGACACGACTGAGTGACTGAACTGAACTGAAACTAGACTTAATTTTATTTTATAATTTTTATTCATTTAAGTGCACCATTAAGAAAGTAAAAAGACCAGCAAACTTGGGAATTAATTATTATTATTACTATTGCTTTGTCTTTGTATTTCAGTCCCTATTTCTCACGTTCTGCTTTACGTAGTTACATTTTTATCTTTTTTTTTTAGTAACTATGTCAAGCAAAAAAGACCTAATCAGACTTTTAATCAAATTTAGAGTTATGTCTGGAATTACTTGGACATAAAAAAAAAAAGATATATGTTCATTAAACATGTTTGGGAAGAACCCAAAGAAGACCACAATATATATTACAATATAGATTACAATGCTTAAAAACAGCTGACACTGAAGCATAAGATACTAAGTTGAGTCTCCATCTTAAAAAAAAATCATATATATTGAAATTCTTTGAATATAGAAAATAAACTGAAGCTTCCAACATGAACCATAAATCAAAAGTTATAAAGACAAATTATATATATAATAAAGGCACTGGTCTGTGATAGGGCTGCTTCTTATGTGGGTGAACCCTATGAATTCTGCTCCAAGATGAGTAACAGCAAGGATTTATTTTTGATGATTAAAGATGTTCCCAGTTGAGATAACTCTACTAGTTAGTAAAAAAAAAAAATTTTCAAAGACACTTCGCATTGTTGCATCTTTTATAAAAAGTAGTTATTTATTATTATTCTAATGTTCCATAAACTATAGAGAGGCAGTTAGCTGTATCATATTTTGTTCACAGGGCATAAATCAAACAACAGTAGTTACTGCTAAGAGCCAAATTCTTTATTTTGCTATATCAAGTGTTTCATAAATTTTACTGAAAATGATATCCCAAGATAAAAGGCTCTGTTTAAAATTAATTTTTATTTAATATCCATCCTATTTATTACAAATGTAGAAGCAACATGCTGATGTTTCATTATAGTCAATATTTATATTCCTTGAAGGCCTAGGTATTTCTGGCTAAAAAAAAAATTGTGAAACAGTTCTATAATTTGAGACTTTAAGATAGAGAAAAATGAATTGACTGAAATTAATCAAACAACTTTATAAAATATATATATTCCCTATATATCTCATTTAGATATATTCCATATACCTATACTCTCTATATATGCTTTATATATTCAGGAATCAATTACTATGTAAACAATTACACTTGTCTATACAGGCCAACAGTCTTCTATACCACCTTGGGAAATCTAAGCAAAAATTTCTTCCAGGTAAAGTCCAACTATTAAATTGCCTTGAAGTAAATCAATATGTTCCTTTCTACTTACCCTCTCTTCCATAGCAACAGAAGCAAGAAACAAAATAAGCCTATTTAATGTGCAAGAGATGTACCTTGCTTTTAAATGTTTCTAGTCTAGAAGAGAAGCCATTTTTATTTCAGCACCTTCAAGTCTTTAAACATTTTCTTGCCCTACTCTATGTCAGTTTATATTCTTCATATATCAGGCTTGCCAATTACCCTGAGTGAACATAAACATACCCCAGTTATTTAAAGTAAAAATAAAAGCAAATACCTTCAGGTCAGACTGCCTAGATTCAAATCCTGGCTTCATTACTGCCCAGTCATTTAATGTCATATGCCTTAGTACACTCACCAATAAAATGAAGGCAATAATAATAATTAATAATAATATCTTTCTCCTAGGTTTGTTATTGCAAACTAATCTAAGCCAAACTGGCCATTCAACAATCATCAGGTTCTTTTGGTAAACGATGAAAATCTCCTTGAAACAGACTCCACAATTTGAAGTAAAGGGGAGGGCTTCCCTGGTGACTCGGGTAAAGAATCCGCCTGCCAGTGCAGAAGATA
The DNA here is from genome assembly GCA_007570785.1 of Antilocapra americana. Taxonomy (NCBI): domain Eukaryota; kingdom Metazoa; phylum Chordata; class Mammalia; order Artiodactyla; family Antilocapridae; genus Antilocapra; species Antilocapra americana. Next base: position 28,168,653 of record ML660200.1, read on the forward strand.
TCAGTTTGATCCCTGATCCAGGAAGATTCCACATGCCGTGGAACAACTAAGGCCGTGCGCCACAACTACTGAGCCTGTGCTCTAGAGTCAGGAAGCTGCAACTACCGGGCCAATGTGGCACAGCTACTGAAGCCGTGGTGCCCTAGAGCCCGTGTTGTGCAATAAGAGAAACCAACACAATGACCTTCCCTCCCCACAGCTAGAGAAAAGCCCACGTGGCAATGATGACCCAGCACAGCCAAAAAAAAGAAAAATGTAAAGAGGAGCACCTTCCCCTTCTCCACAATTTCCTTCTTGGTGGAATATTAAAATAAAAAGAATTTTGCCCACTCTGTGTTCAAGCCCTCCAACATTCCCCTTGCATGAAGGGCTCACTCTGAGGCCAGAGCAACAAAGTTCTGATGGCAGGACATTACCTGCTCAGGAAAGGTGACAAAGCCCTCCATAAACCAAGGAGTGCCACAACACCACACAGAGCTAAGTCACCCTGGGACAGAGCATGCACTCTGCACGGTATGCCAGTTTATCAAAATGAGGAGAAGGTTGGGTTATAAAGATTATAAACTATAGATCTTAAAATGCAAATGAAGAAAGAGAGCTTTACAGTGGGTTATGGAACAGATCCCTACAGAATCCTCTATTGTTTATTCACTAAATACTAAGTAGAGGTCTATTTTTATTATATTCTAAACAGAAGTTTCTGAAAGTCATGGACCTACCAAAGAGAATTTCAAATGAGGCAGAGTAAATATTTACTTGACATCCCCACATTCTTAGCACCATGCTAAGAGTGATTCAATATACAAAAGAATTATGATATTTTTCCCTACTTTCAAAGGGCTTATCATCAAAATGAGGCAAAGAAACACAAGTGAAATAATAGCAAAAGACTAATATTGTATGTATAAACATGTATACAAAATTTGTGTGCAAAATTTACAAATGCTTTTGAAGACTATGAAGAAAGAAACCAAAGAAGGTGAGGTTTTCAGGGGAAGTCTCAGGCAAAAGGCAAAATCTGAGCATAAACCTTAAAGAATAGTAGGATTTAGATGGATTGAGGAGCAGGTATTCCCAAATCTGGACTTGATGTTGGAAGAAGTAGGACGATGCCTTGCTGGAGTGATTTGAGCTGGCAGGCTCAATATGAATGGGTACATGGTAAGCTGAAAAATGACTCATCAAAGAAGATCATGACCTAATCGCTCAAACTCGGAACATGTCACCAAACATCACAAAAAGGACTTTGCATACGTGACTATGTTAAGGAACTTGAGATGGGGAGATTATCCTGAACTCTCCAGCTGGGCCCAATGTAATCACGGGGTCCTTATACAAGGGAAGCAAGAGTCAGAGCCGGGGACCCAGATCCGACAAAGTGCCGCGTGAGGTGGCACCATGGGCTAAGGGATGAGTGCAGTCTCTCGAAGCTGGAAATGGCAAGGAATGGATTCTCCTCTAGACTGTCCAGAAAGGACCAACCCTGCCAAGCCTTTAATTTTATACCCATAAGACACACTTTGTATTTCTGACCTCCAGAATTACAATAGTCTGTGCTTTTTAAGCCACTAAATTGGTGATAATTCATTACAGCAGCAATAGGAAACTAACACTGGGTAGATGTGATAAAAGCCTGAGCTCAAGAACTCCTGGATTTCCCTAGCTGTCCAGTGGTTAAGACTACATGCTTCCAATGTAGGGGGTATAGGTTCGATCCCTGGTTGGGAAACAAGATCCCACATGCTGTCAAGCATGGCCAAAAAACAAAAATCAGGCTAGTTACAAGATTTTTTCCCTAGGTAATGCAGAAGGGACTCACTAACTGAGAATGAATTGCCAAGGTTCTGTCCCATCAAACAAATCTGCAGTTTTTTGTGTCTATCTTCTCTCTCAAGGACTGCATTAATAATTTGTCCACAGATTTCTATTTCTACAATAAAGCTGTTATCTCAAGCTTACTTGCTGCCAGAAAACTCAGAATCCTGATAAGAACCCACTAAAAACCCATATACATTTAGAACTTGAAATCCTGCTTATAGGAACATGCTTTGGGAAGCTCTTTATTCTTTTAGAGAATTTAACAGAGTCTTGCACTGAGGGGAAATTATGCATGCAGTCCATAATCATGCAAGAGACTTCAAACATGTGACCTAAAAATTTAAGTCCAAAATTACACAATGAGAAGATTTAATTTGCCTTTCACTTACACTCTGTCATAGTCTAAATTTAAAGAGTCAAAATTTTAGTTACACAAAAATACAAAACTGGAACAGATTTTCATAGCTGAGCCCAAAACTTCAAAAAGATACCAAATCATACGTAAAATGTAGAGATGTTTGCAAATATCTTTACATAAGATGTGTTATACAATGTGACTTGTTTTCCTGATTACCATAATTACCAAACCTATGAAAATATACACACAAAAGCGTAATAGCACCAGAGAAAGTGAGGACAGTTGATTTTGGTTACAGCTTCTAGATTGGTAGTCTTACCAGTCATTTTCAGTGTGCAATCCAATTTTAATAGTACAAATAGCATGACAAATCTTTTTTCCCACTTGACCTAGACCCACCAAGAAAGAGGCCTGAATCTACATTTAAAATGAAGGAGACTAAGCAGCACCTTCTAGAGAACACTGGATCTCACTAGGATAGAATCAGTTTTTTGAATGGCAAAGTTTCTAGGCACTCTACAACTCAAACAGCTTAACTCACTGAACCCTATGGTACCGTGTTACACATTTCAGTTAAACCTTGAAACCAGAACAAAAGTAAATGCTGACTAGGAGGAGGTTACTGTTGCTGAGTGGTGGTACATCTCAGGATCACTGAGCACAGAACTAAATATCTTTATGCTCCTTTACTTAATCCACAACTACTCCTTGAACAGTTCTGAGGCATCCTGAAGTGATTAAATGATAGTTTACATGTAAACTCCTTAGCACAGTGCTTGATACAGAGTACGTGTTCAATAAATAACAGCAATGTGGAATATGATAATGACAGTGATTACTGGCATGAAGATAGAGGGTTGTGTCTGAGCCTGAATAAACTAGACTCCCCTACAACCCACCTCCAAGAGGAAGAGCCTTCAGCCTAGACGGAAAACTTCCATAATGGCCTTTGGTCCCTGGAACACAACTGAGCTCTTTCCTAAGCTACCTGGCTGCCTTAAATACCATGATGGTTCTGTCACTACTGTTTCAGGGCTTGAGAGTTGGTCCAGTACTGTATAGCACAGGGAATTCTGCTCAATGTTGTGTAGCAGCCTGGATGGGAGGAGAGTTTGGGAGAGAATGGATACATATATTTATATGGCTGAGTCCTTTTGCTGTCCACCTGAAACTATCACAAATTGTTAATTGGTCCAGTGGGCTTCCCTGATGGCTCCATCCCTGCATTGGGAAGATCCCCTGGAGGAGGAAAGGCATTCCACTCCAGTATTCTTGCCTGGAGAATCCCCATGGAAAGAGGAGCCTGGCTGGCTGCAGTCCACTGAGTCGCACAGAGTCGAACGCAACTGAGTGACCAACACTTCACTTCACTTATATTCCAATATAAAATTAAGTTTAATAAAAAAAAAAAAAAAGAGTTGGCCCAGGAGAAGCTACCAATTCAACCCTAAAAGGCTGCAAGAACTAACAGGCCTACTTTCTAATCTCTCTCATGTTCACCATAACCCAGTATGTGTGATAAATTCAAAGATGCATGATCCAGATCACTCTTCAAGGGAGAACTTTCTCTTGATCTGTGATCAGCAGACAGTCTCCAACTGTTAGCTCTTTCACAGTCTGCCTCCACTCAAGAGAGCTTTCTTACTGTCAATAATGCCTATTCTGTAGCTCAGCAAAGAGGGGGTATAAAAGCTTGACCATTTTGGCCCAACACAGGATAACTCTGCATCAGTTATTGAGGTGGCCAAGGTTTTATCAGGCCTGCATCAAAGTCCAAATATTTTCTCTGCCTCTGCTCACTTCCTTCCTCAGGTGTTAATGCCTAATATGTTTTTGCAGTTCAAACTGACTTTCATCATATAGAAGGCACCCTAAGCGGGGAAAGGAGAGGATGAAATAAAAGGAGACTGCCAGATTCCCAAAGTTGTATAGGCAAGAAACAGACCAATAAAACTACTCATCTGCAAATACATGCTATCCCTCATGAAGATGGATGACTCCAAGGGGAGAGCTTCAAGTCCAGAGGGTGGAGCTGTGAACCGCAGAGAATTATTCCCAGGCCTTGAAACCTAATTTCATGGATGGATGAATCTGCATGGATGTATTTCGAAGTTGCCTGGGACTGGTGACTCCTTTATTCCTTCCATTTCCTCCCCTTTTGAACTGGAATGTTTATATCTATCCCATGCCTATCCCACCATTGTTTTGGGGGAGCGGGTATTAATAATCTGTTTTTCCAATTTCATAGATTCACAGATGGAGATGAATTGTGCTGCTGTGACTACCCAGAACCTCATCCATAACTGATGAGATTTAGGACTTCTGAGTTGATGAGATTTATGTGAGGTTTTTGGACTTGGAGTTGATCTGCAATGGGTTGACACTTCTGGAGGTGCTGGTAAATGTATTTAACATGTGGGACAGAAGTAAATTTGAAGGGGATAGAAGGTAGACCATGATAGAACAGTGGCCCCCAAAGATGTCCCTCCTAGCCCCCAAAACCTACAAATATGTTATAAGAAAAAAGCCACTCTGTAAAGACGATTATGCTAAGGATCTTAAAATAGAGGAATTGTCTGGACAGACCCATCACAGAGCTCACAGCAGCAATAGAAACTAATACAAGTGCCCACCCAGGACACTTTTGAAACATTAGCTGGATCTAAGAGCTTTATGTTAAGTAGTAGCATGAGATCAACTGATTTCTGAGTGTGAATGACATTTTTTTTCACAGAACTGACTTTAATCAGTAAAGCATTAAAATTTAACATAACACTCTGGGTATATAATATTAATTAACAGACTGTATCTGAATAAAGAGTCTGTATATATTTGAGACTGCAGTTTCTAACTTCAAGTCAATTCTTGGCACCTTGCCAGCACCATACTACCTCTAGAAAATGGTCAGTTACAAACCTGGACATCTCTACCAAGAGGCCTGGATCCAGTGTCCAAGTGCAAAGAGGAATCAGAAATCTGTTCAACAGAGAATCACTGTCAAGTCTTTCCAAGAAAATGGAGGAGCAATTTACCTCCCTGTCCAATCCAGAATACCAAGTCAAATGGGAAAAAAAAAGAAAGTGAAAAAAAAAAAAAGCGAGTAACTTTACTTTTTCTAATAGTGTAAGAGAGGGACCTGGCATTTGTTTGGATTTTCTTTTCATTCTGAGCAGAAGGTCCTGGCAATAAACATCTGGAAGCTTGCCAATTATGAACTGTTTGGTTTCTTTTCCCCTGTTTCATGAGGCCATGGTGATATTATACTCTTGGAATTCCTCCTTTCATCTGCTTCCTTTCCCCTGACAGTTCATAAAGGATGGCAACACTGGGAATGAAAGCTAAGCAGTTACTCTTAAAATATCAAGAGAATTTAGGCTCTGTACACCAGAAAGATAATTTTTTTCTAAGTTGTAGTAGTTTCAGTTTTCTGGGGCAGCACCCAAATTCCCATGTGGTCCTATAAGGTCTGATCTAATAACTCCAAGGAAAAAGTTCCACTAACCTGATACAAAAATTGCATATAGGCCTTTTTGTGCTGTTATTCTTAATAAAAACAGTTGTCATGTATTGGTTTTATACTAAGGGCTAAATTCTCTTTGCTCACTCTCTATACATACTCTTGTTTAACTCTCCCCAGAACATTTTAGATATTACTGCCTCTGCTTTATACATAAGAAACTGAAGTTTAAAAAACTTAACAAATACATGCTGATCTCTACTGTTAATTAGAGTACATAGATGCAGGATTAGAACACTGGTCTAACTAAGCCGAGGATCCACAGGCTTAAGCGTTATTTACCTACTGCTTCCCTTCATTTCTGCATGAGAAGAAAGCAGTAAGCTTAGGATTTAAAATACTCAAGAGGATAATGTTTTATTACATTAATTTGATGGAAAAGGTTCTTCATAATTCCTGCTAACCCCTGACCCTTCTCTGCATCTGGAGCTCTGAAAAATTTGGGCACGTTTATGCCATATGCAATTGTTATTGAAGATTATGTGCTGGTCTTCCTATCAGACCAGAGAGACACCACAGGCTTCATGGGAGAGATATTAGATACCGTGATATTTTCTTAAGACGGTGGCCTGTGCACATCTCTCTCATCTGAGTATGTCCCCAGAGTTCCCAGATTTATAAAGTGTTTTGAAAGGACAAAATACATGTGCTTTTGCCCCCAAACAGACCCTGTGAAAGTGGCAGATGTCCTAGAGAAGTCTTTCAGAAACTTCCATGACAAACACGCCACAGGAGAAGTAGAGCTGAAGTGGCCAAGCAGGGTGAGAAAGCCAGAGTTAGAGAGGACAACCTCTGGGGTCCTTCCCTCATTCCAAGGGGTCTGGCCACCCTGAGGAGAGGCAGCTCTGGAGGGGCCCTCCGAAAGTTTGTCCAACAACATGACTGTCATCTAGAGGAAAAATTGACAGGAGAGAAGCCGGAAGCAGTCTTTCAGGATGTCTGACCTCAGAGGTGGCAACCAAAGCCAGCCCCGGCCTCACGATCACCACCTCCCATTTACTGACTTTCACTCAGCAGTTCTGTTGGATTTAGACCCTACTGTGCAGTTGGAGGTAGGAAAATTCAAAACTGACTAAGTTTATATTGAACTGTTTGTCTCAGTACAATATGAGATTATACTGAGTTGAATGATATTTAGTTTCTGATATATAATAGACAGGAGATTCCCCAGTGGCTCGGTGATAAAAGAATCCACCTGCAATGCAGGAGAGGCAGATTTGATCAGAGTCAGGAAGATCCCCTGGAGAAGGAAATGGCAACCCACTCGAGTATTCTTGCCTGGGAAATCCCATAGACAGAGGAGGCTGGTGGGCTATAGTTCACGGGATTACAAAAGAGTCGGACACAACTTAGCAACTAAACAACAAAAACAATAGAATGGAAACTCAAAATATAAATTAAATTATGAAGGGTATAAGGAAGTAATATAATAATTTTCCCTCTACCCTTCTGAGCTCCTAGCTGAGATCTCTGTAATAAAAGACAGATTAACAGGAGAAAAACAAATACACATATATACTCATATATACCTAGGAGATACTAGGGAAAAGCGAGTAACTCCCCGAGATGGCTTAAAATTCAAGATTAAAAGCCCACCTTAATCGGGAAAGGGGAAGGGGCACATAAGCCTCCTGGGGCAGAGTAAATGATTTTTAAGAAAGATGAATGGGCCCTTGAAGAACAGATAGGAGGTGTAAAAGTTCAAGACAAAGTTTGTCTGGGTGTGGTAAGAATCAGTTTTACCCAGTCGATGAAACTCTCAGGGAGGGGATTTATGACAGTTGAGTTCCTCTGGGAGGATCCGTCTTTAGGCAGAAAAGGGGAGTTAGGAGAAAGCCTCTCCCTACATTTGCTGTTTTTAAAGTGCCTACAGCTCAAAATAATCAATAAGCCAAAGCAGCATATTCTGAGGTGTCCTAAACTCCTACAGTCACTGTTTGGAGTAACATATTCTGCTCTCTGCAGGGGAAAAGGTGAGATGTTCTTATACACATGAGCTTGTAATCTAAGAAAGATGCCATAGTCAAAAATAACCATCAACTAGATCATAAATATAAATTGTGAGAAAATAATGTCTGTGTTTTTATTTTTACTTTTAATGAAAAATTTCAAGCTACTCACAAAAGTAGAATAATACAATGAACTCCAGTTTCAGAAATTATCAAGATACTGTCAATCTTATTTCATCTATTATTACACACACACATACATACACACATACTTTACTGTGGAATATTTTATAATGAATCATAGGCATCATATAATTTCAAGCAATAACTCTTCTGCATGTATCTTTAGTAGGATTTAAAAGGAATTTTTTAGCATTACCAAGATACCATTATCACACCTAGTAAAATTAAAAATAGTTCCCTAATATAACATTTATGCCTGTTCAAATTTCCCTAGTTGTCCCACAAACATCTTTTTTCAGGTTGGTTTCTTTGAATCGGCGCCCAAACAAGGTCCACAGATTACATTCAGATAATAGGTCTCTTGAGTCCCTTTTAATGTGTAAAAATTTACTCTCTAAAATCTGTCATTTTTAATTTTCAAATACACAAGTAATCACATCTCTGGACTGAGATGAGCACTAAATTCACAAGTGAATGTGGGCTGGAGTTGTGCTCTAGCTCCAAGACAAACAATTCATCAGAAAGGGGTCTGGCGCCCTCTAATGCTTTTTTTCAATTATAACTGTTTCTGATTCTCAAACCAATTAAGAAACAGAAAAATAATCCTGATGATGGAACTATTGTTCCATGCTGTTCAACCTTGTAGCTGCATGTTTCTTATATCATACTACTATAAGAAAGGAATTATTTCTTCCTTTTGATAATGAAAGTTAAGTTACTGAATGCCAAGTACAGGGTCAATTCCTCATGATATTTTCTGTAATGGAAGATCATAGCTCATCATTCAAAGTAACATTACCATTTACATTACCACTTACAAAGTAACATTTACAGCAGAATATCTTGCTGATATTTCCTAGATACCCCACTGTTTTAGCAGCACCTTTCTTTCAAACTGTTATTGTTTTGTTCTATACATTACTGTATTTGAAGGGTTCATAGGAACTATTTTAGAAGATATAACACATAAATGTTTTATAGTTGTTTTTGAGGTTGCATGCTGCTGCTGCTAAGTCATTTCAGTCAGGTCCGACTCTGTGCGACCCCATAGACGGCAGCCCACCAGGCTCCTCTGTCCCTGGGATTCTCCAGGCAAGAATACTGGATGATGAAATATAGAACAGAAGAAAGAGATACAATGAAAGAAAAACAGATTATGACAATCCTTAGAACTGGGAGATAGTAGCAGGCAGCACCAGAAGAGAGAGGTATAGATGTTATTTATCAACATGTGCTAAATCAATATATTGGAAAATAATAATTGATTACACAGTGCTATAACTGATATAAAAAAGAGAAACAAAGGGCAAGAAAAGATACACCTAATCAAGTAAGACTTGTTTACCTTGAATAATTTTTCACATCTATGAGGTAAGTATGTGGATAAGCAAGCATTTTCTGCCAAAATGTTAAGCTTTAAACATATTTTTGTTTATATTTAAAAACTGTCATTATTCTGCCATAAGCCATTCTTTAAAATGCATTCCTAAAAGAAGAGTGTAAAGCTGGATTAAAGTGGAAAAAGAAGCAAAGCATAAATTATTCCCATTCTCTAGCACTGAAACATGTATATTACCATGTGTAAAATACATGACCAGTGCAAGTTCCATGCATAAAGCAGGGCACTCAAAACCGGTGCTCTGTGACAACCCAGAGGGATGGGGTGGGGAAAGAGATAGGAGGGGGATTCAGGGTAGGGGAACACATGTACACCTGTGGCTGATTCATGTTGATGTATGGCAAAAACCACCACAATACTGTAAAGTAATTAGCCTCCAATTAAAATAAATAAATTATACCCATTCTCTTAAATACCAGGTGAAACACCCCCCCCCCCACCAAGTCCTTTATATAGAAATTCTCAGAGTACCAGTAACTTAGCTATTCAAGACAGGTCTCTTAAACGTGTGAGAAATCTTTTCAACTGTGTCAAGAGAATGCCAAATTTAGGAAAACACTGCCACCTTTAAATTGTTCACAAAAAGCTAAGGTTCAACAACAAAATCCAATATAATTTTGATTAAACACGAATTCAATCTCCAGCCCAGCTCAAACCTGACTTGACTGCAGGCAATGTTGATTTATTCCTCACTCTCCAATGAAGCCTCAGGTTTTATTCTAGGAATGATAGAAACAGGACCAATAGATAATGGTTTTAGTGTTTTCATCACTCTCTATCAGGGTGACCTTGGTTTCAACTGGATAGCTCAGATCTTGGGGAAATGGATGAGTGTCTGATTGTTTTATTTTTGCAATTACATGTTGCAGGGAATGGGAGCAAGACAGTGGGTATTCGTAGTACAGTTCATTCTGAGGCCAGAATGAGGAATTTCCTCCACAGCTGGGTTCAAAGGAGAGACACAGGACTGGGGCTAGTAGAAGGCTGCCCAGGGTGGAGGGGGAAGTTGCACAGTCATACATCTGGGTTACCTTCCCGCTCTAGGCCACTCCCCCACTGTCCCACCCCACAAATGTCAATGAATGACAAGAAAATGACATCCCCCAGCTTGCTTCCAGCCCAATGGAGAACAGCAAGAGGGCCAGCACTGACCCCATGGAAACTAGGAGAGCCTAGTCCTTCCAGAAGGACCACTTCTGACCCATCCTCTGTTATGCCCAGGTCATGATCTCCACAAATCACCAGGAGGCCATACAAGCACAAGAGGGAATTTATTGCAG
>ML660200.1:28179166-28210142 GCA_007570785.1 Antilocapra americana
ACACACACACACACACACACACACACACACACATGTCTGGAACACATGAACACATACACACGGAACACACACACACATGTCTGGAACACACGAACACACACACATGGAACACACACACATGTCTGGAACACACGAACACACACACACACGGAACACACACACGGAACACACACACACACACACAGGGCAGTGGAACACACAAACACACACACACACACACACACACACACACACACACACACGCCCTGAGCCGCATGGTACAAGGCTTTTAAAGGGAGAAGACAAAGGGAAAATGCCTACAGGTGGGGTGAGGTATCTTGGTGCTCTGTGATTGGTCAGGACAGTAGGGGAGGTCAGGAGCTTTATGCACGCTCGCCCCTGATAGGTCTATTTAACTGCAAGCAGTTCCCTGATGGGCATATCTTTGGCACACTATGATTGGTCATGTCTAGGGTGGTGACCTGGGGGTGGGGGAACTTGGGTGTTGCCTTCTATGGCAAGACAGCGGCTCCTTTTTTTTTAAGACGGAGTCACTTAGGCTCTACACCTCCTGACACAATGGGCACATCTCGGGAAAAGAGCTGTCCAGACTATCAGTTCTCATTATCGGGGGTAGTTGTGTCCCATTAAGTTGCCCTAAACACTGAAACAACTAATGGTACTGAACCACTGTGCCTGGTGAGTGCTAAGTCCGGCTCTTTGGGACCCCCGCAGACTGCAGACAGCCAGGCTACTCTGCCCACGGGATTCTCCAGGTAAGAATACTGGAGTGGCTGCCATGCCCTCTTCCAGGGGATCTTCCCAACCCAGGGACCGAACACGCGTCTCCGGTGGCTCCTGCGTTACAGGTGGATTCTTTACCGCCCAGCCACCTGGGAAGCCCGACTGAACCCTCACTTTCAGGCCAACACAGGGTTAGATTCCCGCCAGCCTCTGGTCACACGTTCATCAACACATCAACACGGAGCCTTGTTTTACACGAGCTTCTGCTGAAAGGCACCCAGTTGAATATATGCTATTGATTCATTAACACTGAATTCGTATCCGGTGTTTAAGGCATGCCTGAACGAAGTTTATCAACCACACGCCTCTTGTCAGCAAAGTCCACGGCAGCCTTCTGACATCTACGGACACTACAAGCACTGCAGCCACCTTAAAGGGCAAAACCACCCTCGAAGAGCACAGACGTGTGAAAAACGCGGCACTGAGTACCAGCAGAAGACACCTGCCGCCAGTGATAGAGCTGAAACGGAAAACCTGCGCGCTACCCTGCCCCCCTCAGCTGGGAACAGGCCTGGAGGGCCACTCAAACTTTGTGAGCGTGTGCGCAAGTTCAGGAATGGGGGCTGCAGATACGTTTTATGGCATGGACGAATCTGTAAATACAGAATCCACGAATAACGACAGCGGACTGTGTTGTCTGAGAAGAGCAAGCTCCATTCCTAAAGAAGATCTCCAGGAGCTGACCTACCTTGGAGGGAAGTGAAGACTGCCGAGTATGACACCAGCCAGCCTTCCTTTTTCACCCGCAGAAACTGCTACGGGACCAGTGATGGGCACTAGTCTTGACCACCTGGATGACAAGGGTCGCAATCTTACGAAAGAATGTGGATCAAAATTGGGCCTGCAGGAGAAGACGAGGCGGCTCTCACGCATGCGCCCTCGAAAGACTGCCCCTATTCGCTGAAACAGACAGTGCATCAGTGCCTGATTGACAGGAGACAGAGACCTCTCTGCAGACCAGTGAGCATACCCCAAGTAACTCTCCCGGTCATCAAGGACTCCTTTCCCTACACCCTCAACATGCTCACTTGCTATAGCTTGCATTTCCCGAATTGCAGTTCCTCAGCTCTTCCTGAATAAATTCAGTTTCTGGTGATGTGAGTTTGCCTCAGTTTACCTCTTTATTTAGGTTGACACACTGAAATGACAGACCTCTTTGGATAACTTATTAATTAACCAGGATGAACTCCTCTGGCAAACTGGGTGGGCTTACCAGATGGCTTTGTTTCAGGTCTGACCCTCCCGGTTGAGAAAGTATCCCTGGGATTTTAGAGTCAGACAGTGAGGACCCCAGAAAAAAAGAAGAAAGGCCTTCTCACAATGGAAAATAATAAGGATTAGAGTCATTCACTTCAATATTTTAAAAGAGTTCTATTTTATATCCCCATGTGATGGAACAGAATAGATCAATTTTGAAAGGTTGTAAGCAAGGTTTCCCTGGTGGCTCAGTGGTAAACAATCCTCCTGCCAATGCAGGAGACACTAGTTCCATCCTTGGTCCAGGAAGATGAAGAGCCCACGTGCCTTGGAGAAACTAAGCCTTTGTGTCACAACTGAGTCAGGGTTCTGGAGCCAGGGAACCGCAACTGTTGAGCTCAGGTGCTGCAGCTCCTGAAGCCAGAGTGCCCTAAAGCACTGTGCTCTGCTTGCAATGAGGAGCCAGTGCACTGCAATGAAAATAACCCTTGCTCTCAGAAACTAGAGAAAAGCTCACACAGGAAAACTGTGCAGCAGCGAAGACCCAGCACAGCTAAAAATAAATGAATATTAAAAAATATTTTAAAGGGGGTTTAAAGCAGTTTGCTATGTATAGTGGTTGATGACATACAGCTAACTGCAGACATATACTCCAGTACTCCCTCTTCACGTGCCGCTTCCCCACTCACAAAAAGAAGAAAAAAAAAAAAAATCCAAAGGGAAAATCTGAAAACCACCAGAATCTATTAGCTGGTCCAAGGCCCCTGGAGGCTAAAAGCTGCAGAAAGTCACGTCCCTTAACATAATAGAGCCAGAGCTTAGCTCTCTTAGGGGGTGAGAGATGGAGTCGCCTATTGTCATCAGCCTGGACAGAAACCACTTCCTCTTTCCCTGGGGCTTGGAAAATATTGAGACATTCTGATATTCCCTCCCAAGACTATGCTGTGAAACAATGAATCCTGCTTCAGTTATACATTTGTACTTATGAGGAGACAAAAGAGGGCGTTCTCTTTTGTAAGAGATATTTTGTAACATGAAGCAGTGCCTTCCCATGCTGCTGTGTAGTCACTAAGTCAAGTTTGCCTCTTTGGGACCCCATGGACTGCTGACAGCCAGGCTCCTCTGTCCACAGGATTTCCCAGGCAAGAATACTGGAGTGGGTTGCCATTTCCTTCTCCAGGGGATCTTCCCGACCCAGGGATCAAACCCATGTCTCCTGCATGAGCAGGCAGATTATTTACCACTGAGCCACCTGGGAAGTTGTTCCTTCCCACGTTCCTCCTATTATAGATAAAGGCTTGAAGCAAAAGCAAATATAAGGAAAACTGATCAAATGATCTTACTATATTTATACTGAACCAAGGCAAATTCTTTCCTCTGAGTGACAGGTGTGACAGAAATGGCTCTCATTTACCCCAGGGAGCCAAGCCTGGGTTGGGAACTTCATTGTATCAGCTCAAAACCCTATGAGGTCAGAGTTATTATTCCCATTTTATAGATGTGAGAACTGAAGGCCTAAGTCATCAGTCAGTAAGCAGTGTTGCTAAAATTCGATCTTAGACTATCAAACTGACCATGCTGTCATCTCTGTACTTTTGATTACCACATAGGCAGTGTTCTTCTGACACAGTGCTACTTGTAAGTGATGCCTACTAGCTCTAGCTAATAAAAAGAAAACAAAAATGTATTCATTTCTGAACATTAGACATTCAAAAAACAGAGAATATTAGTCAATATATGATAAAACAGTAATCTTTTATGAGCGTAAGTAGGCCATACCTATCAGAAAACACATGCTGTAAATAGATAAGGAGAACATAAGATTAAATGTTGCAATGAAATTGCAGGGTGGAACAATTAACACCAGCCAGCCAGTTGAAGACTCCCAAATTCCACTAATCTTTGTAGACACATTAATCTTGTAGTGGCATACAGGGTGGATTGAGGGCATGGGGGTGGGGAGAACAGAGCCAGAAAGGCCAGTTAGAATATTATAATGGCTCAGGTATGAGCTCATTACAGTAGAGCCATTGAGAGTGGAAAAAAGGGAAAAAAATGCAAGTGATGGTATGGAGATAGAATCCAAAATGCTTGGTGAGGGAAGGGAATTGAGAGCTTTTCAATCTAACAGGTGCCTTGCCAGAGAGAAAGAAGGCGAGTGAGCTGTCTAATTTGGTTGACATTTTTTATAAACCTCAAATGTCTGTCTTCACCAGGAGCAAGTTGTTCCTCCCAATCTTCACATACATCCCTGGAAAAGGCTACCATTTTTACATTTTATCTTTTTATTCTCCCCAAGAAATTATTTAAACAAATTTCTCCAACAACAAAAAGAACATTTTTTATATTTTATGTCCCTCTGCTCACCCCCCTTTCCTAAAAGTCCCTACTCTTTAAGTTAATCTTCTTATAATATCTGAATCAGTGAGATGTTTGTTAGACTAATTTCCTCCCATCCTTAATCCAGAGAAAATCAAAAGGAGGTATTAATATTCTACTCATATTGCTTTCCTCAGAAATATGTTAACTGTGGGATGTTCTTAATATACTTACACAAGTAAGTGAATCTTCATAACTTCTCCAGTGAGCTCCTAGAGCTGACAACAGCCAGATACCCAGTGAATCTTCATAACTATCAAATTAAGTCACAAGCGATCTTGGCCTTACTGGTGAAACCTAGTCAGGAGCTAGGCAAATGGAGGGAACTCAGGGAACATGCCTAGTGCTTTCCTGCCAGGGCAATAACTGGCCAGCCTGCTTGAGTTTGTCTTGCTAGAATTTGCTGTACGAAAGGAAATGATACAAGAATTGAGGACACATCCTAAAAAGAGGGTTAGAGATATTAGCTGTAAGATATTGGCAAGTGGGAAAATTATGTAAAAAGATGGAAAATTCCAATGAACACACATGTATAAGACTTTTACTTCAGTACAAAATCCCGTACTAAATTCTGTGAGGAACACAGAAATTTTTCATATATTTCAGAATCTGCGGAATGCCCACTGTGTTCCAGGCACTCTGTTATAAATAGGGGACAGATAAAGTAGAAAAAAGGCAAAAATGTCTCCCCTTGGAAATTCCCTGGTGGTCCAGTGGAAGACTCCTTGCTTCCTCTGCAGGGGTCATGGGTTTAATCCCTGGTCAGGGAACTAAGAATCACATGGCATGGCCAAGAAGAAAAATCTTATAAGAAAAACTTATTAAAAAATTCTAATCCTCAAGGAGTGCACAGCCATGTAGTGGGAAAGGGAGACAAGAAACCAACAAAAAGTACAGTGAAATCCTATCATAGAGTAGGGGTGTGGAGCATACAACAGGGTCCCACACAGACAATCAGTGCAAGGATCAGGAGTTTTTTGAAGGAAAGCCATGTGTATTGGTTTATGGAGCTGCCGTCACAAATTACCACAAAGCTGGTGGCTTAAAACAACAGAAGTTTATTCTCTCACGGTTCTGGAGGCTAGAAGCCTAAAATCAAAGTATTGGCAGGATCACACTCAATCTGAAGACTCCAGGGAAGACATCTTCCTTGCCTTTCCCCGTTCCTGTGGTTCCCTGCCATCCTTGGCCTTTCTTGTAGCTGTGTCACTCCACGCTCTGCCTTTGTCATCACAAGAGCATATTCCCTGTTTTCTCTGAGTATCTCCCCTGAGTGTCCTCTTCCCTTCTTACAAGAACACCAGTCACTGGGTCAAGACCTCATCCTTACTTAATCACATCTACAAAGACCCTGTTTCCAAATAAGGTCTTATTCTAAAGTTCCAAGAGGATGTGAATTTTGAGGGAATACTACTCAACCCTCTAAACTAGCCAAGAAATGACCTAGGCCTGATCTAAGGTGGTGGCTACATGAATGGAAAGAAGAAGAAACCCAGAATGACTCTGTTTTCCAGTTTGGGCAACACATTGGTGCCAGCTCTGAGATGAGGTATTCCAAGCAGAGGGAGCTTTTCTTGGGCTGTTGGTATTATCAAGTTCTTAAGATGATATTCTTTTTTTTTTTTCTTTTTGGCTGCACTGTGTGGCTTAGGAAAGTGCCTTAGTTAGCCAACTAGGGATCAAACTCATGCTGGCATCAATGAAAGCATGGAGTCCTAATCACCGGACCAGCAGGGAATTTACTACAATTACTATTCTTGACCATCTCTTGCTTAACATGTTTTCTAAAACTCAAGAACCCTGCAAAATAGGTGTTATTTTCAGATTACAACTGAGAACATTGAAGCTAGAGGGGTGAGGAACTTTTCCAGAACCACTCAGTTTGGAAGAGGTAAAAGCTGAAAGGGAAAGGGTGAGTGTAGAATATGGAAAAGTTCCCATTTGAGTTTCCTAAGCCAGTATTCATACCAGGAAATGGTCCTAGAGTTTTGACAGGATAGTTACATTCCTTAAACTACTGTCTTTGGGAGCTCCATACCTTGTCGCTAACAAGGTTTAGACGGAGAAATTCTCAAGGCAAATTTGACATTTCCTTCCCTTTACTCCTTTATATATGTGAGTTTTCCATAGACGAATCAAAGAATCTTGTCCCTAAGTTAGTAGTTGTATATAATAACTAAAGCTGTCAAGATTCAGCCATCCTTCTCATTTTGAAGTGTGATTTTATATTTATATGTAAAAGCATTTTTAAGAGCCATCCAGTTAGTCCTTGTATTGGTTATTAGTAGATATTGAGAGATGCTCTGTTTTCAGAGAAAGGCAGTAACATAAAAGCAATACAAAATGCACTATTTGTCCAAGGTTTATTTGTAAATTTTAATTTCTGAATAGCAACATGCTTTATAGCTAAATTTTATTATATTGACAATGTACTCAGAACTTTAACTTCTGAACTGCTAAATGCAGTTAAAATTCTACAAATCAAAATTCCATATATTAAAGAAAAATTTTATATATGAAAAAGCACAAATATGTGATTTGTAAATAGGCATTATTTAGAAAAATGAAAATACTGGATTTACTAATGATTTGGCAGTGTTTGCATTCCTATATTTTATCCAATAAATGACCTCTTTTACAAAGCATTAAAAAAGAAATTCAGCCATGCCTAAACTTGGCATTCATCTACCAAACCAAGAACTGTTCTATTCTCCCTTCTCATCCCTCCATTGGACTAACATCCATCCACAGGCTCTCATCCATAAGTTCTGGGAGCTTCTCCTGCCACATATTGAAGAAAATTACCCAAAACACAAACAGAAGGCAAAAAATATTTTTGTGACCTTTCAATGCCATGCTAGACAAGCTCTAATAAGCCCACTTGTTGGTCATCTCTTTTGAGGAATAGAAGTTCATTTCACTTAATATCACAATTGATTAGGGCCATGACATTTTACAACTCTATAAAATTAGAAGTTTAACTTCTTAAAAAACTGCTAAAGTGTGATTATTTCCTGTTTAGCTGAGAAAACAACCTTCCAAATGAGGTTTATTGCATTGACGAATTTTGTTTCTAACTTAGCAATTTTTACTAACATGCTTTCTCCTATTGACTTTTAAATTTCATTTCTTATATTCTTTTTGAATCAGTTTTGTCATTATGCTCATTTACTCCTCAATAACAAGGTAGATAAAACTTTAACACACTTTATCCATGAGAATTATGCTAAAAATTGGGAAATGACTAACATATCATAGGTAAGAAGTGACTCTCCAACTCTACCTCAAGTGCTTCTGTGTGTATAGCAAGCATTGCTGTAAGGGCTTGTTTGCCTTCTTTCTCTGCCAGACTACATGTTGAATTCTAAAGAGTCGGTGAACATTTCTGTTAACATCACACTGTTGTCTCCAGAACCCAGAGGACAAGCACAACAAAAATCCCTGAGTTTCTTAATCAAATGTTTCAGAGTCCTTTCTCCTACTCTTTTCCTTTGTTCATCACCAGCTGAAACTCAAACATCTTCTTTTTTAATTTGATAATGTCTCTTAAATCACCATCTGCAGCCTCTTTGAAAAGTACCAACTTACTAATTAAATAACAGGTTTTTCCTCCCAATGGCAGACACATAGGAGGGCTTAGGCTTGACAATAGAAAAGAATTCACATTATCTTCCTAGGTATCAGTAACTTTCAAAAATAAATTTCGATAAAAATCACTACTACCATTTTGAAGATTAAAGAGTCAGTTTTTATTAAGGATAGAAATTGGTTACACAAGTATATTATAAGGAGAGTGTCACTAAATGAACTCTAAAATGGGCATCAATATGCAAAACACCTGAAACAATAATAATCTCAAACAGAAGATGCAATATTCATACCTATAAACCAGTTAGCAGCATTCAGTCTACCCAATCAAGGAATGATCATCACTCTGACCCAGTTCTCTGTTGAAAGACTATTCTATTGGTGTTAAACTTGTGGTAATAAATGAAAACCTGTGCAGGTATCAAATATAATCGCACCAGTTATCAATTAATTAACTCAGCTTTCAATTCATCCTCTATGTCTGCTGCTGCTGCTGCTGCTAAGTCGCTTCATTCGTGTCCGACTCTGTGCGACACCATAGAAGACAACCCACCAGGCTCCGCCGTCCCTGGGATTCTCCAGGCAAGAATACTGGAGTGGGTTGCCATTTCCCTCTATGCCTACTCAGTAACCAATGTGGGCCCTTTAAGTATTTTCCCCATGTAGCTCACAAGATGTTAGGCTTTCTCAGTAGAGGGCGCTGGAGAGGCATTGCGGGAATAAAGTCTGGTTCCTCCTTCACTGGATTAAATTGGCAGGCTCTTCAGAATCTAGCGTTCCCGCGCGTACCTACCCAGCGGCTTCAGCACTGGCAGCTTCTCCAACATTAGGCTTCTGTAGCACGGGGGGCTGCTCCCATGTCCAGCCCCTCAACCCCCCACAGAAGGCCTTCCCAGACTCAGCAGCTGTAGTACACATTGGCCAGCAGGAACCCCCTCAGGCATTTTGTAAGGGTGGGTCCCTGGTCAAACACCAACTGTGAACAGACTCTTCCAGTACCCTAGAGGATGGATTTCTAGCAAGATCCCCTAGCACAAAGCCTCTAACGAAGTCTGGATTTCAGTTCTGGGGTGCATGGTGGATGGGTGTTCTATCTAAACTCCTTACTATTGCTGTATCTGGTAGAGTTTTCTCTGTTTCTTATAAGCCAATCCCTCATTCCTCTAATTCCCTGTCACTGCTAACAATTCTTTATCTTAAACTTTCCCTGTTCAAATTACTGTGTGCCTCCTCTCTCCTGATCGGACCTAGACTGACACAATACCCTCAGAAGCAAAATGAAAATCAAACACCTTTTTAAAGATACCTCATTGGGTACTTAATATAAACAGAAGTTTCCCATGACAAAAAGTTTAGCCGTACAGAAATGAAATAAGACGTTTAAAGAAATGGAGATAATTTACATAATTGGGATTTAGGTAGCCAAGAAAAAGGAAAGCACATAGATTTGTCTTAAACTTTTCTACTGCTACAAATAGTTCAAATCATCATGTTTGTTTACGTTGAGATGAGCAAGATGTATGTTTTATAATCCTGGGAGGGTCTCTGCAGTGTGCCAGATACTGGAAACTGGCTTAATGCTAAATGAAATGCAGGACAGTCACAGACAACCAAAGGACTTACAAGTTTTACTTCCCTTCTTTAGTAAAAAAATTTCAAATCCTTCTGTCATCTTTCAGGAAACATGTCTCAATTGTTTAAGTAGCATTCAGGAGACTATGAAAGGGAGAAGAACGGTTCATTAACCTAGAGTACGGGCAAGTTACGTCACTGGGCACCAGTTTCCTCATCTGAGAAAGGGAGATAAAGACAGCACCTACCTCACAGGGTTCCTGTCAGGGCTGAACGAGGAAAGATATGCAATGCACCTAAACTTATGCATAGCAAGTAAGTGTTTGCTATTATTCTCATCATCCACGATCCTATTGCTGAAATGCTATTACTTTTACAATTATAATATAGACACTACATAATTTCAACAAGAAAATCAACATTTTATATGAGCACTTAGGCTAAGTAAGTGGCAGTAAAAAATGTCCTGTATGTCCAGTAGCCTTATACCAATATGGGATTTAGTCAAGTAATGACGACCTGCATCAGAAATACTTAACCATCTAAGCAGCTTCTCAAGCGAGTTTTGCTAACATTTTAATTCTATTTGTAGTAAACATAAACTTTACAAATGTTAAGCTTATGTAACTTTATAAATGTATAAATAGTCAATGGCATAATAATAATAATCATTCAAACTTCTTATATGTTAGAATGAAGGCTCTTTTTAAAATGTATTTATTTTTAATTGGAGGATAATTGCTTTCCAATATTGTGTTGGTTTCTGCCATACATCAACATGAGTCAGCCATGGGTATATACATTGCCCCCTCCCTCTTGAACCTTGCTCCCACCTCCCACCCCTCGAGGTTGTCACAGAGCCCCAGTTTGAGTTCACTGAAGGCTATTTTTTTTCCTAAGAATTTGGGGTTGCAGAGAAAGCGAGGTTTCCTCCAAATTTAGTGAGTTTTTTAAGTTTTATACCTTAGATATTATCTTTGGGTTTTACTCTTACTGATGGACAGCTAGATAACTTCAGACAAGGGTTTTTACCTTCTCAAATCCTAGTCTCTTCTCCTGTAACAGAAGAAAGGCAATGCCTATGATGAAAGATGGTCACAAGAATTAAATGAGATAGGGAGTTCCCTTGGCAGTCCAGGCGGTGCTTCCACTGCAGGGGGCCCAGGTTTGATCCCTGGTTGGGGAACTAAGATCCCATAAGCTGTGCAATACAGCCAAAAAAACAATTAAATGAGATAATGTGTGTAAATGCATGACATCACCACTGCTCAGTAAGGGAAGGAATCAATTAGCCCTTCTTGTTACTACTGCTGAGGATTTTATTACCTAACTTTTTGCCTTATTAATTCCATGACCTCTTTTTTAAACAAGTATGTGTCAGAAGGAGGTCCTATAACATCAATGTGTGTCTTATAGAAATTAACCAGAACCTGAAGGTAACTCAAACTTAGCTGCTCACATGCCAACTTAATATTTTTTTTCTCTCTATCTTCCTTTCCTTCTAAAACAAGCGTCTCCTTTCTAAGCTCAAAGTGAAGAGCATGTGAATATTTCTCAATGAACTCTTTTACCTGTTTTTCATTGTTTGGCTGAGAACCACCTTGAGCATTCTTTATACAAAGTGTGGTAATTTCACCATCCACTGTCTCTTGACATAGAACATGAAATTTTCTCAGTGTGCTTTCATAAATGTTTCTCTTCTTTTTCAGGTAAAGGAAAGTATCTGTGTCAAGAACAAGACTTTCTCCTCTTTTTGTAGTCTCAGGTGTCAACGACCTGGGTGGCTTTAAAGAGTGACTACTTCTCCGTGTACTTCCCCTGGGGCTCTGTCTATTCCTATTTTTTTCTAAAAGAAAACTTGCTTTTAATACCAAAGATTCTTTGAGCTTCTCGATAGCCAGAAATGTTCCTTGAACGGAGAGTCTTCCATTGGCTTCCAAAGGACTAAAGCATAATGTTGGGACTTCCCTTTTCAGGTCCATTACCAGACTTTCTAGTCGGATTTTACTCCGAAAAACAGAAAGATCAAGGACAGCCTTTACAGAGCTGAAGACCTAAAATTAAACAGAGAAGTTAAAACAGCACCACCTAGGGGAAAGACTGCATAAATACACTCTTGTTTTGCCACTTTCTGTCTGCCCAGCTGCAGCCCTAACCAGGCCTCCAAAGCCTCACAGACTTCTTGCCCCATAACTGCCCATTAAAGGGGCCCCACAACCTATCAAGGCCACAGTGTTCGACTTGGGGTTCACAGTTCCTCACTGGATTCCCCCAAATAGAGATGATTAAATATTATTTAGAGGCAGAATGTTTTTTTGAATCAAGGTTATAAGCAGAACGCATAGATAAACTGTTTCAGTGGTGCTCCGTGGATAGGGGTCCCTGGAGAGAGCCTTCGCTCCACATGAGAAGTTCACTGAATGGCTGCAGAGAACCCTACCTTTGTTACAGAATGAAGTTTTAAATCAATGCTTTGAATTTTACTTTTTCCTCTTATTTCTTCCTTACCTGTGTCTTCAAAGCTCCTTTTTAATGTTCATCCAAATTGGTTTTTTACCCACAAAATAAGTCTTTAGATAGATGCCAGACATCATCCATGACAGTATAAGAGCTCATTGTCAATTTAAAAGTATCAAGAGCATCACAGAAAAACAGGAAAACAGAACAAGCAATAACCAAAAAACTTTCAAGACACAGATTTGGCCTTTAACATTGACCAGGTTAAGAAGCTTGCACTTTCTTTTCTGGAAGTCATGGGGTGAGGGAGCTTTGTGCTTCCTGTATAGGAGACACTTGGCAGAAAGCAGGGGATCTAGAAGATCAACATGCCTTCAGCATCACACCTACCTCTTCACTGAAATGGGAGACTGTGAGTTGAGCAAATCCAACCACGTCTGCTATATAGTGTTTCTTTTTTCTGATGACATTCTCTGCAACTAAGTGGAAGAGGGGCCATCAGAAAGGTTTGTGGAACAATATAGTAATAATTATTTTAATTAATGATAATAGAGATGTTCAATTCTTTTAAAATACCTAAGATTTTTTTCTGTTTTTCCTCTAAATTCAGCATTTAAATCCTTTTTCCTAGTTTAACATATTAAAATTTATACATATATGTATATAAAACACATGTATGTCATGTATGTTACATATATAACAAACACCTAAAGGTAAATCCCCCACCACTCTGTTAATTATGGTCATGAGGAGACTTCACCTTTCTGAATCCAGGATATCACACTATCCCGACTGGTTTTCCTCTGATTCACTGGCTGACCTGCCCAGTCTCCCTCACTGATTCTCCTTCCCTCCCCCTTCTCTGCAGGCATTGGCATGCACCATCCACGAGGCTAGAGGGGTGAACAGCTCCACAGACCCGACTTTCTCACCTATGTCAGGTGTAGGCCAGGAAGAGAACAGCTCAATGTGACCTCAGATCCAAGCCATATTTCCCCAGTCCAACTTTCCCATTAATAAAGCAGAGCTTATCTTGTTTCAGATTATGGATAGTTTTTGTGGGGCTTTTTTCTGTATTTACAAGTTTTCTACAACAAAATGTATCACCTTTAACTCATGATATGCTGCTGCTGCTGCTAAGTCGCTTCAGTCATGTCCGACTCTGTGCGACCCCAGAGACGGCAGCCCACCAAGCTCCCCCGTCCCTGGGATTCTCCAGGCAAGAACACTGGAGTGGGTTGCCATTTCCTTCTCCAAGGCAGAAGAGTGAAAAGTGAAAGCGAAGTTGCTCAGTCATGTCCAGCTCTTAGCAACCCCATGGACTGCAGCCTACCAGGCTCCACCGTCCATGGGATTTTCCAGGCAAGAGTACTGGAGTGGGTGCCATTGCCTTCTCCGATCTCATGATATAGATGGATTTAAAATACAGAAAACAAGTCTTTAAGACTCTTTCAGTTACTGACAACTCTATCATAGGCACTTTCACATATATTCTTCCTAATGCATTATTGTGCCACTTTTATATTCAAGAATGGAATTACTATTTTTTAAATTTAAACTTAACCAATCCCATGAATTTTTTTTAATTTATTTATTTTAATTGGAGGCTAATTACTTTAAAATATTGTTTTTGTTGTTGCTGTTGTTTAGTCACTAAGTTATGTCCTTTTCTTTGGGACTCCACGAAATGCAGCATACCAGGCTTCCCTGTCCTTCACTGTCTCAGAGTTTGCTCAAATTTATGTCCATCAAGTTGGTGATGCTATCCAACCATCTCATGAATTATTCTACTGAAGTTCCATTTTTAATTTCATTCCAGAAGTATTTCTAAGGTTATAAAAATTTGATTTGGAAATACCTGTTTTTTCTTTGAATGTTACATATGCAGCTCCTTTAGTTCTTATTGGATATGTCACATCTTCAACAGCTCCACCCCCATTGTCAGTATCTTCAAAGTGAATCTTCACTAACGTGGTCAGTAATTGGTCATTAAGACCAACTGGAAGACCAGCAACTACAATTGTTCTTTCAGAAGCTTTGGAGTCCTTAACATTCAAAACTGATGCCTGTGAAAGAAACAATAGAACACTTTTTAAGTAAATAAGATTCTACTTAATATAGGCAATATTACACACCAGTGGAAAAGGCTATTTTATTTCATAGGCTTTATTTAATAAAGGCCCTCTCGGAACTGATTAGATACCTGAAAAGAAAAATATCAATGATAGGAGCCTGGCCTCACACCATATACCCGCATAAATGCTATATAAATTTGAGAGTTAAAATGTAAAAAGTGAACCCTTTTTTTAAGAAATGGAAAACACTGGTTAACATTTGTCAGATATTAACAAGTCAAGCTAATCACAAAATGTGGTAGACTGAAGTTGACTGTACGTCTTCTTGATTGTAGAGTTGAAACTACATAAGACAATAAGAAAAACATTCTCTCTCTCTTTTTTTTTCTTGGTCAAAACTAGGGAAAAGTCACCATAAAAAAATAAATAAATGAAACCCTAGCAATAGTATTGGGACTGCAATGGAGTAAACCCTACCTTTCAGCACACATCTGAGATACAATTCAACCACTGAGAGCACACGCTATTGCAGACAATGCCACCCTGGGCACAGAGGATCAGGTGCAAGCAGATCCTTTCCTGAGCTCACTCTCTGTTTAGTTCAGTTCAGTTCAGTTAAGTCATTTAGTCGTGTCTGACTCTTTGCGACCCCGTGAACCACAGCACGCCAGGCCTCCCTGTCCATCACCAACTCCCAGAGTCTTCCCAAACTCATGTCCATTGAGTCGGTGATGCCATCCAACCGTCTCATCCTCTGTCATCCCTTCTCCTCCTGCCCTCAATCTTTCCCAGCATCAGAGTCTTTTCAAATAAGTCACCTCTTCGCACTAGGTGGCCAAAGGACTGGAGTTTCAGCTTCAACATCAATCCTTTCAGTGAACACCCAGGACTGATCGATTTCCTTTAGGATGGACTGGTTGATCTCCTTGCAGTCCAAGGGACTCTCAAGAGTCATCTCCAGCACTACAGTTCAAAAGCATCTCAGCTTTCTTTTACAGTCTAACTCACACATCCATACATGACTACTGGAAAAACCATACCCTTGACAAGTCGAACCTTTGTTGACAAAGTAATGTCACTGCTTTTTAATATGCTGTCTAGGTTGGCCATAACTTTCCTTTCAAGGAGTAAGCATCTTTTAATTTCATGGCTGCAATCACCATCTGCAGTGATTTTGAAGCCCCCCCCCAAAAAAGAGTTTGTCACTGTTCCATTATTTCCCCATCTACTTGCCATGAAGTGATGGGACCAGATGCCATGATCTTAGTTTTCTGAATGTTGAGCTTTAAGCCAATTTTTTCACTCTCCTTTCACTTTCATCTTTAGTTCCTCTTCACTTCCTGCCATAAGGGTGGTGTCATCTGCATATCTGAGGTTATTGCTGTTTCTCCCAGCAATCATGATTTCAGCTTGTGCTTCTTCAAGCCCAGTGTTTCTCATGATGCATTCTGAGTATAAGTTAAATAAGCAGGGTGACAATATACAGCCTTGACATAATCCTTTTCCTATTTGGAACCAGTCTGTTGTTCCATGTCCAGTTCTAACTTTTGCTTCTTGACCTGCATACAGATTTCTTAAGAGGCAGGTCATGTGGTCTGGTATTCCCATCTCTTTCAGAATTTTCCACAGTTTATTGTGATCCACACAGTCAAAGGCTTTGGCATAGTCAGTAAAGCAGAAGTAGATGTTTTTCTGGAACTCTCTTGCTTTTTCTATGATCCAGCAGATGTTGACAATTTGATCTCTGGTTCCTCTGCCTTTTCTAAAAGCAGCTTGAACATATGGAAGTTCTCGGTTCACGAACTGTTGAAGCCTGGCTTGGAGAATTTTGAGCATTACTTTACTAGCATGTGAGATGACTGCAATTGTGCAGTAGTTTGAGCATTCTTTGGCATTGCTTTTCTTTGGGATTGAAATGAAAACTGTCCTTTTCCAGTCCTGTGGCCACTGCTGAGTTTTCCAAATTTGCTGGCATAATGAGTGCAGCACTTTCACAGCATCATCTTTCAGGATTTGAAATAGCTCAACTGGAATTCCATCACCTCCACTAGCTTTGTTCATAGTGATGCTTCCTAAGGCCCACTAGACTTCACATTCCAGGATGTCTGGCTCTAAATAAGTGATCACACCATCGTGATTATCTGGATCATGAAGATTTTTTTTCTATAGTTCTTCTGTGTATTCTTGCTACCTCTTCTTAATATCTTCTGCTTCTGTTAGGTCCATACCATCTCTGTCCTTTATTGAGCTCATCTTTGCATGAAATATTCCCTTGGTATCTCTAATTTTCTTGAAGAGGTCTCTAGTCTTTCCCATTCTATTGTTTTCCTCTATTTCTTTACACTGATCACTGAGGAAGGCTTTCTCATCTTTGGAACTCTGCATTCAAATTGGTATATCTTTTCTTTTCTTTTCTCCTTTGCTTTGCTTTGCACTTCTCTTCTTTTCACAGCTATTTGTAAGGCCTCCTCAGACAGCCATTTTGCTTTTTTGCATTTCTTTTTCTTGTGGATGATCTTAATCCCTGTCTCCTGTACAATGTCACGAACCTCCATCCATAGTTCATCAGTCTATCAGGTCTAGTCCCTCAAATCTATTTCTCATTTCCACTGTATAATCACAAGGGATTATGATTATAATACACTCTCTGTTAACTTCTTATATTAATGTTTTAATTTATTCCCCAGCTCATTTAGGGAACTGCACCTATAAACTTCTCCCAGTGCTTGTATAGGTAGTCCAGCCTGATTGCACCAGAGCTCAGATATAATGTATCCTAAATTATCCCCAAGGAGGACAGGATGTCTCACAGGACCAAGTCATGGTTGATCAATCACAAAGATGTTTTGGTTTTCAGTTCAGAGGATTCTGTCTACTCAGAGTCAGATTTTACTGGTGATAGGCAAACTGCTTCTGACCTCCCTGATAAAAAAGACAGTCTAAGCACAGATAAAAATGTCCTATCTCAAGAGTACATTAAAATGAAAATGAAAATAGAATAAAAAAGAGACTAAATCCAGTTAAGGGGAGCAATCAGCAGCACAGGAGAGATTCCAACAAATTTCTTGAAGACTGGAAAGTCATAAAAGTATGTGGAAGGATATAACAGGGGAAACCCAGAGTAAAGAAGTGGAGGCTGCAATGGAAAGGGGACAACCTTCTTGGCAGAACCTCAGAAATTAAAAAAGGGACCAAAACCAGAATGATTAGTTGAAAAGCTAGCAGCAAGACAAAACTAAATGAACATTCTAGGGAGAATCTGACCTGCTAGTATGGGTGCTGGCACCCCAGAGCAAACACCCCTCCCATCCTTTCTGGTATTTGAAAAAGCCCAAGCCTAAAGATCATCAGAAAATTAAAGCATGGCATGTTTGGAATAAGTTACAGACTACAAATACTCTATTTGACACAGCTGTTAGGAATATTTTTTTGTAACTGGAAAAAGGAAAAATACACATGACATTGGACCAAAAGGAGCAAAAGTAATACAAAATCTATTAGACTCTGCTGTAAACAATATTTACTGTTTGCATAATAATATAAACAGTCTCATAAACTTTTAGATGAAGTCTGTAAAAATCTTCAAAATTACCGAAGACTTAAATATGATTACAGAATAAAATAGAATCATTCAACCCTATCAATAGAAGAATAAAGGCAAAACTAACAGAAGTTGAGAAAAAAGAAAAATCTATACTTATATTACAGAAAATCATGTAATACTATCAAAATCTTAAGTGTATTATGAAAGAAACAAAAATAGTCCATAGGAGAATTTAAAATACTATTAAAACTTCCAAACTTGGAGGAAGGGAAATGTCAGAGTTCACTTCAGTGAAATCCTCATTTATCACAACAGGAATTCAATAGAAAATGACTGAAGTCAATGATAACTGATCTCTCAGTATCTCCTTTGACATTTCAGCTGGTAGTGATTAAAATAGGGTGGCAAAAATGTACCTGCATTTCTTAGAATACATAATATCTTGTCAATGAGTTGATCAATTATGATCAATTAACTAATACAGTATTAACTAAGCACGTGCTCTATCCCTGCCAATATGCTGGGTACCAAAGATGACATATACAAGATATAAAACACCCCTTACCCTGAAATTGTTTCACTATAAAAATTTACTGAACATTTATTATGTGTGGGGCACCTGGATAGGCTTTAGGATTACACACAGGGAACCTCCCTTATGGGTGAGGAGGAGGCAGACATATATATAAATCATTTTAGCAGTGCTTGGTAGCCACAAAAAGAAGAAGGTCTTCTTCTTTACAAGAAGAACAGACCAACACCCCAAAAGTTGAGAAAGATACAAGACCATTCAAAAGAAAATGCTAAAACACACAGTAGAAACCATTCAGAGTTAGGAAGCAAGATTAATCCTGGCTAAAGCAGTCAAAGAAGGCTTCATGAAAGAGAGACCTTGATGGCTGAGGTCAAATTTTAATTAATGGTCAAATTTAATTAAAAATGCAAAAAGAGTTCACAGCAAAACAAAGGGACAGAGGAGTGGAGGATGCAAATAGCTTCTGTTGAGACAAAGAAAGCAAAAGTCCTTCCTGTCTCCTAAAAGGGAAATTCATAATTGACTCCTTGGTATGGTAGGTACTTTCAATGGAGCAAAACAGTTTCTTAAAATATTTGGGGACAACTAGATTGCATAGGAGACAGTAAAAATATAAAAACGTGTTCCTCCATCCTAGCTCCAAGTGTAAGATGTAATTATCTCAAAATAGTTCTAGAAGAGGGGAAAAAAAATGACAGACTATTCAGACGTTCAGGGAATCTTGTTTCATACAAGATTTGTCTTGACTTACTATGCATCTGGCTCTAAGTCTAAAGTGGCTAATGAATTAACATCCTTTTCGACCTTCATCAGTATCAAAGAAAAACTTTCAATCAATTTAAATTCAGAGAATCTTACTTCTTCCCCACTACCTTCAGCAATACTAGTGTTGTATTTCTTTACTCAAATGTCTAAAATTTATCTTTGAAATCAACAGACAGCATTCATCTCTTCCATCCACCATTATGAAGAAAAAGAGAGGTCTTGGAGTTCTTCCTTTCAATAGTTATCACATGGCAATACAATTTTTTTGAAATAAGAGCAACATTCTGGCCAGGAGGTACCAAGGTGATGGTATTTTCCCTGTATCAGTGATACGTTTTAAGAGACTTTGGACCATCCTATCAGAAAGCAAAAAGATATAAAGAAAAGCTGGATTTATTTTTGTAAGGAAAGCACTAGGGAGTGATAATTAAACTTATCCACTTCGTTGACTTATACTCCTTTTCTTAAAAAAATTGGTTTCATTCACGTTGCCTTTACCGTCACCAGTAAACAAAACCACACTTGAAACTCACAACTGCTTTGGCATTTCTCACCTGAAATGGAAGGCCCCTGCTACTGTTTCCAGGCGCTTGATGGAAAAAAGGAGCCTGCCTGCTTAGTCGCTCAGTCTTGTCCCGCTCTGCAGGACCCCCCTAGGCTGTAGACCTCCTGGCTCCTTTCTGTCTATGGGATTTCCCAGGCGAGAATACTGGAGTGGGTTGCTTTGTCCTCCTCCAGGGGATTTTTCCCCAACCGATGGAAAGAACACGGAAAGCTGGATCTAAAATTTGCTAACAATTTTTGCTAGGCATCAAAGATGGTGACAACACAACCCCTTTGTGTCTAGAGAAAGAACTAAGGCCACAAGAGAAAAGAATTCCCGCTAACACACCAGGCTGCTTTCCCAACTTGTGTCCTTGGCTCCAACCCTTCTGGCTGGCCCTTTAACAAAGGAAACGGTGGCCTCCATTTCTGGGCAATTCTCTCCGCTCCTGTTCCCCAAAGCGTGGGAGGACAACAGTCAGCCCTAACGCTGCCACTCCGCGACCAAACGGCTGTGTCCGGGAGAGCCGGGCCCCGGGTGGGGCGATGCGCGCCCTCGGAGCTGGCGGCGCGGCTGCGGTCCATTTCAGGAGCGCCGAACTGCCACCGGGCGGGTGCGGCAAGGCTGGGATGGGGTTGCCTCTGGGGTCCCTCCTCCCGCCTCCCCCGGTCACCCCTCACTCACGCCCGTCCTCCGGATCTTGGGGGCACCGGATGACGGCACGGGGACCACTCCGCCCTGCAAAACCCAAAACAAAAGCAACTTGCCATGGCGGAGGACAGACTCGCCTTCGGCGGCCGGCGGGGCCCAGAGCTGGAGGAGCCTGGGCTGGCAGACAGGTTTTGGTTTCGGTTTTCTGTTCCCGCTCTCTTGGAAACCGCCCCTCCACCCCACCCCGCCGTTCTGCGGCCTGGGGACCTCGGGAGGGGAGCCTGGACCTGGGACAGCGGTTGTCAGGACTTCCCCCCGGTAGTTTTGCAACTTTTGAATAGCTGAAGAGAGGCCAGGGGATTCCCGGCCGGAGTGTGGGGATGCTGCCCGGGGCTGTGTCCTGTGCGCAGTAGAATCTGAATGACGCTTCTTTACGCCCTTACTATCTCCCTAGCCCTGTTCTCACCACGCCTTGCTTGTTTCTCCTCTTACCACCTGCCCAGGGCCAGTAGCCAGGTACTCAGGGCGCAGGATGGACGGATCCCTGTCCCTGCCAAAAAAGAGCTCACCACCCTGTCCACCTTGTGCTCAGATTCCTCAGCCAGACACCTATTGGAACACAGGGAATCTATATACATAGCTTCAGAGTCAAAGAGAGCATGAGTAAGAAAAGCAGATGGCTGACTAGTATGCGGAAATCCAATTCCACGACTAAGAAATACAAGCTGAAATCAGAACAGGATCCCTTCCTCTGGGGATTAGATTGGCAAAAATTTTAAAGTGTTGGTAATACTTTGTTGGCCAATGTGGGGAAGCATCAGTGTTGCTGCAAGCGTAGACAGGTATAAGCATTTCTAAGGATTTTGGCCCCTCTCAAAAATGTAAAGTGCAAAAAAAAATTGCATATATCCTTAGAATTAACAACTCCATTTTCAGAACTGAACTGAAGTTACAATGCACAAGAATAACTAAGATATTGTACATAAATTTTAACTGTGCATTGCTTGTAATACAATTTTTTTTTCAGACACTGGAATCCACCCAGTTTAACCAAGAATATAACTATTTATTATATGGCCAATAGCACATTTAAAAGGCCTATGGCTATGAAGATTTTAAAACAATAAGGTAAATCTATATGTAATTCCCCAATTTCTATTTTATATTCAGATCCCTACACTTAAAAGCCCACTCTAATGTCCGATAAGAATGTAAAATTCAATGAGAACGTCCTCCCATTCTTTCCTCTTGGTAAACTGCACTAGCACCCACCAAGGAGCTTAAATTCAAAGCTCACTTGTCTTCCTTAATCCCTCTTGTCCTAGCTCCTCATTTCCTAATTCCATTAACTGCCCACTCTCTCCAACTTTATTTCTACCACCCAAATCAACCCAGCCTTTCGGCCTTGTTCCCCTTCACTTCATTCTGGATACCACACCCAGCAAGATATTTTTTTAAATGTACATCAGGTTTGATCACTGTTCGAGCACTTCATTGTTTTTCCATTGCACTTTGAATGAGATTTACATCCCCACCAAGGGGTTTCCCCGGGCCCTGCCTCTACCTCTGGGCCTTGTTGGCTCCTCCCTGATGTTCACTTAACTGGCTCACTGCTTTCATCGGAGCCTTAGCTCAAATGAGCCCTCTTCAGAGGGACGCTGATCACCCAGTCCAAATTTGTCCCCCCAGTTATTATTCCATCTTAATAGCACTCACCTCTTTCTAAAAGTATCTTCATACATTTGTTTCTCTTTTCTTAACCTGTCGTCTGCACCAACACAATACATAGTGGGGTAGTAGGAAGGGAGACCCCTCCAGGGCTGGAGAGTGGGCTTTTGTTTAACACTCAGAAATGAACTGTCGCAGGAGAGGAGACACACGTGCTGACAGAACAAGATTTTATTGGGAAGGGGCAATGGGGTGGAGAGCAACAGGCTAAGGGAATCCAGCAGAACTGCGCTGCCATGTGGCTGACAGTCTCAGGTTTTATGGTGATGGGATTAGTTTCCAAGCTGTCTCTGGCCAATCATCCTGACTCAGGCTCCTTCCTGGGGTGCTGTATGTTGCTCAGCCAAGATGGCACGAAGGATTCTGGGAGGTTGGTAGGACATATGGACTGGCATCTCCTCTCTCCTTTTGGCCTTCCCTGAATTCTTGCAGTGGGTAGTAGCTTGTTAGTTAAGATAACTGAAGCAAATGCTTACTACCAGGCCTGGCCAGGGTGGGCAGTTTTGCTCAATGGTTTCCCTAACAGTGGTACTGCTCGCCAATATTCTGTTTGTTCTCAATTCAGTCTCACATGGAGGGACTGACCTTCTCCCTTTGAGGCTAGGCATGGTCATGATTCATTCAGCCAAGAAATGTAAGGAGGATTGATAGGTCTCATATTTGGATGGGAGAATTTCACTGCTTTAGCCCAAGAGTCTCCAATGCTCTCTTTGCCTTGGTGCTCACTGAAGCATGTATTGAAAGGAACGTGTGTTAGTGAGCCAGCACATAGAACACAGCTGCAAGCGGGAGTTGCCTGAACCCATAACAAAATTTACATGATTACAAAATAACTTTGATGTTTAAAACCCCTGAACTTTTTTTCAGCAATATCACCTAGCATACTCTGACTAATATATCCAAGCTACTAGAATAAAAGAACACCATGAAAATATCTGCAAATCACACATCTGGTAAGGGATTTGTGTTCAGAATACACAAAGAACTCTTACAACTCAAAAATAAGATAACCTACTTTAAAATGGACAAAAATGGAATGCACATTTTGTCAAAGAAGACACATGAATGGCTAATATACACATGAGAATGTGCTCAACATCATTAGTCATTAAAAAATGCAAATTAAAACAATGAACTATCACTCCATACTGACTGTAATCAAAAAGACAGATAACAGCAAATGTCAAGAATGTGGAGAAATGAGAACTCTCATGTATTGCTGTTGGGGAAGTAAAATGTTACAGCCATCTTTTAATATAGTTGATCAATTTTTCAAAAGTTAAGCATAAATTTACCACGTGACCAAGAAAATTCACTCCTGGATAATACCCCAAGAGAAATGAAAACATGGAAGCAAACACTTGTAAGCAAAAATTCATAACATTATACATAATAGCCAAGAAGTAGAAATAACCCAAATGGCCATCAATTGCTTAATAGATAAATCAACTGCATTATGTAGATATATAAATATATACATACACAAGGTAATACTGCTTGGAAATAAAAAGGAATGAAATACTGATACATACTATAACAAGGATGAAGCTCAAAAATCCTGCTAAGTACAAAAAAATTAGACACAGTGCCACGCTTAATCAGAAAAGACAAATATGTGAAGAAAGAAAGTAGAAAAGCAGTGCCTTGGGCTGGAGGTGGCAACAAAGATTAGCTGTAGACGGACATGAACACCATAATCCAAGTTGGGATCCTTCCTCCCCAGGGAATAGTGAGAGATCTCAGAATAGAGTCACCAATGCAGGGTTACTCACCTGCAGAATCAAACCTGGCCTAGACTGGCCCTTAACATCGTCTGTGCCAACTATTCCAACTTGTATGTGCTTATAGCATTCTGGATACACTACCCCACAAAATGACTCCTTGGCATATTGAGTATTTCAAATTGAAGGAAATGGGAGGTACCAGAAGGACTTTCTGAACTTCTCCCGAAGCAGGTCATAAAATCCTCACGAGAGAGGTGCTCTCTCTGTACCTACGGGAAAGGAATATCCTGATCTCCAGAGACAGAGAGACACAGAGAGGAATCTGAGTGAATAGGCTTCACTAAGCTCCCCTCCTTTTACTATGCTTAGCTGATGTTGTTTAGTCGTTAAGTCCTGTCTGACTCTTTCTGAACCCAAGGACTTAGCCTGCCAGTCTCCTCTGTTCATGGGATTTTCCAGGCAAGAATACTGGAGTGGGTTGCCATTCCTTCTCTAAGGGATCTTCCCCACCAGGGATGGAACCTTTGTCTCCTGAACTGGCAGGCAGATTCTTTACTGCCGAGCTGGTGAGGAAGCACACTGCACAGGTACTCTGCATCCTATCGTTGTCCTCCTTCTACAACATCACTCTTCAACTCTAGCAAAGAGACACTCAGGTGTAGCCATTTATTCTGGTCTAAATTTCCTTATGAAGGTTCCCATGTCACATAAAACTGATATTAAATAAATGTGTATACTTTTCTTCTGTTAATCTGTCTTTGTCAATTTAATTTCCATATCCAGCCAGGCACCCTAAGAGGCTTAAGGAAAACTTGTTTCTCCCCCACCATGCCAGATTGTCTCTAAGGAAGCCTGACTCCAAACATGGCCAAAATAATTCTGGCAGTTTATTAGTAAAACTACATCCCAAAGAAAAACATTTAACCTCTTATAGGCCCAGTAAGAAAGCCTCCTATCTCACTACCCTTTTTTCTGTCTCAAAGCTTAAGTAAAATCAAATTGCTTGACACTTTTCTAGATGTTTTTCATCTATGATACCAGAAAAACAAAAACAAAGCGTATTACTAGATATGTCAGCTGTGTCTTGATAATTATCTTCATTAGATGTGGTATGCATTGTAAAGATTTACAAAGACAGGATAGAAAGAAATTTATTTTTAAAGGTGTAGCAGTCAGTTCGGAAATGTAGCAGTGGGCTAGTCCTTTGTTGCACAATTTATACAAGTGTAGACTGATGCCTACCTTTCCAGAAAGCAATTGTAGCCATAAGTCAAGATCCTTAAAAGTTAACTTAAAAGCCATAAGTTAAGATCCTCAACTTATCAACCTAATAGGTATCACCTTGAAATAAGGTCAGCACTGCAGAAAAATATTGTGTAACGAGATATACAAGGGTTTATGTACAACTTACCACTTCTAAGTATGGAAAAAATGGAAATAATCTTAATGTCAAACAATTGGGGACATAATAGCATAGGATATATTCATAAGATTAAATGTAACATGATTAAAAAATGAAAACCTAGAAAAGAGGATATAAAAATATTTTCCATTATCCATGAGGGTAAATTTTTAATGATTTTTATCATCTTCATTATACTTTGTGTATTTTTCAAGAAGAAGCATCCTTTTCTTTTTAAGTATCAACTAGATATCATTAATGCTATTCACTGTACAGTTTTGGCTTTCTGCCTTCCAAGCATGTGATGGGATTGAATATCCAAGTTGCTTTATAGTTGGGTGGAGCCATATTTGTAACTCTAGTTCAGTTGCGAAAGGAAGGAACATATTTAGACCAAGAATTTCATTGTCAGTGTGAGACTCTTCAAAACTCTTTCCTTTGGTATTGCATCCAGTAATAAAGCTGGTGGTCACTGAGTGTCTACCATGGGCATTCCTTTGGTTGACCCATCATGGACATGTAGTATGAACAGTAAGTGAACTTTTGTTGTTTTAGGTCTGTAAAACTTAGAGATAATTTATCACATCAACATCACATATTCTAACACAAATAATACAGAAATTGGTATCCTGAAGTGGAGTACGGCTGTGTGTGTGTGTGCTCGGTTGCTCAGTCTCGTCCTACTCTTTGCAGCCCCATGAACTGTAGCCCAACAGGCTTCTCTGTCCATGGGATTTTCCAGGCAAGAATACTGGATTGGGTTGACACTTCCTCCTCCAAAGGATCTTGTAGAGAAAAAGAAAAAGACAATCCACAACACAATCTAAAACACTTGGCTTTGGCTCAGAGTCCAAGTGGCAGATGATTAGAAAATAGAGGTTAGGATGGTAGTCCATATTATGTAGTGGGGAAACATTTGGTAAAACTATCACACATGATAGCTTGGAAGGCAGATAATGTACCTATTAGCTTGCAGTTTGTTTTTTAAAGACAGTGTGAAAACTGGAATTAGCAGCATATGTCTCAGTGAGTTTAACAAAGTAATGTAAGAAAGAAATGAGCTTAAAAAAGAATTGGCCAGTTTGAAAGCAAGAAAAATGGGAAGTAAAGTCCAAAACTATGGGAACTTGCAGAGGTGGAGATACAATCCTTTTCATTCTTAAATGATAAAACTGAAAAGACCTTTGAGTAAAAAAGGCTGATTAGATCTTCTGCAAGGATAAAATCAGTGATCAAACCAAGGTTTAAATCTGGACAAGTTAAGGTCCCTCAGAGTAAAAACGACAATTAAGTTTGTGGGATTCAATAAACACTTTCAATTAAATAAACTAATGCAGGGAAAAGAAACTATAAGTGGCCTGATAGACTCAAATCAAGTGAAAAGGGAGAGAAGAAGGGAGACAAAAAAGCAGAGAATTATAGTTACTCTAAAAAGAGGGCTTCCTTTGTAGCTCAGCTGGTAAAGAATCTGCCTGCAATGCAGGAGACCCTGGTTCGATTCCTGGGTTGAAAAGTTCCACTGGAGAATGGATAGGCTATACACGCCAGTATTCTTGGGCTTCCCTGGTGGATCAGACAGTAAAGAATCTGCCTGCAATGAGGGAGACTTGGGCTCCAATTCCTGGGTTGGGAAGCTCCCCTGGAGGAGGGTATGGCAACCCACTCCAATATTCTTGCCTGGAGAGTCCCCATGGACAGAGGGGATGTCAAAGAGTCAGACACAACTGAGCACAGCTAAAAACAGAAGTCTAGGAAAACAAAACCTAAACCAAAGGTATGGCTATTAGCATCTGTAAGCTGACCAAACTTTAGTCTATTTTAATAGAGAAAAAGTCTATTAAGTTTTTTAAATATACCAGCTAACCAGCCACTGGCCCAGATAAAGAAACTGACTGTTCAAAACTTTTAAAAACTTGGTCCCAAACATTTATCATAGAAAGTGTACCAAGTGAGGAAGCTTTTCAGCCTCCAAGAAAAATATATTATGAATGTCCATTCTAGATATGGCCCAGGAGAATAACGGAAAAAGAAGAAGGTCCAGGACTTATGAGAACAATGAGCAAGAGAAGAGTTTCCAGGGAGTCACAGCCGCATCAAAAACTCTGTGGGATTTCACAATGGCTCTGGCCCAGTGACAGCTTTGTGCCTCCCATTCTTTCCTTTTCCAAATGCAAGAGAGCAGTTATCTTATTCTGGTACTACTACTGTATATGGGACGGGGAGGGGTCTCCGGATAAACAGGAGTAACATTCAGACTTGATATTGAAATTTCCACATATCACCAAGAGTTTTTGCACCTTGAGTTTGATATTACGATTGGGTGAAATCTGAGGATTTTTCACCTTGGAGATGGGGTGAGTGTATTTTGTGTGTGAAGAAGAATGATCCAAATATTGATAACCAGTAGGCTAGCACAGACTGCCCTTGTTAGTATTGTGGGCTCAGCTATATCGGGTTCTTCTCATTTTTGTAAGACAGAATTTTCTAGTCCCCTTATGTTTCAGTGAGGCCATGTGACTTCCTGGCCAGTGAGATGTGAGAGGAAATAACACAAGTCCCTTTTGGGTCACAGCATTTAGTTTCTGGTGCAAGACTTTCCAGCTTCCCCACCTTGATGATTCTGGAAGCATGCCTCGAGATGGGGCCTGAAGTGATCAGGACAGAGTCCCTTACCAATCTCTGCTGGATATTTAGCCTGAGTGAGAATACTTTCATTCTGCTAGGTCTCCAAGACTCAGAAGGTTGTGTTATCTGTATGTGACTTAGCCTCTCCTGGCTGATAAATCTACAAAGAGCAAACTGCACATGTAACTCCACATATCTGCCTTTTCCTGACATAAACTGACAAAATCTTTTCGCACATTAATAAGTGGTGCTAGCTCACCCTGGATGCACAATTGAAGGATTCCTAACATTATATGCAATATATTAAGTAGTCAATACAGCATTTTTTGGTAAATTTTTAAAGAAAACTTTCCTCTTGTAAAATCTCTAAAACTCTGGAAATAAGCAGGAGTTTAAATGCTTGATTTCTGAGTTTCAGTCAGATCACACTAGGTGGAATGGTGAAAGAACCCAAAGGAAAAGTATAATTTTCTAGAATAAGTAACATATCAAAACCATTGTGAAAATTTAAAATGAAATGCAAGTATCCATTGTACTGCCTGAAGAAGGGCCCCAGAGGAACAAAAGTGACAGTGTCCAACTTTGTTGTAAATATTAGGAAAAATTTATTTGACTGGCAGTCTGCTACAGATTCAAAATGACACCCTCTGTGTTATGAGACTGTGTCAATCAAAATTAAATCAGGTTCTTTAAATTCTTCTTAATATTTTGGGAAGCTTGAAATAATCTTACTACTTCCAAAGAACAACTGACAAAATGAAAGATTTTTTTTTCCCCTAAAATGGTGAATACAAAGATTTATCATAAACGGCCCAGTTTTTAGGTACCATTTCTTATTCCAAAGAGAAATATGAGAGTAATGAGTATTTCTGATGGTACTGTAACAACTTTAAGGGTTTTCACAATGGCTCAGCAGTAAGGGATCCACATGCAATGCAGGAGACACTGGTTCGATCCTTGGGTCAGAAAGATCCCTTGGTGGAGGAAATGGCAACCCACTGCGGTATTCTTGCCTGGAAAATTCATGGGCAGAGGAGCCTAGCAGACTACAGTCACTAGGGTCACAAAACAGTCAAACATGACTGAGCACACACACAATAACAACTTTAAAACCTAAAAATAAAATATCAGAAGCAAAACCATATTTTTTTCCTTTAGTTTTCCCTTTTGTTTATTTTAGATGGCAGGCAGCATTGGATAGGTTTATGTTTATAATCTTTTCTAAAAGCATTTCATTTCTGCCATCATTTTAACATGAATTTAATTCTGCTGTTGGCTCTTGATGAAACATATTAGGATTACAACTGTCCAAATATTCTTTACCTAAGAGAATCTTACCTTCTCTGATAGGAACCTTGAATTTTCCCGTTTATTTTCTACAGGTTAAAAACAGCATGATGCTAATAAACTCAGTCTCTCTCCAGCTAAACTTTAAGCCCCTAACCGGTAGGTATGGTGCAGACATTCATTCCCAGCATCTCCCAGGATGTGTGATGAGTCACTAGCTTTGCACTTACCTCTATTTATTCCAAGATTTTCCATCCATTAGACTGACTCCTTTAAGTGTAAAATAGAATTCCAGTATTTACAAGTTCAATTTGGAGGGGGAATGTCTTAGAAGGAACCAGGGGACACTTGGCATTCTGGGTGAAAGTTCAAGAGAAAGACCACACTCAACTCTGAGAAAGGCTTTGGGGCTGTGGGATGAAATGCTGGGCAAAGTGCATAAGTATTGCTCTTGAAGTTCCCTGAAAAGTCAGTAAAGTCTACAGAAATTACAAACTGCTAAATGCAACATTTCTTTTGGGAAATGTTAAGAGTCAAGTCTGCATGTTGGTAGACCTAGAGCCAAACCAGACTGGAGCCCACGAGACTATGACAGAAGGAGCCAACATGGCAGGCGGACAACTGGATGACTTGCGGTTCTTTTCAACAGACATGGCATCCAGCCACAAAATTTATGAACAAAACTGTTTTAATACAGTTACTGCATTTGTAAACATGCAGCACAGCTGGAAACAAAGAATTTAAAAACACAGAAATATATTTTGTATCTAAGAATAAACGAACACTAAAGAATTACATTTTTCATTTGTTTTTTTAAGGAAAGGGACATTCATTTTTATCAAGCACTGACAGGAAGCTGGGTTCAGAAGCTCTAATTTTCATAGGATTCCAGGAGTCTATTCTTCAAAGTATGCTGTGTGCAGTTGCCCGAGGCAACATTTGACCACCTCGACTTCACCACCTCCATTCTTCTCCCGCTGAAAGTGAATGCTAATGAAATCTTCTACAATTTCCTCATCCATCATCCGAAGGTCTTTCAATCCAGTCAGAAGCACTGTCTTCTTAGACACTCCTGAAAATACCTAAGGAGGAAAATAGAAAAATAAGACTTAAATAGCAATCTTCTAAGAGCTTTGAACTGCAAAACTTTACATTTATAAGCTCTGCTCAATATTTTGGACAGCATCCTAAGAGAGACAAGGGGCCTCAGGAAGACTTTTCAAGGAAGAGAATATCAGAGTTAGACATGAGTTTCAGAAAGATAACTCTGGCAGAATTGTGACAAGTGGAGGAAAGGAAGACAACTCTATGGACAGAGAGACTAGTTAAAGTAGTGGTGAGAAGTGGAAGTGAAAAAATTGAGTGATTAAATGGATGTTGGTGGTGAACCTAAACCAAGTGTTAGGCATGAGTTCTAGTTTTCAGGATGGTAAACTAGGTAGATCATGATGACCTTTTAGGAACAGAAAAGATGACCTTTTTGGGGGAACAGAAAAAAGCAGCAGGTTTCGAGTAAAGATAATGAATTCAGAAAAATACAAAGGGAAAACCATTTTTAATGCCCAATGATAGTAGATATATGAGAAAAATGTAGTTATGTCTTCACATACAAACATATTGTGCCATAGTCTGAGTAATTTCAGTTTTAAAAAAGTGAATAATAAATTAAGTAAGGTACAGTTTTACATTAAAAAGTATTCTTAGAGTAGAAAAAGTCATTCTGTATCAAGCAGATATGAAGAGACTATTCTGATATCTCTCATTAATAAGATTCAAATGAAAACAGAATCATAACTTATTATTTTTGTGGGGGTGGGGAGTCAAGCACTTAGCTTCCAAAATGAAAGAAAAGAGATGACTTTACCTGAAACTTTTTCAAG
Source organism: Antilocapra americana (assembly GCA_007570785.1). NCBI lineage: Eukaryota > Metazoa > Chordata > Mammalia > Artiodactyla > Antilocapridae > Antilocapra > Antilocapra americana. The sequence goes on from ML660200.1 coordinate 28,209,903, forward strand.
TGTGTTTCTGTGTATGGAGAAACCGTAACTCTATGGCAGTTTTGATTTATATAAAGAGGATAGTCTCTCATTTTCAAAATCCTGTCAGCAACTAGAAATAAATTTTTAAAAATTATTTTCTTCTTTATTATAGACATTTTCTTCTTTATCATAAACATTTTTAACCAAAGGTAAAACTTCCTTCAAATAGAATACCAGAATTGAAAGAGCCACGTGCACCCCAATGTTCATCGCTGCATT
>ML660200.1:28210152-28235856 GCA_007570785.1 Antilocapra americana
ACCAGAATTGAAAGAGCCACGTGCACCCCAATGTTCATCGCTGCATTGTTTACAATAGCCAGGACATGGAAGCAACCTAGATGCCCATCAACTGACGAATGGATAAGAAAGCTGTGGTATATATACACAATGGAATATTACTCAGCATTAAAAAAAAATTCATTTGAAGCAATTCTACTCAGATGGACGAAACTGGAGCCCATTATCCAGAGTGAAGTAAGCCAGAAGCAAAAACAACAATACAATATATTAACACATATATATGGAATTTAGAAAGACAGTAATGAGAACCCAACATGGGAGACAACAAAAGGAACGCAGATGTATAGAATAGACTTGTGGACTTTGTGGATGAGGGTAAGGGTGGGATGAGATGGGAGAAGGGCATTGAAGCATGTTAATTGTCATGTGTCTAATCAATCGCCAGCCCAGGATTGATGCTCGGGACTGGTGCAGCGAGATTTCCCGGGGGGAGGGAGGAGGGAGGGGGGACCCGGAGGGGAAGCATATGTAAACCCATGGTGATATCATGACAATGTATGGCAAAAACAATAATAAAAAAAAAAAAGAAGTGTACATGAAAAAATACGATTAGAATACTCTATCTTTACGTGAGAGATTTATAGAAAATTACTATATTACTATGATATATATAAAATTACTGTAACTGATACATGACATTCAGTAAACCCCTATAATGATGTTAATCAAAGGTGGAGGGGTGCTGAATGTCCTCCAGAAAACATGAATGCAAATAACAAAAATTGATCAGTTTTCTCCAACATAAAAAATAATCAGAATTATTCTTAGAAGCATTTTCCTCCTAGAGAGGAAACAGCTAATGTGTCAAGATTGCATAAAGTTTAACAGAAACAGTTCTTAAGACTATCAGATCACTTCTTTTGTCCTCTCACCAGTCCACCTGGAATCAGTAAAGTGGTACAGTGGTTAAGAGTGTAGACCCTTGCTGGTGAGAACCAGAACTGTACCCTGATACATTGCTGGTAGGAATGCGATGGTGCAGTCACTGTGGAAAGCAGTATGGCAGTTCCTCAAACATTAAACACAGAATTACCATATTACCTAGCAATTCCAGAAAGATTTTGGAAAACATTCACCTAACCGTAACTACATAAGAGGACAAAGGGAAGTTTGGAAATTTAAGGAAATGTCTCAATTTTTATTAAATTAATGTTGTTGTCTATTATTTCAATTTTCTTTAAAAAGTGTGTTTTTTTTATGAAAAAACCTAATCAGGCAATGGCTTTTAATTGTATAGTTGGATTTCTATCATATGTAATAAACCCAGGAGAAGCCCTAAGAACTAACCAGAGCAAGAGATGTTTTTTATTGAAAATTACTTGACCTTGGACACAGTGGGGGAAGGAGAGGGTGGGAGGAATTGAGACAGCAGCACTGAAATATATCAAATAGATATAGCTATTGGGAAGCTGCTGTATAACACAGGGATCTCAATGTGGTGCTCTGTGACAGCCTAAAGGGGGTATGGGGTAGGGGATTGATGGGCGGTTCAAGGGGGTGGGGACACATGTATACTTATGGCTGATTCACATTGTTATATGGCAGAAGCCTACACAATATTGTAAAGCAATTATCCTCCAATTAAAAATAAATTAATAAAAAAGAAAGGCACTTGAATATATTAACAGAAGCAGCTGGAGAATCTTTTATTTTTAATCATAATAATGTAAACTTCCCTAACATGATTTGATAAAAGTCCATTTCTACTGAAAAAGGGAACAGCTGTTCTCTCCATTACCCCCTTTTTCTTCCTGGAAACGATTCCCTCCATTTAAGAGACCCTTGTCAACAGTAAAAAGTGAGATGAGATAGTTTTATATATATACACATACATATAGATACATAGGTGTGAAAGTGAAAGTCGCTCAGTCCTGTCCAACTTTTTGTGACCCCATGGACTGTATAGTCCATGAAATTCTCTGGTGAAGAATACTGGACTGGATAGCCTTTTCCTTCTCCAGAGGATCTTCCTGACCCAGGAAATGCAATGCAAGAGACCTGGGTTCAATCCTTAGGTCGGGAAGATCCCCTGGAGAAGAAAAAGGCTACCCAGTCCAGTATTCTTCACTAGAGAATTCCATGGACAGAGGAGCCTGGCAGGCTACAGTCCATGGAGTCACAAAATTTCTCTGCCACACACCCACTGCGTGATCTTGGGTAAACTACTTATCTTGCATATGCCTTAGCTGCCTCATCATTAAAATGAATATCACACCTACATTCAGAGTTGTGCTATGAATTGTACATATATCAGAGGAGATATATGTATAAAACACCCAGCTCCGTGCCTGGCAGGTGATAGGAAGGCACTAAGACAGAGGGACTTGTTATTTCTAATCTTATTCTTAATAGGATTCAGGAAAATCATTTTCAGGACACTCCCATTTTATAAGGTTAAAAAATCCTTGTTATCATGCTGCCTAATAAATTCCAAATAAAAGAAGTAGAAAAAGAAGTATTTTCAGACCTGGCAGAGCATAATTTAAACACTAGAGTACTGTTTAACTCTCTCAGTGCCGGAATACCTCCACTTTCCACAAAGGTGATGAGGGCGCTCCGGGCCTGCTTGTCATACTCCACGTACTCCACTTCGCCGCCTCCGTTGCGAGACTTAGAGAAACTCAACTCTAGCTTGTCTCTCATCTGACTTTCTGGCAGTTCATCAGGAATGTCAGTAACGTTGATTTTCATTTTAGACACTCCTACGTGAACCTGGGAAATTGTTTCACGTTCAGAAGTATGGATGAGAAGTGTCCGTGCTTAGTAACATTCTAAAAAGCTTTGATCACCATGTTACCTGGAATTTGACTCCTAAGTTTAATGGAACCGGGTTGGCCATGAGCATCACAGTTTCATTCTGTACCTGCACATGATGGCGTTCCATTCTGATCACATTTTGGGCAACTGAAAAATAATTTGGGGAGTATTAATTTCCAATATTCCAATACCTTTTTACACATTTGGCATAACAAAAAATAATCCTGGATAGTTTAACTTTTCTTTAATATCTTTTTATTTAAAAAAAAATTGTTGTTGCTGTTTATTCATGTTTGGCGATGCTGAGCTGCGGTGAGTGGGGCTTACCCCCCAGCTGTGGCACACCGGCTCTAGAGTGTGGGCTCGGTAGCTGTGGTGCGCCATGGTAGTTTAGTTGCCCCATGGCACGTGGGGATCTTAGTTTCCAGACTAGGGATCAAAGCTGCCTCCCCTGCATTGGCAGGCAGGTTCTCAACCACAGAACCACCAGGGAAGTCCCCAAATTTTCTTTTTACATTTTTCTTAGGATTCCTAAATGATAATGGTGTTGCCACCATACTAGGATATATTAATGTCAAAACACATCAGCAAAAATATTACAATGTATAAATTCTCAAGTTCTAGATTCGTATCTTAAGAGATAAGCCAGATGATCCCTTAGAAATTCAGTACAGTCAACACCCTTCCTTTCCACTGTTGACAGAATTATCAGAGAATTCCCTCAGTACATTAAAGCACAGCCAGAAATTTCTTCCAGGCTGAGTAAGCTGGGAAGACTTTTGTAGGTCAGTGTCATTCTGACAATTAATCTTATTTATCACTTCTCACTTCTTCTTAACATGTTACAAGCACCATAGAAATAAATATTTGCTCTTATCTCTGTCTTTCCCAAAGATTACATATTAAAGACCACACACCAAAGAGTGAGTCTTCATATTTTTTGGAAGGCGGGCCATATTTAACAAAGAATTCTGCTTTCACTAAAATGCTCTTGAGATCATTCATTAAAAAGTTAATAGCCTTGATATACTGACCACAAAACTATCAAATCTAACTTATCCATGCAAATAGGAGAGGCTCAGTGATATAATTTTGCCAAAAATCATTAGAAATCCAACAGCAACTAAATGCCAGTTTAAAATACATGTGGGTATGTGTCTTTTTTTAACTGTGTGACATGAGAGTTTATAACACTTTACTTGTTGATATTGGAGCTGTTTATTCTAATACGTCATGAAGACAAAAGATGCCCAATCCTGGGCTTACAAACCTCACATGTGTTTATAACAACCAGACAGCACACCACAGCCAGAGAAAGAGAGAAACAGGGCTGGAAAACAGGGCGTTGTCATGTGGGAATTCAGATGTCTCGTACCATGATGTGTCTCTATAACTTGAATTATAGCGTTTTTGTTGTTGTTAATGACAACAGGCAACAATAACAGAGGATGCCAACTCTAAGTAATACTTAGATGATGACCTTTCCCTCCCAATCCCCACCTCTCCCTCGCCCCCCAAACCTCCAACATCTGGTGATCGGACGCAGTAGAGAGGCACTATTTGTGTTTCATTCAACCCTTGTGACTCTGATTGTCAAAAGCCAACTCCCATTGAATTGGGTAGGAACCCAAAGTTGTCCCAGGGGAGCAGGACGTCAGAGTCATGCCAAGGGTGGAAGCAGTGACACAACTATCTCTGAAGAGAATCTTATTCTCAGCATCCCCAGGTAATTTCTATGCAGGATCCCAAATTCCCAAGCCCTCACTTCCATCTTTCAGTTATGTCCCAGTGACCACCACCAATGGCCAACAGGGCTCTTAACCTCACCCTCCATCCGCAGCTACAGGGGCGGAGCCGAGGTGAACAAACGGTGTGTGCATATAGTGACCGGCCAGAATGCCTATTTATTTTCAGGCTACAGTAACTCACCAGGCATCAGGAGACATGAGTTATAATCACAGACTCCCAGTACCTGAGCACTGGAAGGGCTTCTGAAGACTATCTGATCCCACTCATCACTTGACAAACATGAGAACAGAGGCCCAGGTGGTGCCCGGCTCAGAGGAATAATGGTCCAACAGAAAGTACAAAGGTACTCGGGGTTTGGTTCTCAGCTCAGCAGTTTATCACCTGTATGGGCCTTGTGCAAGTAAGCTCCTGTTTCCTTAGCTGAAAAATTTCTTAACGTGAAGCAATAATGACAACTAACATTTATTAAGTGTTTATTATGTATCAGATACTATGCTAAGTACTTTTTCAACACTTCTCATTTAATATTCAAAGCAACCCCATGAGGTAGGCACTGTCGCAAAGCCTGCCATAAAAACTTGAGATTTATAAAGAACCCAACTCAGACTACACTTCTGTAAAGAGGCCAAGCTGGGGACTTCCCTGGCAGTCCAGTGGCTACAGCTCTTTGTTCCCAATGCAGGGAGCCTTGGGTTGGTTCTGGTCAGGAAACTAGATCCCATATGCCACAACTAAGACCTGGTGCAGTCAAATAAATAAATCAAAATATTGGGACTTCTCTGGTGGTCTAATGGTTAGGATTCTGCCTTCCAACGCAGGGGACATGGGTTGGACTCCCTGCTGGGGATCTAAGATCCCACATGCCACAGGGCAACTAAGCCGACATACCGCAACAAAGATCCCGAGTGATGCAACTAAGAGCCAACGCAATCAATAAATAAATACAGTGCTGTTTTGGTTTGATAAAAAAAAAAAAAAGAGGCAAAGCTGGCATTCAAGCCAGATTCTCCTCATTAAGGTGTCCCCAGCTCTCAAGAGGGTTCCACACCATGGCAAACATCAGGCCCCACTCCAAATCTCTGACTCCAGAGCTCTTCGTTCTCATGCCTTGTGCACTTAGGTAAATCACATAAACACCTGAGAACCTGATGTCTGTATGACGTAAATAATATCTCTATCTTATTACTTGCATGGAGTCGTGTGAGTATAAAATGAGATCATGTCTGCCAGAACTCTCTGCTTCACTACCTTGACACATTATCACTAGTATCATAGGCAGGTAGCAGGAGTAGTACAAAAACGCTGGTACTGGACATCAGAACACAAAAAACGCTGGTACTGGACATCAGAACATGGGTTTGATTTCTAGAGCATTCACGTTCTGTGCTAGTGATCATGTTCAAATCACTCAACATCTCAGAGTCTTGTTTTCTGGTCCGTAAAATACTGATAATCATACCTACCTCAGGACACCCCTATGAGGATGAGATGAAATGATATATATAAAAAATTGTAAAGCAATAGCCAAATATCTACCAAAACTTTTTGGAAGTCCCAGTGCTTTCTCAAGGTAACATGGTCAAGTTTTTGAACATCAGTCATACCTTCTTCTTTTTCAAAGGTAATAAGTGCTTGTCCTTTTTGCAGCTCATAAGGGACCTTTGAGCTTACTTGACATGAATAGGAGGTATTTGAAAACTCGCTGTCACTCTCAGGATTCTCCACAGATATGAACTTTATTTTTGTTTCAGGAATATCTTCATTAATCTAATTCAAACAGAAAGGTTTGATTAAAATCAACACAAGAAGTAGCTTAAGTCCTTCCAATGATAATGTGATCTGATTATCCAATAATTCATTCTCCACTGACTTCAGAACCCCATAGAACACTGAATGTGGTCTTATTTAATATCACTAGTAATTGCTCCTTCCCAGAAAAGTACTCAGTAATCTAGTCAAATGCTGATCCTTTAATATTATTTCACAGAAGAAATTGTAAGTATACAGTCTCTCACTTTTTCTAATCAATATTTAAACTAGTTAATATTGTGTGTTGTTTGGTTCTTAAGCCTACATCATTCCTGCAGAAAAGTATCTTCTAAACAACTATGCCAATAGGCTGTTTCACAAAGGAATCACTGCACAGTATCTTTGGTCTCATTGCAAAGAGGTATGAAACAGATGTGGGTGCATACTGCAGTTATTTTGACAGCAAACTCAGGTAATGTCATCCAAAGAGAAACTCCTAAATTCAGTGCAGTGACTTAAAATTTATCAAATTTAAATTCCCCCTTGCTCAACACCTGTCCATCAGCTTTATAACCACTCCCACAACTTAGGTTTACAAAAATGTAGAGAGACACCACTAGCAAGATTTATAAAAAAAGAAAAAGAAAATCTGGAGGATGAAGTTAAGTGGTTATATACTTAGGTACTGAAAATCACTAGGATGAACAGGTTTCTGTTCTTTAGTCTCTAAGTCATGTCTGACTCTTTTTGCAACCCCTTGGACTATAGCCCACCGGACTCCTCTGTCCATGGGATTTCCCAAGCAAGAATACTGGAGTAGGTTGCCATTTCCTTCTTCAGGGGATCTTCCTGATCCAGGGACCAAACCCAATGTCTCCTGAATTGGTAGGCAGATTCTTTACTACTGAGCCACCAGAGAAGCCCTGAATAGACAGTAGAATCACGCATAAATGCACAAATGAGTCAGGTGTTTTCATTTCTATTTCTCACGGTTATTTTACATATTGCAAGAAAAAGTGTTATCCTGAAGAGATTAGAAACAGCTGATGAGTCATTATGTCTAATCTGACATTTATTCCACAATTTGACATGTCACTTCGGTAGAATTTCTGATTACCGTAAGTCTGATTTCAAAACAATCTGCAGTGTGAAAAGGCAGTGTTTCCCAATAACGGAGAAACATCCAGTATACCCAGAAGTGTCAAGAGCTTTCCCCAGTGAGAATGAGAATGCCTGCTTCTAGTCCTGAGCGTACTGTGGCAGGGAGCAATTCACTCATGGTCCCTAGACCCCAGTTTTCAGTCCTCTGTGAAGCAGATCAATTGAGCTGGCTGGGTTCCCAAGGCCCTTTGGGTTGTAGGATTAAGTGATTCTAGCTCCAGTCTAAAAAATATGCAGGATCTTAACAGAGACTTCTTTAAACCTCACAAACACAGGAAACCTCACTTCTGATATTTAACATCCTATCCCCAACTTCTGGGGAAAGTTTTATTTCTGGGGAAATAAAAAGTGATAATGCTTTAAAGTATTTTTTTTAACAATCTGAGTTTTGATGAAGAAAAAGGGAGTGAGAGCTGTCTAATTCAAACAAAGGAAAAATTAAGAAAGAATTTAAATGGTGAAAATATTCTTCAATTTTTTTTTTAAATGTGAAACTCACTTAAATTATTACTTGGATGAGGAGAGCAATGAAAGAACTTAGTGAGAAGACCAAGAATTTGACCCAAGAGTGACTGATAATGACCATCAGTCGGGGGCTGTGTGTGTTGTATTAATGTATATATGAATATTAAAACACATATTAGCATAAATATATGAGTGAGTGAGTGTGTGAAGTTGCTCAGTCGTGTCTGACTCTTTGCAACCCTATGGGCTGTAGCCCGCCAGGCTCCTCCGTCCATGGGATTCTCCAGGCAAGAATACTGGAGTGGGTTGCCATTTCCTTCTCCAGAGGATCTCGCAGACCCAGGGATTGAACTCAGGTCTCCTGCACTGTGGGTAGACTCTTTACCATCTGAGCCACCAGGGAATCCCAGCATAAATGTATATAGCAAGATGAAATTTTACAGAGGGATCACGCACCTGTGACCAGCACCCAGATCAATCATCAGAACAAGACCAACATCTCAGAAGCCCTCTGGGGTTCCCTTCCAGTTTCTACCTGCCTCTAACAGTAAGCACAATACTAACTTCTAACACTGTGCTTTTGTGCTCTACTAAAGTCAAAGCATATGGTATGCTCTCTTTTTCCTTTTTTGGCTCAACACTGTGACTAGGAAATTCATCCATGTTATTGCATATAGTTATTGCCTGTTCATTTTCATTGCTGTGTAGTATTCCATTATGTGAATACACCCCAATTTATAAATTCATTCTACTTGGAGGGAGAGTTGAGTTGTTTTCAGTTTGGAGCTGTTGCAAACAGTGGTGACATGAATGATCATAATGTCTTAGAAATGACTTCTGTATCATTAAATTTCTTTTTCTGAAAAAAAAAATAGCATCTGTTAAAAATGAGGTACAAAAATAATTAAAGGGGTACCTGGGAGGTCCTGGTGGTCTCTTGTAACTCAGCTTCAAGTTTTTGGATCTCCTCCTTTAACTGAATATTTTCCTTTGTAATTTCACTAATTAATTTCTAAAAAATAAAATGAAATAACAGTCCAAATTTAAAGAGCCCAACCTCATTTTTCCAAATGAGTTAAAAAAGCAAAATTTCTCTCTCTGAACAAGGCAAAGAAAGACATTAGAGAGTCTCAGAATAAATATGATCACATGAATAAATATTTGTACAATGCTTTATATCATCATCTGTTGATTTTTCTACCACTGCCAAGGATTATTATCTCTATCATACAAACAAGGAAACCACCTTTCATGCTAGACCAAAGTCACAGAAATGTTTATTATAGTAGAGCAAGGATTGAGGTCCATGTCTTCTGAATCTTAGCTCAGTGCTCTACCAACTCATTCCTAGCTATTTGTCACTCCAATATGAATTTTAAATTGCACCATAATTGTGGACATACGTTAGTCTGGAGCAATTAAAGATTTTTTTGCCACAGTACAGCTCAGGTAGTTTAAACCATAGCCTCCATTCCTTCTTGGATCTGATCATATAAATGTTAACAAAGCTCCTAACTTCTAGGTGCAAGTCAAAGAAATGAGAGGAAGTGAAAAAGCAGTTAATGTGAGTTGTGTAAGAGAAAGAATAGAAATGTGATTCTTCTTGTCAGTCTTGAATACTAGAAGTTAAAAAAAAAAACTGAAAACCCTAATATTCTCCCAAATTCAAGTTAATGTTGGATAAAGACATATGAAACATGCCTCACTGCAAAACCAATAGATATAAGTCAATTTTTAATAGTACTCAGTAATTTTTCCTTTTTACCTGGTTTTGTTTATCTTTCATAACTTCTTCAGCTTGCTCACATTCCTTAAGAACTTGTTTTTTGTTATCTTCATCAGCTGCCATGACGCCCTAATTATTACAAAAAATAAATACTTAAAAAATAGTACGTACGCACAAAGTCAAGAAGAAAAAATATCTTTTACCCTTTTATGGATAAAACACCTCTTCTTTGCTATATCTTTTTCCCTACCACCAAAGTCTTTATTATCATGTGAATTATATTCAAACAAATTCTATATTTCAAATAACTTTCACATCTATAAATATTTAAAAGATTCTAAAAATCCTTTGCATTTCAATACCATAATAGAACATAATAGGTATTACCATTCCTTTGTAGTTCTGGTCTCAATCATATGATGCTCCATTTTAAAAGACTATTATTTCAGTCCTCTAGACTTTTTCCAAAGGCTTTAATTTAAATATTTAATTCTCCTTATTATATCCCAATAATGTAATGGAGTGAAAATATCTCCAAACACCTTTCCTCAATGATAACAGAGGTTTTCACAAAACTTCCCAAGTTCATACACTTGAACATGGAAATAAAAACAAAATTCATATTTATTTCTAAAAATCTCTGATTGAAATGGCATTCTCTTCAAATATGAATATGGGCAACAAGTCACATGGTATTTGTAGCAGCTGGGACAAAAGTCACCAAGACACGCGCCTCAATTACTGAAGCCTTTGTGCTCTAGAGTCCAAGAGAACCCAACACAATGAGAAGCCCAAGCACTGCAACTAGAAAGTAGCCCTCCCTCACCACACCTCGAGAAAAGCTCTCACAGCACAGGCAAAAATTAATTAATTAATTAATTATTTTTTAAAACATCACCAGGATAGCAGATAGTTTCATGAAATATTTTAACTCTCTCAGATAGCCTGAAACATTGCTTGTGCTTAACCCTGCTTCAAAATTATGACAGTTATTAAACTCATGACCATTACTAATACAGTCTTATAATAAACTGTAGTATACTAGTAAAGTGGAAAGTGAAGTACAGTGTTAGTTGCTCAGTCATGTCCGACTCTGAGACCCCATGGACTGTAGCCCACCAGGCTCCTCTATCCATGGGGTTCTCCAGGCAAGAATACTGGAGTGGGTTGCCATGCCCTCCTCCAGGGGATCTTCCTGACCTAGGGATCAAACCCCAGCCTCTTGGGTCTCCTGCATTGGCGGGCGGGTTCTTTGCCACTAGAGCCACCTGGGAAGGTATCAGTATACTGGTATACATTACTAAATTAAAATTTTGCTTTTTAAATAACACTGATAATCACATTTCAATATAATGGGTTTCTTTTATAATTCTCTGTATTTTGTTTTAGACGACTTAAAAAACTTTTTGAGAAAAGTTCATAGACTTTATCAGACTGGCATTAAAAGAATAAAAACTCTTGCCTGCATTTGAATTTACCGAAATGGAGAAGTCCCAGATCAAATATGACACAAGGAATATCACAACTATTTCTACTGTTTTAGAAGCATATTAATGTGTCTACTAACACAATCTTCCAAGATTTCAACTGATTAAATTCTCACTATTCCTATAGAACAAACAGAAAAGACAGGTATTCCTCTTTAAAAATACAATAGAAGATTAGCAAAAAATTATGGCTTAGTTTACTCAGTGTGAACCCAAGCAGTGTCCAAAAAATGGGTCATATAGTAATTCTACTTTCAATTTTTTGAGGATTCTCCATTACTGTTTTCCATAGTGAATGCACCAATTTACATTCACACCAGGAGTTCACAAGGGTTCCTTTTCTCCACATCCTCACAGCATTTGTTAACTCTTGTCTTTTTGATGATGGCCATCCCAATAGATGTAAGGTGTTATCTCAATTTACATTTCACTAGTGATTAGTGATGTTGAGCATCTTTTCATGTTCCTGTTGATCTTTCATATATCTTCTTTGGAGAAATATCTTTTTAAGTCCTTTTGCCCAGTTTTTGAGTTATTTGATATTTTGGTATTGAGTTTTATGAGTTCTCTATATATGTTGGATATTAACCCCTTATCAGATATACTGAGGCTTCCCCTGTGGCTCAGCAGGTAAAGAATCTACCTGCAATGCAGGAGACACAGTTTTGATCCCTGATTGAGAAGATTCCTTGGAGAAGGAAATGGCAGCCCACTCCAATGGACTGGATTTTCCTGTCTGGAAAATCCCATGCATGGAGGAGCCTGGTGGGCTACAGTCAAAAGGGTGGCAAAGAGTCTGACATGACTAAGCACTGTATATATACATACATCAGATATACGGTTTGGAAATATTTTTTTCCATCCCATAGGCTATCTTTTCACTTTGTTTATGGTTTCTTTTGCTGCATAGAAGCTGTTTAGTTTAATATGGTCTTGTAACTTTACAGCTTCACTTTTGGAAATATATCCAAAGGAAAAGAAAACCCTAACTTGAAAAGATTTCTGTATCCCCTGTTCATTGCAGCATTATTTGCAATAGCCAAGACATGGAAATAACCTGCGTGTCCATCAGTGGATGAATGAATAGATAAACAAATTGTGGTGTGTGTGTGTGTGTGTGTGTGTGTGTGTGTGTGTGTGTGTGTGTGTGTATATATATATATAGTGATTATATACATTGTGATATTATTCAGCCATTAAAAAAATGAGGAAATTCTACCATTTGCAACAACATTGATGGACCTTGAAGGCATGATGTTAAGTTAGAAAAAGACAAATATTGTATGATCTCATATATAGAATCTAAAAAAAAAAACGAAACTAAATAAAACTCATAGAAGAAAAAGATCAGATTTGTGCTTACCAGAGGTAGAGGGTGGTATGGAGGGTGATTTAGAGGAAAGGGGTCAAAAGCTACAAACTTCCAGTTATAAGATAAATAAGTAGTAGGTATGTAATGTACATCACAATGACTGTAGCTAACACTGCTATGATACATAAGGAAGTTATTAACAGAGTAAATCCTGAGTTCTTATCACAAGGATAAGAACTCTTTTTTCTTTTTATTGTATCTACATTACAAGATGGATGTTAGCTGAACCTAATATGGTAATCATTTCATAATATGTGTGAGTCAAGCCATCACGCTATAAACTTATACAGTGGTGTATGTCAATTATTTTTCAGTAACACCAGAAAAAAAAAAAAGAAGCAGCAGCAGTCATGAAGCACCTAGATCTTGGTTTCTAATCTATTTTCCAGTGAAAGGATCTCCTTTGAGCAAAAAGGAGCCCTCAAAAGGGTAGGAATACACAAGATGAGCATGGAGCTCCCAGAGGCCAAAGGTACCTAAACACGATTTATCAAGTAAGAAAATAAGTGGAGGACAGTAGGAGCCAGGTTCTTCATTGTCAGAGAAGGTGACTGTAAATATGGAAAGGGAAAAAAATAGAATTAATGCTATGAAATGGAACTGGAGATATCAGTATAATCTCATGATTTCTAATGGACTGATAGAAAAGTACAGAAATTTAAATATAGGTCTAAGTGTGCATATGTGTGATATTTCCCAGTTCTGTCTGCTAAAAGGGCCTGAAAACAAAAACAATAGCAATGAGCACATTTAGCATCCAGAATTTGGTTTCCAATACCATTCTCAGCTACCAGGAACCAAGGCTATTCAGAGAAATGGCCACTTCTAGAACTGGGACAGGAAAAATATAAGACAAGCGTCTTATGATGCCAGAAAGCAAGAAGTGCTCAAAGAATGATGATAATATGTCACAAGAACAGAGTTCAGCTTGAGGGGGTTGTTACTGGAAAAATTTGGGAATCGATTAAGCATAGAGATAAATAATGACAGTAATAATTAAATCCACTTAGTACTAAAGCAGATAGATAAATTGATACTTTTGTGACAAAAGGACCATTTAAGCAGCTTAAAATACTTAGTGCTGCTAACCAAATTCCAGTGCAATCTCAATCACTTAGGTGTTTTGAGTACTCACCAGTCCTGGAATTGACCAGCCCTGAAGGAGATCAACAGCTTCAGTAGGGGTAACTATCAGCTTGCCCTTTTGCACTGAACATGTCAAGCTGATCTTCAAGAATATAAGCACCACAAAGGCAGTGATTTTTGTTTTGCTCTCGAAAGTATACCCTACTTTATCCAGAACGATACTGGAACAGTACCAAAAGAATGCTAGGGACATAGTTTATACTCAAGAAATGATATTTTTAAATTGTGTTAAAGTTTCCTTACACTGAGCAACCTGTTCTTGAACTTCACATAAGTAGAATAATTTAGCATGTATCCTTTTATATGTACTAGACTTTTAAACTCAACATGTTTTGGAGATTTGTTCACATTATTGCATTTATTAGTAGCTTATTCCTTTTTCTTGCTGTGTAGTATTCCCTACATGGATAGTTCCTACTTGGTTGGTTTATCCATTCTCCTGCTGGTGGGTATTCAGTTGTTTCCAGTTTGGGGTCACTATGAAGAAAGCTTCTTAAAGCAAAACAAAAACAAACAAACAAAAGAAATACTTCCCCAAAAAACACTTATTAATTTCAAAGGGAAAAAGAGTAAATTTTAGTGAAGAAGCCAGGCAGATGCCACCATAATGAAATAGGCAAAGTAAATAATGAGATACGTCAAAATTCTGACATATGATAGGCCCACCAAGAACATAGCAAGACTTCTGTGATATTCCTGCCAAAGATGCATAAGCTGAATCTAAGAATGAGGAAATAGGAGACACACTGGCTTAACTCTCTTCAAAAGTGTTAAGCACATGAAAGCCAAGGTAAGACTGAGAAACCGTCCCAGATAGGAGGCTAAAGATACATCATAACTAAACACCATGCATAGTTCTTAACTCTGCTTGTTATACACGATCTTTGTGTTATACACTATATAATAGGGACAACCGGCAAAATTCAAATTGGATCTAAGGATTAGATGGCATTAATGTACCAATATTAATTTTCTTATCTTGATCACTGTATTGTAGTTATGTAAAGAACACCTTTTTTTTTTTTTACAGGAAATAAATACTCAAGACTTCCAGGTTAATGGGTCATGATACCTACACTCAAATAACTCAGGAAAAAGAAAAGTTGTTACTTGTAACTTTTCTGTTAGTTTGAAAAGGTTTAAAAAAAATTTTTAAGATACATATTAGTAGTTCTTATTGCATCAACAACTGTAGAGTCTTTACAATGGTATTCATCCCAGATCTTACACAATTTAATCCCAACTAGTCTTATTTAGACAACTCCTGGACCAAGTTCCTTAGCCATACTGAACACCCTGAGGGTTTCTCTTCTCCCTCCTGTCCCTCAGTGTCACATCCTCCCTCCCCTGCCAACCTTAATTTCCACTTAATGAAATCCTACTGTTGTTCAGTGTCCACCCCAAATTTCCCCCCAAGTTCTTGAAGTCTTTTCTGATTCCCCCAAATGATGTTACTTCTTCCCCATTACCTCTTCTGGGGAGCTTTATTTGCATACTTGTGTCATTTTCCATGACAAGATGGTCATGACCTTGAGGCCAGGGACTACATTTCCTCTTCCTTGTATCCATTCAGAGCGCGAGTTCACATACTGAAAACACTTAATGTTTATAGGACTGCGTGGTATCTTGACTCAGGTATTTGTTCAGCTCCGGACACCTGGGGCATGCGATGTTCTATGCAATGTTCTCGTTACATTTCCAGAAAGCAGAAACTGCAATGTTCTTTAACTGCTTTTTTAAGTCTATTCTTAAATGCTTGTAATAAAAGCTCTCAATAATACAATTAACTCATATAAATGGTCTACTACATAATATTCCCAGAACTTGTTACAGCATATCTAGTATCTGGATACCTTCCCTCCTTGGTGAATGGGATGTATAGTAATAGTTTTCCTTTTATGCACTCAAAAGGTAAGCAGAATAATGGCCCTTTTAAAGAGGTCCACATCCTAACCCCCGTAATCTGTGACAATGTTAGATTATGCTGCAAAGGAGAACTAAGGTTATAGACTGAATTAAGGTTGCTAATGTACAGCTGACTTTAAAATATAAAGCTCTTCCTGGGTTATTGGTGGGGAACAATGTAATTACCAGGGTCCTTCTTCAAAGTGAAAGAGGAAGGCAGAAGAGCAGAGTCAGAGTGAGACGTGACAAGGGAAAAATAGTCAGAGAGATTCAATGCCACTGGTTTTGAGGATGGAGAAAGGGCAGCACTGAGCCAAAGGAGATGAGCAATCTATAGAAGCAGAAAAGAGAAGAAAACAGGTTCACACCATTAGCCTCCAGAAAGGCAGGCAGAGCAGCTGGCACCTTGATTTTAACCTAGTGACACCCACCCAGACTTATCCTGAATTTTTTTTTTGGTTTTTTTTTTTTTTTTTTTTTTTTGGTAATTTGGCCAGGTTGCTGGGCATGTAGGACCTTAGATCCTTGACCAGGGATCGAACTCACGGGCTCTGCAATGGAAACACAAAGTCTAACCACTGGACCGCCAGGGAAATTCCCCATACATAATTTAAAGATAAATTTGTAGCTTTTAAGGTTTTACTGAGTCCATGGTAATTTATTATGGCAGCAAATGAAAAAAACAGTACAAATCACCTCCACCTGTTCACCACCTATTTCCCTAACATATTCACTGTGGTGCCAGGACTGATGGCGGCAAATCTTCCCATACGCATGCCTGGCAGCAAAAACAAAGGAAATGAGGCAAAGGAAGGAAAAAACGGAGGTGGAGATGCACAGACACGATTGCTTCTTCTTGTTTTTTAACTTATGCATAGATAGGGAAACATTACATTCTGTTTTGGATGTCTCTTTAAAGAAAATCCCTGCGTGTTCTGAAAAATCAGGCACGACTGCCAAACCCTGTGCCTGCCAAGAGACTAAAGCTCCTTCAGGAATCTGTTTTCCTAAGAACTTTCTCCAGAGACACTACAGAAACAGTGGGGAAACACAAACCATTTTAAGTTTCAATTTTCTAAATGAAGCAAAGCAAAGGAGACGGGGTCAGAGGCCCGAACTGCAGGCAGAAAGCCCCGTGGGCCGGGCGCGCCCCCTCGGCGGCTAGGTGTCCCCACGACCTAGGCAGCGGGCAGCGCAGGAGGGCGGCGCAGGGGATGGGGGCGCAGAGCCAACGACCCCTCACTCCCCGCCAGGCGTTCCCACCAACCCTCAACGCGCCCGGAGGTCCCCGACCCCGCGGAGCCCGCCTTGTCGCCACTCACGGCCTCTCCAGCCCGGGCCCCCTAGGAGCAGGAATGGCAGCGCGGGAAGGGGTCGCCCTCTCACCCGCCTCGGCCGGCCGAGCGCCGCGCCCGGGTTCCCGGAAACCTCGCTGGCGGCGCGCGGGAGTCGCTGGAACCCTAGGAGCCTGGCTGGGGCTCCCTTGTCCGGAAGCGCCTTCTGCCTTTTTCAAATGAATGGCCCGCAGATCAACAGTTTGCTTCCTTTTTAAAAAAGAAGAAAACTACCAAATGATGATTCTCTTTCAGTCTAGCTCGAATACCAAACCCGGCTCTCCAATGATTAGTCACTAACAAGTTATACCTATTTTCACTTTCGATTCTTAAAATGTGTTGGTTTTGTTTTTGTTTGGAGGAAATCTACTCCCAAAGTATTCCTGAAGTTTCCATAGACACTCATTTTAGGATCTGTTTTAAAAACCACTCCTTCGGATGTGTGTTTTTGGAAAAATGGACAGAAAGCCAAGTGGCAGTCTCTCTTCAGACTGTAACTCTCACTGTAATCTGTTGGTCACTATAACCTTAATCTACAAATCCTCGCAGCCAGCACAAGGTCTGCTTTTGGGTGTTTCTTTTGTAACTTCGCAGGAAATTGGAAAAGTGTGGTGTTCAGCTGATTTCTGTGATCCACGTCCCTTGAAACTTTTCTTAAAATCTTTGGTATTATTGTGAAGCTTGTAAACAAATGCTTCACTAGGTGTGATCTTTTTCTTTGAAACGGAAAACATCTGGTTTATTTCAAAAACGGCAGTCTTTCTGAATCCTACATAGAGAACCACCCCACAGCTGCAGTTACTGTAAATAGGTCAGGGAGCAGATGCATGAAAATGACTTCCAGACAGAAATTCTGGTTGATAGTGCTGTATAGTCATATGTAAAACTGACATATCATCTGATAAAAGATTAACCAAAGTCAAATCCCTTTATATCAAGAATATTGATGGCAATCTAGTTTACGTTGGACTTCCTAACTGAGAAGAATAAAGTGGTGTGTAGACACTTGTGCTCATCAACCCAGTCAAAAGAGCAACAAAACGCTACCTGATACAGCTTGAGAATTTCTTCTGGTCTCTCTTAGAATTTTATTTTTTATTTTATTTTTGGCTGTACCGTGAAGCTTGTGGGACCTTAGTTTCCTGACCAGGAATTGAACATGGGATCATAGCAGTGAAAACACCAAGACCTAACCCCTGAACCACCAGGAAAATTCCATCCCTTAAAATTTTACAGAACATGAACTCTAGAAATTATTTAGTTCAAACTTCATTTCTTCTTTTATCTTATTTTTGGTTTTTATAAGAAGATACTAAGCAACAGGACCATGACCACAATGGGAATCATGTAAGATTGATTCCAATCTTTTTAAAGGACAAAGGCCACAGATAGGAGGGAAGCCATTGGGCCACCCACATGCTGAAGCTGAGCCTTGTGTCACAGCCCGAACTCAGCTCAGCTTCACATTCCTGACTCTGCAAAGCACTGAGCTTCTGAAGATAAATAGTCAGATCCCAGATATATTATTGTTGATAGTCATAATTGCAAAGATCTACTGAGAGCACCTAAACATTTTATAAACCTTTTCTGATTTGCCAACAGCAATATGAAATAAGTATTATTCCCATTTCGCAGATGAGGAAACTTAACATGCTGATCCAAAAGTAGGCAATGAATCCATGATGACATTAATATCTTTATTCTCAACCATGAAGTCAGCCTCTACATTGTGTTCTACAGGGCATGAAAAAAGAAGGAATTCTATGGACACGTATGATTAGGAAATGCTGCCTACTGGATTCACACTTGAGAGGTTCACAATGTACATCTACACATTAAGGGTTTTGAGAAATACTGCAGGGAAAAATTAAGGCATACATTTAAAATTTTAACTTTATTTAATCTTGAATTTATTAAACTAACTTGACCTTTAAATTCTTTTTTTTTTTTTTCAATAAACAGCTATCTAGATCTTGAAAAGTTTCTAGTGGGGCAGTTTGAACTATGCTTTACTAATGATGGGGTCCAGGACTTGATTCCTCAAAATATGGCTGGACATACTTAATAGTCAATACTTGGCATATTGACTATTTTAAGTGGAAGGAGTTTGAGAAAACAATAGAAGCTCTAAGACAGTCACTCCAACCTTCTCCCCACTACTACCTTTCAAAGAACCTCCTGTGAGAGGTGCTCTCTCTATACCTGTAGGAAAGGAGCATTCTTTCTCCAAAGACAAAAGGAAGAATCCTAACAAATTGGCTTTGCTAAGTTTTCCCCAGTTTACTTT
The DNA here is from genome assembly GCA_007570785.1 of Antilocapra americana. NCBI lineage: Eukaryota > Metazoa > Chordata > Mammalia > Artiodactyla > Antilocapridae > Antilocapra > Antilocapra americana. The sequence goes on from ML660200.1 coordinate 28,229,333, forward strand.
GATTACCTCATATTCTCTAACCTATTATATTCTTCCATGACTATCCTCTCTTCCTCAAACCTAGCATAAAAATACTCAGGTCTAACTATTTCTGTGGGTCTTCGTTACACTTTTTTTTTTTGGCCATGCCACACAGCATGCAGAATCTTAGTTCCCGGACTGGGGATGGAACTTGTGTTCCCTGCAGTGGAAGTATAGAGTCCTAACTACAGAATGGCCAGGGAATTCTCATGAGTCTTCATTTTCTTTTGAAGACTTCTATGTCATGTAAAACTTACGTTAAATAAATGTGTATGCTTTTCTCTTGCTCATCTGTCTTTGTCAGTTTCATTTTTAGACTTAGCCAGGAATCCTATGAAGGTCAAGGGAAACTTCTCCCTTCTATCTATCTACCTACCTGTCTACTTACTTATATATCTGAACACGTCATGTAAATCTACACAGCCATGATGTGAGACGTATATTGTGTGACAGATTTATCCCCCTACCAGATGGCAATGACCTTCTCCCAGACGTCCCTGTAAACGCACCACCCCACCCCTACCCCCGCACAAACACCTCAGTGTTACATACTGTACCATGTGTGCTATGAAGTGTGACACTGAGAGTAGCAGAACACAAAGGAGAAAGCAGTTGCTTCTATCTCACGAAGTCAGGGACTGTTCCCTCCACAGAAGAGGTGAAGACTGAGCTGTCTCTTAAAGGCAGAAGCGACTTAGCACGTACACACACACTTAAAGGCAAGAGGAAAGTTCAGCTGAAAAATCCCAAAAGAAAGAAACAACTCGGGAGGCACCAAGAGTTTAGTGGGTTTGCAAACCAAGAAAAAACCACCTGATATCTCTTACGTTATGCTCTTTCTTTTAGAAAAGGTCTAGCACACCAGGTTTATGCTGCTGTTGGCATGCTTTTGGTAATCCTGTTTGCAGTTCATGCTTGGGAAAGTTGGAACATCTGTACCGTCCATGCCCAGCTCTGTGCAGGGTACTGAGTGATACAAAGGAATTGTTATTGTTGTTTAGTTACTAAGTTGTGTCTGACTGCGATCCCACAGACTGTAGCCTGCCAGGCTCTTCTGCCCATGGGATTTCCTAGGCAAGAATATTGGAATGGGGCTTTTCTGCCCCCGAAACCATGCTGGTCCTGCAGCTCTGTGGCAAGCCGCAGAGTCAGGGTTCTGTTCCACAGGATGGAGTTTGTTAAAGTTGTCAAGAACAAGGCCTACTTCAAGAGATACAAAGTGAAATTCAGAAGATAGCAAGAGGGCAAAACTGACTACAATGCTCAGAAACGATTGGTAATCCAAGATAAAAATAAGTACAACACACCTAAATACAGAATGATCGTTCATGTAATGAACAGAGATATTATTTGTCCGATTTCTTATGCCTGTATAGGAGGAGATATGATAGTTTGTGCAGCTTATGCTCACGAACTCCCAAAACATGGTGTGAAGGTTGGCCTGACAAATTACGCTACAGCATATTGTACTGGCCTGCTGCTGGCCCGCAGGCTTCTTCATAGGTTTGGTATGGACAAAATTTATGAAGGCCAAGTCAAGGTGACTGGAGATGAATACAATGTGGAAAGCATTGATGGTCAGCCTGGTGCCTTCATCTGTTACCTGGATGCAGGACTTGCCAGAACTACTACCAGGAATAAAGTTTTTGAGACCTAAAGGGAGCTGTCAATGGAGGCTTGTCTATCTCTCACAGTACCAAACAGTTTCCTGATTATGATTCAGAAAGCAAAGAATTCAGTGCTGAGGTACACCGAAAGCACATCATGGGGCAGAATGTTGTAGATTACATGCATTACATGATTGAAGAAGATGAGGATGCTTACAAGAAACATTCTCTCAGTACATAATGAACAATGTAACTCCAGACATGATGGAGGAGATGTATAAGAAAGCTCATGTTGCAATACGAGAGAATCCAGTGTATGAGAAGAATCCTAAGAAAGAAGTTAAAAGGAAGGGTAGAACCATCCCCAAAATGTCACTTACCCAGAAGAAAGATTTGGTATCTCAAAAGAAGGCAAGCTTCCTTAGAGCTCGGGAACGGGCTGCCGAGAGTTAAACAAAACCACAATTTTCTATCAAGATTTTTCAGATAAAGAGAAAAAAAAAATTTTTTAAAAAAAGGAGGAAAAAAAAAAAAAAAGAATATTGGAGTGGGTTGCCATTTCTTCTCCAAGGGATCTTCTCACCTAGGGATTGAACCCAAGTCTCTTGTTTTGGATTCTTTACCACTGAGCTACTGGGGAAGCCCACAAAGGAATTAGGTCACATCATTCTGGTTTTCAAGAGGTTTGAACTGAAATATCTAGAGTAAAGGAATGTTGCTAAGAAGGTAGATTTCAAATGCTCTCACCACAAACAGAAAACGATAATTATATGCCATGATGCAGTATTATCTGTGGTAATCATTTGCTCCCACATAAATGTAACAAATCGATACTTTGTCTGCCTTGTTCACCTTAAACTCACACAACGTTATTTGTCAATTGTATTTCAACACAGCTGTAAAAAAAAATAAGCAAAATAGTAGACAACAGGTTTTTTAAAAAGTAAGAGAAAATGAATATTGTATCCCTCACTATCAGGGAGCGGCTCCCTGTGGGCTCAGCTGGCAAAGAATCTGCTTGCAATACAGTGCAGTATTCTTGGGCTTCCCTGGTGGCTTAGCTGGTACAGAAACCCCTTGTCATGCAGGAGACCTGGGTTCAATCCCTGGGTTAGGAAGATCCCCTGGAGAAAGGAATGGTTACCCACTCCAGTATTCTGGCCTGGAGAATTCCATGGACTGTATATAGCCGATGGGTCACAAAGAGTCGGACCCAACTGAACGCCTTTCACTTATTCACTACCAGGCAGGCAGTACTATATAAAGAGCATGCTTCTGGTATGAGTTGTTGGTTTGGATACCAATTTCAAGTTACTGAAGCTTCCCAGCCTCATTTTTCTCCTCTCTAGAATGGAGCTGTTGTAAATGAGATACTGCTACAATGTCAAAGGCTAAGCACAGTGCATTACCCAGGAAAAGTGCTCAATTAGCTTGACGCTGGTAGCCCAGGTAGCTGTTACTATCTTTTTTTTTTTTTTTTGGCCACACTTCACCATGAGGGATCTCAGTCCCCCACCTGGGATCAAACCATACCCTGGAAGTGAAATAGCAGAGTCCTTACCACTGGACCACCAGGGAGTTCCCTTCTGTTACTATCTTATACATGGGCGAGAATTTTTTTCCAATTTTTTTCCCTTGTATATTTCTTCTGCTTTGTCTTCCTACCTAAAAAGATACTTTTAAGACCAAGACCATTTTTTATTTATTTTGTGTCACCTGTAGTTACTAGTAAAATGACTATAAAAATGCCATATAAATACTTATTTCTAACTAGCAGTTAGGTACAAAAATAGGAGTCAAATACTCTGGGTCCAACGTTATAACCCCTTTGAATAGGTTTTCATGTTAGTGTATGAAAATTTGACTAAGTGAATAAAATATTGTGAGATTGATCAAGCATTCAGAAAGAGAAGTTAATCCAAGTAAAATAACAATAATAAAATTAACGTATAAAGGACATTACCTTCTTAAATCATGCCTAGGTCACTGACTTATCATATAAACATAAATGATCAGTCAGAAAATTCTGGTTTTTTTATTAAAGTATTTAGAGAATAAAGCTACTGTCTTTGGACAATCCTGAAAAGAACAAGTAATTGTTTTGCTCTTGAACTAGATGCTCAGAAATAAACACTGATCTTTAATATCCAGGTCTGTAAGATATCAAGCAGTAAACCTCAATATTATATTATGGAAATTTTTTAAGGGAATATGAGGATATTGCTGATGTTTTCCTGCTTTGCTTACAAACTGAATACTGCTTCTGACAGAATTCTCTCAGGGTGAAGTGATAGGAAAAATCCAACCGTTTGGCTTGAACTTAAGATCACAGGGGAGGAAAAGCTTAAAGAACCTTGAGATTTTCAGAGGGCTTAAAAAGAACATAGCTTTGAAATGATGGAAAAATCAAAATATTAAATTCTAAATTAATTATGTTATCACCAAAAATCCAAAATGAGAAAGAATAGGTCAAAGGATCCAAATAGATCAAAGGGGCTTCTCAGGGAGTTCAGCAGTTAAGAGAATGTACATAAACATAGTGAAACAACTAAAAAATATGATAAGAAATTTAATTTGCTTGACAATCTGTGTTTTCTGATTGGGGAATTTATAGTTTGTTTTTGCCTGAGAAGCTGAATGAGAGGTTCTAAAAATTGCCAAGTAGCAAGATTTGGGTTGGTGTTTGAATATTGGGTTGGTGTTTGATTATTCCCCTGGTTTGAATATTTCTCTACAAGAGATGTCAAGTCATGGCAACAAGGAAATTCACCAATCTATTCAGAGCATTAAAAACATATCAAGCAAAGAGCTCAACATTCTAAGTTAAACTTATTTTCAGTTGGCCTTAGTGTGCCCAGTTATACGTAGGGGCATAATTTCCACTAAGATATATCTCAGTGTAGTATATGATTTCTGTTGAATCGTGTCTCAAAGTCACAAGAAAGAAAATGTGTCTTTGGGTAAGACGATGCCCTCTATACCAGGGCTTCTCAAACTTAAATGCCCATCCGAATCGGCTAGGGATCTTGTTAACATGCAGATCCTGATACCACAGGTATGGGGTGGAAGTTCTTCATTTTGAACCTTGCTTGGTGATGCTGATGGTGCCAGGCCTTGGACTATACTTGGAGTAGCAAGGCTGTAGACTAACCAGTTAACTGAAGAACAAAGAGGGAATGGAAGGGGCACTCCAGAGGCACTCCCTACTGTGTGGCTTGGTCAGGGAGCACAGACCCTTTCCTGTCTGCCAGCCTGTTGGCCTAGGTTCATGGGTAGAAGACAAGGCATTTCCTGGTGACCATGGTAGACAGGACAACAGCAGTTCCTGTCTTTCATGCCATCTGTTTCAGAGGACAAAGTCTCCTTGTGTGCAGTTAGGCTGCCGTTACAGCTACTCTGAAATGGAAAGGAAGGAATAAGACATGAGGGTGAATGGGTCAAAAGTGGAAAGAAGTAAAGAGAAGCCAGAAAAAAAGAACAGGACTAGTGTAGCCAGGGATCCTGAAAGGAATATTCTTTTCTCTTTCATTTTCATTTCAATTTATTCTAAATAGTTTTCCCTGGTGTCCACTGTAACAAGATAGAATGACTTCACACACAGGGCTCATTTTAATAACAAAATATGTGCATGGGGCAGTTTGATGATGTTGGACGAATAAAGCCAGAGGTAATTCATCCCTCTTAATGCTTGAACTCCTCCAGAGAAATTATAAAGGAAAAACATCTTCATCTCCAATGAAAACAAAACAAAGAGGCGTCCTTCAGATCTGCGTGGTGGCTTTATGAATTGGAGTAGAAACATTATCGCCTTTGAGAGGTTGAGCTCAGCTGTTTTTCAATCATTTGAAGAATAAGAACTCTTAATTTTGGTGCCAATACTCAAAACAAAGTTCAGGTGGATGAACAACAACTGGTAGATAGGCTTCTCATGGAAATTGCACCACCTTAAAATCTCCAAGAGAACTAGGCATAGTCTCTGCTCTGACCCTCACCAGCGTTATGAATCTGGGCATATGTGATAGATCTGACACGAAATAGGTGCTCAGAAAAATGTGAGTTCTGATCATGTTTCCTAGAATTTTCTAAGGTTTTGTTTCTTAGTCTCCTCAAATTTAAAATAAGATAATAACTTCTACCTGACAATTATAGGATGTTTGGTGAGCTAATATACATAAAAATGCTTTTTGAATAGTAAATGTAAAAATAATATTATTAATATTGGATTTTGAGTTGATTTTCAGAGGTAATTGTGAAATAGGAGGCAACTGTGAGATGAGAGGTGATTGTGGATGGGAGAAATAACTAGAAAATTTAAATACATTTAGGATCTCACAGGGTCACCAAGGCAATGAGTATAACAGCAGTGGTTGTTCATTGTACTTCTCCTAGAGCTCCAGAAATATGCAATGCCTGCTGGGGAGGAACTCTGGACAGCCAAGATTTGCTTGATTGCTGGTCTAGAACTAGATAGAACAAGTAAGAACAAGTCAGTCAAATAACAAGTTCAAGATTCATTCATATTCTCCCTGTTTCTCCCAACTATTTTTTCATGTTATTTATGAACTTTACATAAGACAGATAAGTAATTGTTGAGTGGTATTTTGGATGTGGGTGAGCTCTAGTCTCTGTTCTACTGGGTCTCTGGTGGCTCAGATGGTAAAAATTCTGCCTGCAATGCAGGAGAACCCAGTTCAATCCCTGGGTCAAAAACACGCCCTAGAGAAGGAAATGACAACCCACTCCAGTATTCTTGCCTGGAGAATCCCATGGACAGAGGAGCCAGGCAGGCTACAGTCCATGGGGGTCACAGAGAGTCAGACACAACTGAGGGACTAATACACACTCTCTCTCTCTCTCTCTCTCTCTCTCTCTCTCTCTCTCTCTCTCTCTCTCTCT
>ML660200.1:28244321-28308692 GCA_007570785.1 Antilocapra americana
ATAAAAATGGCTAACAAACACATGAAAAGATGCTCAACATCACTCATTATCAGAGAAATGCAAATCAAAACCACAATGAGGTACCACTTTACACCAGTCAGAATGGCTGCAATCCAAAAATCTACAAGCAACAAATGCTGGAGAGGATGTGGAGAAAAGGGAACCCTCTTACGCTGTTGGTGGGAATGCAAACTTGTACAGCCACTATGGAAAACAGTGTGGAGATTCCTTTAAAAACTGCAAATAGACCTGCCATATGACCCAGCAATCCCACTGCTGGGCATACACACCGAGGAAACCAGAATTGAAAGAGACACGTGTACCCCAATGTTCATCGCCGCATTGTCTACAATAACCAGGACATGGAAGCAACCTAGATGCCCATCAACTGACGGATGGATAAGAAAGCTGTGGTACATATACACAATGGAATATTACTCAGCATTAAAAAAAATTCATTTGAATCAGTTCTACTCAGGTGGACAGAACTGGAGCCTATTATCCAGAGTGAAGTAAGCCAGAAGGAAAACAACAATACAGTATACTAACGCATATATATGGAATTTAGAAAGATGGTAACGAGAACCCTGCTTGTGAGACAGCAAAAGGATCACAGATGTATAGAACAGACTCGTGGACTCTATGGATGAGGGCAAGGGTGGGATGATATGGGAGAATGGCATTGAAACATGTTAATTATCATATGTGAAATCAATCGCCAGCCCAGGATTGATGCTCCGGGCTGGTGCACCGAGATTTCCCAGGGGGAGGGAATTGGGAGGGAGGTGGGAGGGGGGTTCTGGAGGGGGAGCATATGTAAACCCATGGCGGTTTCATGACATTGTATGGCAAAACCAACACAATAAAGTAAAGAAAATTAAAAAAAAAAAAAGAGGAGACTCAGAATGTTGAAAGAACTTGATCATTCCGTGAAAAAGTAAATGAAAGAGAAAGAAGAGAAGACAAACCAGGAAGGAGGAAGAAGAAGAGGAAGAAAAAATGACTCCTGACCTTGGCACTTTCATACAAATTCACTCCCACAAGCTTCCACACACACTATGTTCTCAGCTTTGGATCCAAGATATAAATGAGACCAAGTTGAAATCTGACTTTCCAATCTAATTTCCCAGAACTCCCTTATACTACTTCCTTCAGCCATTTCAGTCTGGTTAGCCTTAGAAATTCCTGTCTCCTCTCTTCATTCACAGAACATCAGAGTCAGAGAATTCAGAGTTCATGTGGTCCAACCGTTAGCCAGATGCTTGAATCCTCTCTATACAATTGTTCCTTCAGTAGGGCTGCCATCCTACTCAGTTGATCTTTCACTAATTTTTTTTTTTTAAGTTGGGCTCATAGACTATTCTGACAAAAGAACTACTTTCAGGACAAAAAAAAATAAGCACACTCTAAACTAAAAATCAAGTTTTTCTTACTTATTAATTTTATCTTAAAAGAATATTAAAATCCAATTACAAAACATTAAGTCTATAGTGATCCCATTTTTGTCCCCTCCCAAATGTGCATCTGTGTATACCTAGTAAAAAGTCTCCATAGAAATATATAGTTTTGTGTAAGAACATTTTATGCAAAGATGGGCTCAATAAAGGACAGAAATGGTAAGGACCTAATAGAAGCAGAAAATATTAAGAAGAGGTGGGAAGAATACACAGAAGAACTGTACAAAAAAGATCTGCATGACCCAGATAATCACGGTGGTGCGATCACTCACCTAGAGCCAGACATCCTGGAATGTAAAGTCAAGTGGGCCTTAGGGAGCATCACTACGAACAAGCTAGTAGAGGTGATGGAATTCTAGTTGAGCTATTTCAAATCCTAAAAGATGATGCTGTGAAAGTGCTGCACTCAATATGTCAGCAAATTTGGAAAACTCAGCAATGGCCACAGGACTGGAAAAGGTCAGTTTCCATTCCAATCCCAAAGAAAGGCAATGCCAAAGAATGCTCAAACTACTGCACAATTGCACTCATCTCACACACTAGTAAAGTAATGCTCAAAACTCTCCAAGCCAGGCTTCAGCAATACATGAACTATGAACCTCCAGATGTTCAAATTGGTTTTAGGAAAGGAAGAGGAACCAGAGATCAAATTGCCAACATCCACTGGATCATGGAAAAAGCAAGAGAGTTCCATAAAAACATCTATTTCTGCTTTATTGACTATGCCAAAGCCTTTGATTCTGTGGATCACAATAAACAGTGGAAAATTCTGAAAGTGATGGGAATACCAGATCACCTGGTCTGCCTTTGAGAAACCTGTATGCAGGTCAGGAAGCAACAGTTAGAACTGAACATGGAACAACAGACTGGTTCCAATTTGGAAAAGGAGTACATCAAGACTGTATATTGTCACCCTGCTTATTTAACCTATATGCCAACTACATCATGAGACAAGCTGGGCTGGATGAAGCACAAGCTCAAATCAAGATTGCTGGGAGAAATATTAATAACCTCAGATATGCAGATGACACCACCCTTATGGCAGAAAGTGAAGAACAGCTAAAGAGCCTCTTGATGAAAGTGAAAGAGGAGAATGAAAAAGTTGGTTTAAAGCTCAACATTCAGAAAACTAAGATCATGGCATCTGGTCCCATCACTTCATGGCAAATAGATGGGGAAACAGTGGAAACAGTGGCTGACTTTACTCTTCTGGGCTCCGAAATCACTGCAGATGGTGATTTCAGCCATGAAATTAAAAGACACTTACTCCTTGGAAGGAAAGTTATGACCAACCTCAACAGCATATTGAAAAGCAGAGACATTACTTTGCTGACAAAGGTCCATCTAGTCAAGGCTATGGTTTATCCAGTGGTCATGTATGGATGTGAGAGTTGGACTCTAAAGAGAGCTGAGTCCTGAAGAATTGATGCTTTTGAACTGTAGTGTTGGAGAAGACTCTTGAGAGTCCCGTGAACTGCAAGGAGACCCAACCAGTCCATCGTAAAAGAGATCAGTCCTGGGTGTTCACTGGAAGGACTGATGTTGAAGCTGAAACTCCAATACTTTAGCCACCTGATGAGAAGAGCTGAGTCATTTGAAAAGACCCTGATGCTGGGAAAGATTGAGGGCATTAGAAGAATGGGACAACAGAGGATGAGATGGATGGTTGGATGGCATCACCGACTCAATGGTCATGGGTTTGGGTGGACTCTGGGAGTTGGTGATGGACAGGGAGGCCTGGCGTGCTGCAGCTCATGGGGTCACAAAGAGTCAGACACAACTGGGCAACTGAACTGAACTGTGCAAGTCAAGTCATGGTGCTCTTTATTTTCTACATTTGTTTATTTGTATTTTGTAATTTTTATTCTATTAAGGTTTATTATTTTTTCAATAAAGAAGAAAGCATCCATAAAGTTTGTTTACTCATGTAAGTGAAAAGAATTGACGTGGTCATTCATTATATAATAATACAATATTTGCAACATAACGAAAAACATGAATTAACTTTGAAATGTACCTGCGAGAATTGAGTCTAATCAAACAAATGGAGTGAAGGAATTTGTAATGGCCTTCTGTTTCCAAGGACAGAGAGATTAATATTCATAGGATCAAAACTAAACCATAATATATAAGTTTGATGTTGAAGATAACACAATACAAAGGACTGGGCATTATTTGAGACAATTGTCATTTTTCTCTTGGCTTGATTCTCCATCCCACTCCTTTATTCAATACATGTTGACCCTTAGGGTTTATCTTATGTCACACTTGGTGTTAAGCCTTGAGTAGGAATTCAAAGATGACTAAGACACAATCCTTGCTCTCAAGGCACTCACACTTTTCCTATTTGGCTAGAAAAGAGCTCCAGTAGGCAACCTGATGCTGTCTTCAAAGGTGTTTTGGTTAGTGGCTTCCCTAGTGGTCCAGTGCCTAACACTCCTCACTCCCAGAGCAGGGAGCCCAGGTTCAATTCTTGGTCAGGGAACTAGATCCCACATGCTGCAGCTAAGAGTTCTCACGTTGCAACTAAAGTTTCACATGTGGCAATAACGATTGAAGATCTCCTATGCCCCAACTAAGACCTGGTGCAGCCAAATAAATGTAAAAAAAAACAAAGAATAAACTTTGGTTTACCATGTCCCATTGTCTCTGCACACCTCACAGTTACCTGCAGGAAAGGCCTGGGAGCTCTTTCTGTGTTGGCATCTTCAACTTCTGATATTACTAGTGTGGGCAGATCCCATGTACCTCCAACTGACCTGTTTTGATGAGCTTTGGCCTGGACTTTTTAAATATTTATTTTTTTTATTAAACTTTTTTTAACACCAGAAACATTTTATTTTATATTGGGGTATAGCTGATTAACGATGTTGTGATAGTTTCAGGGGAACAATGAAGGGTCTCAGCGAAACATATACATGTATCCATTCTCCCCCAAACTTCCCTCCCATCCAGGCTGTCACATAACATTGAGCAGAGTTCCATGTGCTATACAATAGGTCTTTGTTAATTGTCCATTTTAAATATAGCAGTGTATACATGACCTTGCCAAAGGCCCTAACTATGCCTTCCTTCCTGCAACCATGAGGTTCATTCTCTATGTCTGTGAGTCTCTTTCTGTTTTGCAAGTAAGCTTGTTTGTATCATTTCTTTTTAGATTCCAAAATAAGAGATGTCATATGACATTTCTCCTTCACTATCTGTAAGTCAGACAGAAAGGGAAAATCATTAAATATTTGTAATCTGGGCACTCTCTTCCTCATGGAAAGACTCAGTATTTCCTCTCTCCAAGGACACACTCTTCTCCACCTTGACTTTCTGTTCAATAGCCATAAGCAAGATCTTTGAATCTCCTTCTATACCCTTTCCTCTTGAAATGAATATAAGAAAGAACTAGTAACAAAGGTGAATGAAAGACTTAGATTCAATCAAATTACACTTGAAAGCTCTTATCCTCTCATCTGTTCATCAAATTCAGGAGCAAACCTCCAAACCAAAATATCCCCAAGTCAGCACACTTCTTCCCCTTCTCTAGAGCTACTAACACTCTCCATGACACCCTCCCATTTCTCTCTGGACATCTGCAGGGCCTCCTTACATGACTTTCTGTTTTCCTTCTTAACCCACCATGAGTTATTTTCTGAATAGATTCCAAAGGGATATTGCTAAAGTGTAGATTAAATCATGGCTTGCATGTTTGTTAAGTTGCCTCTGTCCGACTCTGCAATCCTTTGGACTGTAGCCTGCCAGGCTCCTCTGTGCATGGGATTCTCCAGACAAGAATACTGGCGTTGGTTGCCATGCCCTCCTCCAGCAATGGAATCTGCATCTCTTATGTCTCCTGCATTGGCAGGTGGGTTCTTTACCATTAGCACCACCTAGGACATCTCCTACTTAACATCCAACAGCTTCCTACTGCGTGTAGACTATACTCCACTGCTGAAGCGACTTCCAGAACCACGTAGTACTGGTCATTGCCTGCTTTTCCCCTGTCATTCAGCTCCATCACCGTGGTCTCCTTTCTGTCTCTGGAGTAGAGGGACAGTTCATAGTTGCCCCAGAGCGTATTTTCCAGCCTTTCAATCTATCTGGCACACTTGATCATTGATCTTTGCCTGATGCTTTCTTCATCTCATTCGGATCTAAGCTTTAATTTCACCTCCTCAGAGAGGCTTTTCCTGACTTTCTTTTCTGGAAGCTTCCCAGTCTTTCTTTCTCTATCATATCACCTTACTTTGTTTCTGCAAAGCACTTATCACTACCTGGTAATTTTCTCATTTATTTATTTATCGCTTTATTAATCTGTCACTGTCTGTAGAATACAAGTTCCACAAAAGCAGTAACTTTTTATGTCTTATTTGTTACTGTGTTGGGATTGATGTCTGGTACAAAGTAGATGTGAAACAAGTAAGTGCTGAATAAAGTTGCTAAATGTGTATGAGAAAATGATTGTAGATTTGGTGAGCTGAATATTATATCCATTACACAGGCTCATTCATTCATTCACTTACTCAAAAACAATTTATTGAATTAATTATATACCAGGTAATATTTCAGAAAGCAAAGACAAATATAACCAAATTCTTACCTTCCTGGATACTTAGAATTCCTATGCTCAAAACTGGGGAATATAACCAAGAAAAGATTTATAATATCATCTCCTAAGTGTTATATTAAAAATGTGCATAGAATGATTGAGCATGTGGGCTCTTCGATGTGGTGAGTGGGCTTTCTCTAGTTGCAGGACCTGGGTTCCACAGCACTCTAGTTGAGGAATGAGGCTTAGTTGCCCTGTAGAAGGTGGGAATCTTAGTTCCCTTGCCAGGGATTGAACCCATATCCCTGGCATTGGAAGGCAGATCCTTAACCACTGGACCATCAGGGAGACTCAATTGTCTTGAAGAATGAATTCACCAAATGTGTTTCAGAGAGAAGAGACAAAAACAGAGAGTTGAGAAAAAGAATGGCACCTTTGGGCAGGGTGGAAATATAGGTTACTATCAAATTGTAGAGGTTAAACTTCATTCTGGAGGATTTTAAGAAAGGGAGGACACTCTCTGACTTGCATGTAAAACGACTACTCTTGTATCAGAGTAACAAATTAATAGAAGGCAGGAATGTGGCAGAACACAGAATGATGACAACTGGACTAAAGTAGGACTGAAAGAATGAAGAAGAAAGGACAGATTTCAGGGATATTTAGGGAGCAGAAGTAGTGGAACTTGGGGGATCAATTAGAGCTTCTCAGGTTATGAGGTCTGTGAGGATGCAGGATTGATAGACACAATTATATCCGCTGGCACAAAGTATCTAAGTTCATAATAAATAAACGGATACATGAATAAAAAGAGGCAAAGTCTAAAGTCAGTCCCAGTTTCCAGTGTGGGCATCTGATGTTACTGATATTACTACCAATATACGGGCAGGCTTAGAAAGGAAGCTAAATTCAGGAAGGAAATAAATTCAGGTAGGAAATACCAGATGTGTGGCACTTGCTAGCAAGTTTCAGGCTGTCCACATTTCCTCTGCATTCTGCTTGCAAATAAAATGGTTCCTTTTTTTAGTTCCTCTCTATTTTATGACACCTTTTTATCCCAAGCTAAAAGAAGCCATTCAACATTGTCATCAGCCATCTCCAGTCTACTAGGAAAATGTTGACTGTGTCTCTAATTTTTCCACTGCTACATTACATCAGTTGCCCTTTTTGAAGCCTTTCAGCCTCCACTGATAGTCTCCCTGCCACCTCCTTAGCCTCAGCCTACTGCCTGATTTCCAAACCAGTATTTTAACGTTTTGTTGTAAGAACAGCAAAACATTTTGGTTATCTACTGCTCTATATAGAGAGCAAAACACTCTATGCCACCCAATTATTGTTTGAAACAACAATAATTTATTGAAAGAAAGAAAGTGTAGTTGCTCAGTCAAGTCCAACTCTTTGCAATCCTATGGACTGTAGCCTGCCAGGCTCCTCTGTCCATGGGATTTTCCAGGCAAGAATACTGGTGTGAGGTGCCATTTTCTTCCCCAGGGGACCTTCCAAACCCAGGGATTGAACTCTGGCCTCCCGCACAGCGAGCAGACTCTTTACCTTCTGCACTATCAGAGAATCCCTAATAATTTATTACTTTTTATAATTTCGCTATTTGGCATGCTGGATGGTTTGCTGGTCTTACCTGAACTTATGGGCTGCTGGTCATGTGACTCTTTCCAAGCAGAAGCGAGGCTGGCCTGGAAAGTCCAAAAAGACGTCACCACATTGCTGAGAACATCATGCTGTCTGCCGACGGGGGAGCTTTGTTTTTCCTCTACGCAGTCCCACATTCTCCACTAAGGTAATCTGGATGTCTTCACAGTATGATGATCAAGGCTAACCAGGTTCCAGTGAAGAAAGAGACTCATTTCCTGAGGAAGTGAATGCAAGGTCATATTACACAGGGACATAGAAACGGAGAGACATGATTCATTGAAGGTCATAATCTCATTCACCCCTATGTAAAACATGCCACTGCTGCATCTGTCGTGATTGAGAAGCTGGCTGCAGCAGCCAGCCCCAACACAACACTTCTCTTGCTTAGTCTGATGCCAGGAAAACGAATGCTCTGTGTCCTGTCTGTTTTAGTTAGTAACTATTTCTGTGCCAGTCTCATGTAATGCATCTGATTGGTGTGATTTCCATACTCACTCAGCAGAAAGGAAGCTAGATAATACGATTTTGGATTCTCCATTAATATGGCAAGATTTCTACCATAGCTAACCATCAAAATATGAAGAATGTGTTCAAAAATTCCAGTTAGTCACAAATAACAGATATCTTTCTCTCTTTAGTCACGAAGTTGTGTCCAACTCTTGCAACCCCATGCACTTTAGCCTCCCAGGCTCCTCTGTCCATGGGGTTCTCCAGGCAAGAATTCTGGAGTAAGTTGCCATTTCCTTCTCCAGGGAATCTACTGACCTAGGAATCGAACCCGGGTCTCCTACATTGCAGCCAGATTCTTTACCGACTGCGCTATAAGGGAAGCCCTCACAGATACCTGCTATCTACCAAATCCTTCAGTAAAGTGTAAAAACATTTTATGTCCTTAAGTGATGATGTTGTAGCAAATAAAGGAAAAGAGCTCTAAGTGGAATTGAGGCTTATCACACACTTACCTGATGCTTAATCAGAGCAAGAGCAAATAACATGTTACTGAAAGTCTGTGCCCAAAAAGCTCAGAAAATGGCAGCAAACTGAGTCATGGTTCACATGTAACTTGGAGCAGCAGAGAGAATACAAGATTTCAGGCCAACGTTTTCAGAGAAAAGTGACTCATGTTCAGAAGTAATTTTTACAAAGGATACAGTCATAGTTCTCAATAAAATATAAAATGAACACATATTTCATTGTAACAAATTAATTAATTAGGAATGCAGTAAAATGTTAAAAAAGGAAAAACAAATGGGGAGTTCCCTGGAAATCCAGTGGTTAGGCTTTGGTGCTTTAACTGCCATGGGCCCGGGTACCATCCCTGGTTGGGGAACTGAAAACCCACAAGATATAGACCATCAGGAATGCTGAAATTAATTAACTAATAGACACAAAACTGACCAATATCCTCAGGACAATAATTGTATCTCCACTGGACAACTTTACTTACATCTATATGGATGAGAATAAGTTACATTACTGTCAGCTTTATCTAATTTACAAGGTTGTGAAATAGCTCACAGATAATGAAAGACAGTAATATCTATAAAGTCAGTTAGAGTAGAGTCAGTTAGTCACTAAGTTCAGTCACTCAGTCTTGTCCAACTCATTGAGAACCCAAGGACTGTAGCACAGCAGGCTTCCCCGTCCATCACCAACTCCCAGAGCCAACTCAAACTCATGTCTATTGAGTCGGTGATGCCATCCAACCATCTCATCCTCTGTTGTCCCCTTCTCCTCCTTCCTTCAATCTTTCCCAGCATTGGGGTCTTTTCAAATGAATCAGTTCTCATCAGGTGGCCAAAGTATTGGAGTTTCAGCTTCAGCATCAGTCCTTCCAATGAATATTCAGGACTGATTTCCTTTAGGATGGACTGGTTGGGTCTCCTTGCAGTCCACGGGACTCTCAAGAGTCTTCTTCAACACGACAGTTCAAAAGAAACAATTCTTCATCACTCAGCTTTTTATATAGTCAAACTCTCACATCCATACATGACTACTGAAAAAAACATAGCCTTGACTAGATGGACCTTTGTTGGCAAAGTAATGTGCTGTCTAGGTTGGTCATAGCTTTTCTTCCAAGGAGTAAGCGACCTTTAATTTCATGGCTTCAGTCACCATCTGCAGTGATTTTGGAGCCCCCCAAAATAAAGTCTGTCACTGTTTCATTGTTTCCCCAACTATTTGCCATGAAGTGATGGGACCAGATGCCATGATCTTAGTCATCTGAATGTTGAGTTTGAAGCCAGCTTTTTCACTCTCCTCTTTCACTTTCATCAAGAGGTTCTTTAGTTGTTCTTCACTTTCTGCCATAAGGGTGGTATCATCTGTATATCTGAGGTTATTTTTTTTTTTGGTGTAGAACATTTATTTATTCCATGGAACACTCAAAGTTTAGATCAGTGGGAATTTTAATCAAAGAATTGTACATTTTCTTCCCACATATATCACTTTGTACTAGGAAATGACATTGTGATCCATTTCACTACAATATTACAAAACAATTATACAAGAAAATATTAAAAATAACTCAAACATGAAAGGCAAGATGGGGGTGAAATAAACTGGTTTTCCAGAAATCTCTACTCAGTGCCCACAGCACACAATAAGAGAGCCAAAACAAATAAAGTTCCCCTTGATCACAAGTTTCCAAGGAATTGGAATAGGAGAAGAAATCGGATGAAAATGGTGGTATGAAAGGGGATGGATGTTATTAGCAGCACTGCTTCAATAACCAATTTATTTTGCATGAAATACCCTCTCTTTTATATGCAGTAAATTCTGAACAAGGCTAAACTTTAGGATATTCCTTGAACTGAAATTAAAAATACCCTGACAGTGAAAGCAACTCTTCCACCTAAGCTGAGTAAGAGCCTCTTTCTCCATGAGCCACTGATGGGAACAGAAGCCTGTTCTGGCATCCAAAGCCGTCACAGCAGCCCTTCCATCTCTTTCATGAAAGCCTCATAGACATCGTCCTTAGTCTGCACTGACACGGGAATAGATGGGCCAGATTTGGGCACTGTTTTGGCAAGAGGCACAGCAGAATCATCCTCCGACTTTCTCTGGGGAGCAGCAGCAGCCCCTTTATTCTCTCAACGCACTCGCAGTGCGGTGGGCACGAAGCGCGTGATCTCTGCCTTGGGATTAGTGATCTGTGGCTTGGCACTGATGGTTGCCGTGGCTTTCTTCTCGATGGTGGCTGCGCTTGTGTCATCCGCCTTGGGTCGCTGGATCAAGTTAGGGGGAGCACTTAGAACCCCCGGGTTGGGCAAGGGAGCTGGTGGGAAGAGCCCAGGTGGGGCAGGTCCAAGTGGAAGCACCAGAGGTGGGCGCATCATGCCAGGACGGGGTGGAGGGATACCTGGAGGTGCAGGGGGAGGTAGCCGTGGTGGGGGTCCCCGAGGAGGAGGGCCAGGAGGCAGACCTGGAGGTGGACCTGGGGGAGGACCAGGGTGTCGACCTGGTGGTGGGCCTGGAGGTAAAAGTCGGGGTAGAGGCCCTCGGAGTCCTGGCATTCCAGGTGGTCTCAGGAATGGAGGAGCTCCTGGAGGTGGTCCAGGAGGAAGGCCTGTAGGTGGTCCAGGTGGTCGTAAAGGTGGAGCAGGTGGCGGTCCAAGTGGAGGTGGTCCTGGCATGGGGGGTGCTTGTATCTGAGATGGAGGAACAGACTGTGGAGGGGCTTGCTGCTGGGAAGCTGCAGATGTGCCATCAGAGAGAGATTCCTCCTTATGCTGTTTCTGTGATTGCTTTTCTGCTTCGGAATCATCCGAATCTTCATCATCGTCCTCTGAAAATTCCTCGACTTCTCGTCCCTCTTCAGGGATTTCCTGACCTGCCATTCGAAGCATCATGGCTTGGAGAGGAGTCAGCTCCTTCATGTTCTTCTTCTTCTTCTTCCTAGATTTTCCAGGCATATCTGCAAACCGTACACTCAGACCTGATTTTTTTCTTCATTGTTTTCTCTCTCAGTGTCATCACGGTGCACAAATTCATCCCCTTCACTTTCTCCATCTGATCTGTCACTGTCGCTGTCATCAGTACTGTCGTCATGCTTATCCTGGTCCATGTCTTCAGGATAGCCATCATCCTCACTGGTGCTAGAAACATCATCGTCATGACCCCGCGGAGCAAGTTCAGGACTATATAACATGTCTTCATCTCGCCTACGAGAGGGAAGATCTAGGGCAAAGCCCACTTTGCGGCCATACATTTGTAAGACTTGAGGAGGAGGTGGGCCCGGGGGAGGACCTGGAGGTTTCCTGCCAGGGGGCAAACGTGGAACACCATGTCCAAGAAGAGGAAGTATAGAAACTGCCCGAGTTGGAGGTCCATAGGCTGAGGTCTTCTTAAGAATAGAGGGTGGCTGGGCCCCAGGAAGTGGAATGTCCTGGATCAAGATGTTGGAAGGAGCATGTGGCATATCTGGCATAGGAATACTCTCCACTTCCACATGCTGGGCATTCTTGACAGCATCAAAATATTGGCTAAGTTGAGCCCTCTTCTGTTCATATTCTACTTCTAGCTTTCTCAATTCTTTGTAAATATCTGGATTCTCTTTCTCATAGAGTCATAGAATATGTTCAAATGTTTCACGTAGCTTTTTACGCTTGTCTTTCAGCACTTTCTCATTTAACTGTGGCTGCTGAACTGGGTTAAACTCCATTTCATCCAATTTTTCCATATCCCAGATAATTTGTTTGGGATCCTTCATCTTTAAAACTGCAGCTCGTACCATCATGCGCTGTTTTTTGTTCTTCTTTAATTCTCTTTTCCGAGCTTCTTTTCTGGCTTGGTCTGTAGGGTTCATAAATTTTCCACTTTTGGTGGATGATGTGGATCTCCGCCCCATGTTGACAAGTTGTTTGATTTACTTGCTTGTTTAAAAAATAAAACCTAAAACGCTTCTGCCCGGCTCCTGGGGCTGTGAGAAGCGGGGAGGGGACGATTCTCGGCCCGTTTGATTTCGTAAGGGCCTTCACCTCTGCCTTTCGGTCAACCACTCAACCACCGCCATCTTGAAACCTCGCACCCCTCCATATCTGAGGTTATTGATATTTCTCCCGGCAATCGTGATTCCACTTTGTGCTTCATTGAGCCCGGCATTTTGCATGATGAACTCTGCATATAAGTTAAATAAGCAGGGTGACAATATACAGCCTTGATGTACCCCTTTCCCGATTTGGAACCTCTGTTGTTCCATGTTCAGCTCTAACTGTTGCTTCCTGACCTGCATATAGATTTCTCAAGAGACAGGTCAGGTGATCTGGTACTCCCATCTCTTTCAGAATATTCCGCAGTTTATTGTGATCCACACAGTCAAAGGCTTTGGTGTAGTCAATAAAGCAGAAGTAGATGTTTTTCTGCAACTCTCTTGCTTTTTTGATGATCCAACAGATGTTGACAATTTGATCTCTGGTTCCTCTGCCTTTTCTAAAAGCAGCTTGAACATCCGCAAATTCACAGTTCACGTATTGTTGAAGCCTGGCTTGGAGAATTTTGAGCATTACTTTACTAGCATGTGAGATGAGTGTAATTGAGCATTCTTTGGCATTGCCTTTCTTTGGGATTGGAATGAAAACTGACCTTTTCCAGTCCTGTGGCCACTGCTGAGTTTTCCAAATTTGCTGGCAAATTGAGTGCAGCACTTTCACAGCATCATCTTTTAGGATTTGAAATAGCTCAATTGGAATTCCATCACCTCCACTAGCTTTGTTCGTAGTGATGCTTTCTAAGGCCCAATAGACTTCACATTCCATGATACCTGGTTCTAGGTGAGCGATCACACCATCATGATTATCTGGGTCATGAAGATTATTTTTTTATAGTTCTTCTGTGTATTTTTACCACCTCTTCTTAATATCTTCTGCTTCTGTTAGGTCCATACCATTTCTGTCCTTTATTGTGTTCATCTTTGCATGAAATGTTCTCTTGGTATCTCTAATTTTCTTTAAGAGATCTCTACTCTTTCCCATTCTATTCTTTCCCTTTATTTCTTTGCATTGATCACTGAGGAAGGCTTTCTTATCTCTCCTTGCTCTTCTTTGGAACTCTGCATTCAAATAGTTATATCTTTCCTTTTCTCCTTTGTCTTTAGCATCTCCTGTTTTCTCAGCTATTTTTAATGCCTTCTCAGACAAGCATTTTGCCTTTTTGCATTTCTTTTTCTTGGGGACAGTCTTGGTCCCTGCCTTCTGTACAATGTCATGAACCTCCATCCATAGTTCTTCAGGCACTCTGTCTATCAGAGCTAATCCCTTGACTCTATTTGTCACTCCACTGTATAACTGTAAGGGATTTGATTTAGGTCATACCTGAATGGTCTAGTGGTTTTTCCCACTTTGTTTAATTTAAGTCTAAATTTGGCCATATGGAGTTCTTGATCTGAGCCACAGTCAGTTCTTGGTCTTGTTTTTGCTGACTGTATAGAGCTTCATCATCTTTGGCTGCAAAGAATATAATCAATCCGATTTTGGTATTGACCATCTGGTGATGCCCATGTGTAGAGTCTTCTCTTTGTTGTTGGAAGAGGGTGTTTGCTATGACCAGTGTGTTCTCTTGGCAAAACTCTGTTAGTCTTTGACTTGCTTCATTTTGTACTCCAAAACCAAATTTCCCTGTTACTCCAGGTAGCTCTTGACTTCCTACCTTTGCATTTCAGTCCCCTATAATGAAAAGGACATCTTTTTTGGATGTTAGTTCTAGAAGGTTTTGTAGATCTTCATAGAATCATTTGACTTCAGCTTCTTCAGCATTATCCATCAGGGCATAGACTTGGATTACTGTGATATTGAATGGTTTGCCTTGGAAATGAACAGAGATCATTCTGTCGTTTTTGAGATTGCATGCAAGTATTGCATTTTGGACTCTTTTGTTGACTATGGTGGCTACTCCATTTCTTCTCAGGGATTCTTGTTCACAGTCAATAAAATGGTCATCTGAATTAAATTCACCATTCCAGTCCATTTCAGTTCACTGATTCCTGAAATTCAATGTTCACTCTTGCCATCTCCTGTTTGACCACTTCCAATTTGCCTTGATTCATGGACCTATCATTCCAGGTCCCTATGACATATTGTTCTTTACAGTATCAGACTTGACTTCATTTACCCGTCACATCCTCAACTGAGGGTTGCTTTTACTTTGGCTCCATCTCTTCATTCTTTCTGAAATTATTTCTCTACTGATCTCCCATAGCATGTTGGGCAACTACTGACCTGGGAAGTTGATCTTTCCATGTCATATCTTTTTGCCTTTTCATACTATTCATGGGGTTCTCAAGGCAAGAATACTGAAGTGGTTTGCCATTCCCTTCTCCAGTGGACCACGTTTGTCAGAACTCTCCGCCATGACCCATCCATCTTGAGTGACCCTACATGAAATGGCTAATAGTTTCATTGAGCTAGACAAGGCAGCAGTACAAGTAAAGAGCACAATATACAACACTTAAAATTTTCCATTGAAAATGCTACCAGTAAACTTTTGCTCCCTTTAAAGTCTTTCCCATTATTCTCTGATCTTTTAAGGGAGAGAAAACCTGATTCTTGAGCTGTATAAGTCCACATTTGCCTGTATTTCCACAAACATATTAAGAAAAAAACAGAAATTTCTGTTTCAAATTAAAATTTACAAAGTCTTAAGAGACACTTGCTTCTACTCTACTGATGAGTACAAGGTATTAGCTACAAAACCGTAGTTTAAAAAAAATCAGGACACTTGAAATGAATACAATGTATGTCAATTACATATCAATTTATATATATATATATATATATATATATCAGAAAACTAAGAACACCCCCCCAAAAAAACCCTTTAGGTTAACTAAATTATAGAAAGTAATAAGCCCATTCTAGAAGAGAGGAGACTCACAGCTGCTTTCATTACTAGCAAACTAGAGCGAGAAGGAGAAAGCCATAGATTAGACTGATGCAGTCAACTAGACTAGCAGCCTAACAGAGGAAGCAATGTTGCTTACTTCAGTCTCAACTGAAGTCTCCACTCAAAATCTTTGGCATCCAATAAAAATTTATTTATAAGACACATAAAGAAGCAAGATGTGACCTAATTTTAAGAGAGAATGTAGTCAAGAGAGCAAACCTAACATTGAAACTATAGATCAGAGACAGGAACTTTAAGGTAACTATGTTAAAAATGTTCAGTGATTTGGTGGACAAATTAGATAATATGCATGAATGATGGATAATTTCTTTAGAGATGGAACCTATCAAAAAGAACTCATTGTAAATATCTGAAACTAAAAACAAGAAATATCAATTTGAAAAGCTCAATAGAAGTTGGCACCGAGCAGAGGAAAGGATCAACTCAAATACAGGTGAAAACACAGAAAGAAAAAAGAGAAAACAGAGTGGAGCAGTGAATCCAAGAGCTGTAGCAACCATGTCTAACATATACTATATGTACTGGATCCCCATAAAGAAGGGACCAAAAAAATGGGAAAAAGAAGCATGTGAGGAGATAGCGGTCAAGAATTTTTTAAGGAGTATCTGAGTTGGTAAACATGTGGAGGTTCAGGGAAAATGGAAGCCTGGAAAGAGCTTGGAAGTTCCTTCTACCTTCTCACAAACTCTGTCCTATGTATCTCCATCATCTGGTTATTTCTGAGTTTTATCTTTTTAAAATAAACTGGAAACCTAATTACATTGACAATGATTGGCTATGGAGACAAAACTCCCCTAACTAGGCTGGAAAGATTGCTTTCTAGCAGCGTTGCACTCCTTAGCACATCTTTCTTTGCACTTCCTGCCAGAATGCTTGGCTCAGATTTTGCACTAAAGTGCAAGAACAGCATGACCAGTAACACTTTGAGAAAACCTACCAACCTTATTCAAAATCACATTTTCCAACCTGTGAATGCTGAAGTTATTTCATGGCTTCAGGCACCAAGTCCTGTCTACATTAGAACGATAATACATCCAACATATCTAAAGAAAGTAACTGCAAAAGAAAATACACCATATGATTCCATTTAAATGACATTCCCAAATAGGCAAAACTTATCTGTAATGACAGAAATTAGAACAATGCTCACCTCGGGTTGTTTGAAGGGTATTGCCTGGAGCAACAGGAAAAGTTCTGAGGAGCTGGAAGTGTTCTATGCCTTATTTAATCAAAGCTCATTGAACAAACCATCTAAAGTCTGTTCATTTTATATAAATTATACCTCTACTAAAAAAATAATAAAGACGTAAAAAATAAGTCTTTAAAAAGTAATCTAAGCCTAGTTCTTAAAAACAAAAATTGTCAACATTCTGAACTCTTTTAATCAATGTTAAATAAAACATATCAGTCTAACATCATCTTCTTCCAACCCAAGAACTTAGACACGGTGGTGCAAGAAATGAGAAAGATTCTGAATCACCAGAGAAAAACTGTTTTAATGCAGTCAGCTTGCATGATATCATGTCTGACTAGAATACAGGAATGGAAGAAAGAGTTCCACTTTCTCACCAATAATAAAAATAAACCTAAGATTAGTCAACTACCAAGTAGAACATAATGCTACTTTTTCTCCAACATTTTCATATCAAAGGAAAAACTCAAAGTTTCATGGTGCACAGAAGGCCTTTTTAGAAAGATTTCCAAAAGCAGAAAAGGAATTTTCATCCTCTAAGTTTTAAAGGAATATTGTTTTATTTTAATGAAGTATAAAATCATTCAGAGGAAAAACTTATTCTTAATATTTCTCTTTCCTTTCTTCCTGTCTTTTCCAACCTTCCTGTTCTTGATTGTTCACATATCTTGATTTCCTTAACAAAAAATATTGTTGTTCATTATGTAAGATACTGGTTTAGTGACTGTAAACCAACCAGCCAAATAAATAAAAAGCAGTAAGAGAAGCTTGTATAAAATAGAAGTTAATTTCTCTCCCACAAAACTTTGCAAGCACAAGGGCGTGACAGCATCACAGTGCCAAGGATTCAGATTTTTTACATTGTTGATCTGCCATCTCTAGGGTGCCTCCTTCATATATCCACATGCCAGGTAGCAGAATTAGTATTCATCAATTCTTAGTATTTGATTGGCCAAAAATTAGTGGAGCACAATTAGTGGACGAGGTCACAGTTTCTTCTGATGCTCCATTAAGTTTGACCATTGGGAAATAATTACCATTTATATTTATATTAGAATGCAAGAAGTTTGACCTGCCATTCCAATATGGCAAAGCAAAAACACCTTTTGACCCTCATTGTCATTACCCAAAAGTCTAACTGGATTCATGGTAGAAACATGCTTAAAAGAAAAACCTCAAAAATTTACAAGCATAGAGAGGATGGGAGAGGAGATAATAGCCACTAAGAGACATCAACAAAACAGACAGAATAACTTTGCAGACTAAAGGAAAAAGAAATGAAATGTGCAGTATGAGTGAGGATAGAGAATGCCAAGAAGCACGTGGATTAAGTCACCAGATCCTTTGAAGCCTAGAAATTAGAGCCACAGATTGTCTTCCCACAATGGCGGGGTTGGGGGAGGGGGAGCAGATGAAGCTGTAAACAAGAGGAGTGGCTGGTGGTTGGCATAAAAGCAGTTCAACCACTATATTTCCTCACTACCCTGCACAGCCCAGAAATAGACATTCCTCCTCTGCAAAGGGCTTTGGAGATAACTCCAAGCAAATCTGAACCGATAGCTTCATGAACATGTTTGCCAAATGGAAAGCTCCCGTATAATTCTGCAGGAGGTTTAGAGCTGAAACAGCAATATAGGCAGAGAAGACTGAACAAACGAGGGAAAAGGCAAGTATTACCTTCAGAGATAGGATCTGCAGAGAAAATATCCATCTTATACAGGAATGTGTATTTAATCATAGTATACTTCCCCGACTCAGCTAAAAAGAGCCATTTACGTATATGCATAGTCATAGTAGTATAAGCACTTAAACAAATGTTTATATTTCTGGTATAACTATATTGGGAGGATGAGGGTGGGAAAGTGTGGAGATGATAAGAAGGAGATAAGAGACCTATATCTTTATTTTTCATAGTAGAAAACCAGTGGATAATAGCTTAAAATTTAAAATTAAGAAATAATACTATAAGCATATTATAACCAAAATGCAGAGGTATAAATACCTAAAGAAACTACTGAAAGAATCTAAAATGATTGATACAAAATAGAAATTAAATGGGTAGGGCAGATTAAAGAGAGGTCAGACAAGAGGTTGCTATATTTTGTCTTACAGAACTGACTTTGCAAACTCTGATAAAAATTTTAAATTAAATGTAGGGAATTCCCTGGTGGTCCAAGAGCTTCCCCAGTAGTTCAGCTGGTAAAGAATTCACCTGCAATGCAGGAGACCCTGGCTCAACTCCTGGGTTGGGAACATCTGCTGGAAAAGGGATAAGCTACCCACTTCAGTATTCTTGGGCTTCCCTGGTGGCTCAGCAGGTGAAGAAAGCGCCCACAATGTAGGAGATCCTGGTTTGATTCCCGGCTTGGGAAGATTCCCCAGAGAAGGGAACGGCTACCCCACTCTAGTATTCTGGCCTGGAGAATTTTGTGGACTTCACAGTCCATGGGGTCGCAAAGAGTTGGACACAACTAAGCAACTTTCACTCACTGGTGGTCCAGTGATTAGGACTCTGTGCTTTCACCTGTTGAGGGCCCAGGTTCTACCCCTGGTTAGGAAACTAAGACCTTGCAAGCTGTGTGGTGCAACCCCCCAAAATTTTTTTTAATTAAGAGGGTTGACTTTTTAATTCTAGCCATTCTAGTAGGTATGAAGTGGTATCTCATTGTAGCTTTGATTTGTATTTTTCTGATCACCAGTGATACTGTGCATCTTTTCATGTGCTTATTGGACATTTGTATATCTTCTTTGGAGAAGTGCCTGTTCAGATCCTTTTATTATTTTTTATACTGCATTGTTTTTTTATTGATGAGTTGTAAGAGTTCTTTATATATTTTGGTTACTAGATCTTTATCAGATTTTGCAAATATTTTCTTCCATTCTAAGGTCTGTCTTTGCATGTTTAATTTTGTAAGATACTACCAATCTGTTTTTTAGAATGGGCTTATCATTTTTATTCCTACCAGCAATGTATGAGTGTTCCATTTTCTATGCATTCTCTTCAGCATTGATGTTGACATTTTCTTTAATTTTAGCCATTCTGATGGATGCATCATGATATTCTAATTTTGTATTTTCTAATGGCTAATGATGTTGAACATCTAAGTGTGCTTATTTGCCAGCTATCTACTTTCTTCAGTGATTTATACATTCTATTTATATGTTTGTCCACTTTCCAACTGGACTATTTTGGTTTTGAGTGTTTTTTATTTTAGGTACTAGTCCTTTCTAAGATATATGAATGTCAAAGTTTTCTCCTGGTTTGAGGCTTGTCTTTCCATTTTGTTAACAGAATTTTTCCTAGAGCAAAGGAAAATGATTTTTTTTTCATTTTGATGACGGAAAATTTATTAGCATTTACTTTTAACAGGTAGTGTTTTGGGGTCCAGTCTAAGACCTAGTCCTTGGATGCTGAAGTCTCTGCCTGGTCAGATTCTGAAGATTTTCTCCTTTTTCTTTTTGCCTCTAAAAGTTTTGGTTTTACAATTTACTTTGAGTACATAATCCATTTGAGCTAATTTTTAATAAAATGTGAGGTTTAAGTCTTGTTTCATTTTTTCACCTACAGATATTCAGTTCCTGTAGCACCATTTCAGGGGTATGCATGCATGCATAGGCTTGGATTACCGTGATATTGAATGGTTTGCCTTGGAAGTGAACAGAGATCATTCTGTCATTTTTGAGACTGCATCCAAGTACTGCATTTCAGACTCTTTTGTTGGCCATGATGGCTACTCTATTTCTTCTAAGGGATTCCTGACCACAGTAGTAGATATAATCGTCATCTGAATTAAATTCAACCACTCCAGTCCACCTTAGTTCGCTGATTCCTAGAATGTTCACTCTTGCCATCTTCTATTTGACCACTTCCAATTTGCCTTGATTCATGGACCTAACATTCCAGGTTCCTGTGCAATATTGCTCTTTACAGCATCGGACCTTGCTTCTATCACCAGTCACATCCACAAATGGGTATTGTTTTTGCTTTGGCTCCATCCCTTCATTCTTTCTGGAGTTATTTCTCCACTGATCTCCAGTAGCATGTTGGGCACCTACCAACCTGGGGAGTTCATCATTCAGTGTCCTATCTTTTTGCCTTTTCATGCTATTCATGTGGTTCTCAAGGCAAGAATACTGAAGTGATTTGCCATTCCCTTCTCCAGTGGATCACATTCTGTTAGACCTCTCCACTATGATCTTTTAGAACTAACAGCCAAAAAAGATGTCCTTTTCATTATAGGGAACTGACCTGCAAAAGTAGGAAATCAGGAAACACCTGGAGTAACAGGAAAATTTGGCCTTGAAGTACAGAATGAAACAGGGCAAAGGCTAATAGAGTTTCATCAAGAGAACACACTGGTTATAACAAACCCCCTCTTGCAACAACACAAGAGAAGACTCTACACATGGGCATCACCAGATGGTCAACACCAAAATCAGAATGATTATATTCTTTGAAGCCAAAGATGGAGAAGCTCTATACAGTCAGCAAAAACAAGACCGGGAGCTGACTGTGGCTCACATCATGAACCCCTTATTGCCAAATTCAGACTGAAATTGAAGAAAGTAGGGGAAACCACTAGACCACTCAGATATGACCTAAATCAAATCCCTTACGATTATACAGTGAAAGTGACAAATAGATTTAAGGGACTATATCTGATAGAGTGCTAGATCTGATAGAGTTCTGATGAACTATGGATGGAGGTCCGTGACACTGTACAGGAGACAGGGATTAAGACCATCCCCAGGAAAATGATTGTAAAAAAGCAAAATGGCTGTCTGAGGAGGCCTTACAATTAGCTGTGAAAAGAAGAGAAGCTAAAAGCAAAGGAGAAAAGGAAAGATATTCCCATTTGCATACAGAGTTTTAAAGAATAGCAATGAGAGATAAGAAAGACTTCCTCAGTGATCAATATAAAGAAATAGAGGAAAACGACAGAATGGGAAAGACTAGAGATCTCTTCAAGAAAATTAGAGACACCAAGGGAACATTTCACGCAAAGATGGATTCAATAAAGGACAGAAATGGTATGGACCTAACAGAAGCAGAAGATATTAAGAAGAGGTGGCAAGAATACACAGAAAAACTGTACAAAAAAGATCTACATGACCCAGATAATCACGATGGTGTGATCACTTATTTAGAGCCAGACATCCTAGAATGTGAAGTCAAGTGGGCCTTAGGAAGCATCACTACGAACAAAGCTAGTGGAGGTGATGGAATTCCAGTTGAGCTATTTCAAATCCTAGAAGATGATGCTGTGAAAGTGCTATACTCAATATGCCAGCAAATTTGGAAAACTCAGCAGTGGCCACAAGACTGGAAAAGGTCAGTTTTCATTCCAATCCCAAAGAAAGGCAATGCCAAAGAATGCTCAAACTACCGCATAATTGCGCTCATCTCACATGCTAGTAAAGTAATGCTCAAAATTCTCCAAGCCAGTCTTCAATACGTGAACCGTGAACTTGCAATTGTTCAAGCTGCTTTTAGAAAAGGCAGAGGAACCAGAGATCAAATTGTCAACATCTGTTGGATCATCAAAAAAGCAAGAGAGTTGCAGAAAAACATCTATTTCTGCTTTATTGACTACACCAAAGCCTTTGACTGTGTGGATCACAATAAACTGTGGAAAATTCTGAAAGAGATGGGAATACCAGACCATCTGACTTGTCTCTTGAGAAACCTGTATGCAGGTCAGGAAGCGACAGTTAGAACTGACATGGAACAGACTGGTTCCAAATACAAAAAGAAGTACGTCAAGGCTGTATATTGTCACCCTGCTTATTTAACTTATATGCAGAGTACATCATGAGAAATACTGGGCTGGAAGAAGCACAAGCTGGAACCAAGATTACTGGGAGAAATATCAATAACCTCAGGTATGCAGATGACACCATCCTTATGGCAGAAAGTGAAGAGGAACTAAAGAGCTTCTTGATGAAAGTGAAAGAGGAGAGTGAAAATGTTGGTTTAAAGCTCAACATTCAGAAAACTAAGATCATGGCATCCGGTCCCATCACTTCATGGCAAATAGATGGGGAAATAATGGAAACAGTGACAAACTTTTGGGGGGGGCTCCAAAATCACTGCAGATGGTGATTTCAGCCATGAAATTAAAAGATGCTTACTCCTTGGAAGGAAAGTTGTGGCCAACCTAGATAGCATATTGAAAAGCCGAGACATTACTTTGCTGACAAAGGTCCGTCTAGTCAAGGGTATGGTTTTTCCAGTAGTCATGTATGGATGTGAGAGTTGGACTCTGAAGAAAGCTGAGTGCTGAAGAATTGATGCTTTTGAAGTGTGATGTAGAAGACTCTTGAGAGTCCCCTGACTGCAAGGAGATCCAACCAGTCCATCCTAAAAGAGATCAGTCCTGGGTGTTCATTGGAAGGACTGTGTTGAAGCTGAAACTCCAATACTCTGTCCACCTCATGCAAAGAGTTGACTCATTGGGAAAGACACTGATGCTGGGAAGGGTTGGGGACAGGAGGCGAAAGGGAAGACAGAGGATGAGATGGCCGGATGGCATCACCGACTCGATGGACATGGGTTTGGGTAGACTCTGGGAGTTGGTGATGGACAGAGAGGCCTGGTGTGCTGCAATTCATGGCGTCACAAAGATTCGACACTACTGAGCGACTGATCTGAACTAAACTGAACTGAACATGCATGCATACTAAGTCACTTCAGTTGTGTCCAGCTCTTTGTGACCCTATGGACTGTAATCCTCCAGGCTCCTCTGTTCATGGGATTCTCTAGGCAAGAATACTGGAGTGGATTGCCATGCCCTCCTCCAGGGGATCTTCCCAACCCAGGGATCAAACCTGCATCTCTTACATCTCCTGCATTAGCAGATGTGTTCTTTACTACTCTTGCCTCCTGGAAAGGCCTTTGGTGAGTAATTATTAGCTAAATCCATTTCCTCTCTAACCTGCATTCACTAATCAATGTTGTTTCAATTGTGGCTACAAAACACTTGCATGTCCTCCAAGCTTCACATAGCCTAAACAATATGATGTTGCCTGAGCAAATTTTCCACAAACTTGGAGTCATCTGCATTTAGCTTGACTAAGCAAAGAGTCAGCTGTATAGTTCCAGCTGAGCTGCTTAAGGCTGGATGAGATCACCAACCCTTCAACTGGGCCCTCAAGAGTGACCACTTAATGACCTTTGGGACACACAGAGTCCTGTAGCTCAGCCAAGCCTGTGCAGAGCCATTTTTATTGCACTTTCCCCAACACCTTTCCCCATGCTCTCCATGCCTCCAACTGCCCTGTTGCTTTATTCTTTATCCCAGAGTGAACCACTGTGCATGCTCAGTCATGTCTGACTCTTTGCAACCTCATGAGATGTAACCCACCACGCTCCACTGTCCATCACCTTTCCCAGGCAAGAATACTGGAGTGGGTCGCCATTTCCTTCTCTAGTGGATCTTCCCCACCCTGGGATTGAACCCAGGTCTGCTGAATTGCAGGGGGATTCTTTACCACTGAGCCACCTTTATCCCATAAATGCCCTAAGGCCCTTACCTTCAGGGAGGCAGATTTGGGATTTGTTCGCCTGTCTCCTTCCTTGGTCCGTTTTGCAAATACACCCTCTCTTTGCTGCAAACCTTGTTGTGCTTCAGCCAAAATAAATCTGGTTCAATAACAAAAGTCTATTCCTAGTTTTCCTGCACTGAACTGACATTTCATGCTTGTCAAAAATTACTTGCACATATTAGAGTCCATCTCTCTATCTGTTCTATTTATCTATTTATCTACCCTTCAGCCAGTGCCACATTGTCTTGATCACTAGAGCTACTTGGTGGGTAAATTATATCAGGTAGTGTGATTCCTCTCACTTTATGCATCTTCTTCAAGGTTGTTTTAGCTATCTTAGGACCTGTGTCTTTCCATATGCTTCCTAGGTGGCTCAGTAGTAAAGAATCCACCTGCCAATGCAAGAGACCTGGGTTCAGTCCCTGGGTGGGGAAGATTCCCTGGAGAAGGAAATGGCTGGAATTCAGTCCAGTATCCTTGCCTGGAAAATTCCATGGCCAGAGGAGTCTGGTAGGCTACAATCCATGAACTCGCATAGAGTCGGACACAACTGAGCGACTTCACTTTCACTTTTCAACCTCAAGTGACTTATCATAAACCAAATTGAACCTATTTAACTGAATGTATAGGAGTAATACAGGGCTTCCGTGGTGACTTAATAGTAGAGAATCTGCCTGTAATGTAGGAGACTCAGTTCAATCCCTGGGTCTTCCCAACCCAGGGAGATCCCTGGAGAAGGAAGCCCACTCCAGTATTCTTGCCTGGAAAATCCCATGGACAGAGGAACCTGGTGGACTACAGTATATGGGGTCTCAAGAGTCAGACAAGACTTAGGGACTAAACCACCACTCACAGGAGTAATATAATGCTGGTGGACCAACAGTGACTTTGTTTCCCACTTAATTTATTAGACTCTTTTAGATTTATGCTATTTTTCAGGAATTGCTCCCAAATATTACTAAACTCCCTTGGCATTTTAGACAAAGGCAAATCTGGTGCTCATTAGTGAGTCATTTTCTTTGGCTCTCATAAAACAAACATGGGATTTCAGAGGCACAGAAGTGAGCATTGATCTACTCTTCGACTGTAACCAGCAGAGATTGTAAATGTCGACCATTGTTTCTGTAGGCAGGGTATACTGATCATATATTCCTGATGGGGTAAGAATTTTCAATTTATTTTCTGAAGACTTGTTGAATTTGTGTCTATCCATGCCAACTGCCAGCAACCTCCAGTGGCACTTGAAAATAGCCTTCTTTTGGTTGCCATGTTTATCAGTCAAGGCTTTTGTCTGAAAGTGACCAAAACAGTTGGCTATCTTAAGCAAAAAAGAAATTTATTATAATGTCATCAGAGCTGACCAAATTGATGAGAGTCCAGAGGGCCCCACTTGAGAAATGAGAATAATCTCAGAGTAGACTGTTCGACCAGGTTGAACAACAGAAACCATGACAACGATCACTCAGAGGACAAGGCCTCTGTGATAAATCTAACTTCACAACCTTGCAGGACAAAGTGTAGAACAGTGTCCAATAGAGAGATTCAAAGCTATATGTCCCCTGAATCTGTCAAGGCCAATATGCTTACTATCTCCCACTGAAAACACATGTATTAGGAGATATTTCGAAAGGTAGATGATGAGAGTGCTAGAACAAAATAAACACAGTTTGCATGGTGGCCATGGCTAAAGGCAAAATTGAGGACTATTATTAATATTAAGTTGTTAATATAGTATTATCAAGCCTCAATATTTTGGCCACTTGATGTGAAGAGCTGACTCATTGGAAAAGACCCCAATGCTGGGAAAGAATGAAGGCAAAAGGAGAAGGAGGCGGCAGAGGATGAGGTGGTTAGATAGCATCACCAACTCAATGGACATAAATTTGAGCAAGCTCCAGGAGATAATGGAGAACTGAGGAGCCTGGCATGCTGCAGTCCATGGGGTTACAAAGAGTTGGACATGACTTAGTGACTGAACAACAACAAATGGTATTTTCACAGCAACAGAGCACAGTTGTTGAATTACCCTGCTTTTTACAGAATCACTGATTTTCATATAAGAATAATATCTATTCCCAGTATCAGTAATTATGAAGTGGAAAGTGGTCTTGTTTCATTTGCAATCAATAAACAGCCACATATTGGGGAAGAAAGTGCTCTAAAGTATATAGATGGCAAACAACAGGCTATTATGGATCTCTTTACTTCAGCTACAGAAAGTTACAATTAGTTTTAAATAGGGGAATATGGCAGATTTAACAAATGTATTACTATTCTCTCTCTCCCAAAAGCACACTGTGTGTGCTTAGTCACTCAGTCATGTCCAACTCTTTGCGACCCCATGGACTACAGCTTGTCAGGCTCCTCTTTCCATGGGGATTCTCCAGGTGAGAATACTAGAATGGGTTGCCATACCCTCCTACAGAGGAACCAACCCAACCCAGGGATTGAACCCTGGTCTCCTGCACTGCAGGTGGATTCTTTACCAACTGAGCCACCAAGGAAGCCCCAAAAGCCCACTAAAAGACACTAAATGGATATATTTTATTATTTTATTTATTTTTAAATTTTGGCCCCACCTCTCGACTTGTGGGATCTTAGTTTCACGACTAAGGGTTGAACCCCCGCCCTCGGCAATGAAAGCACAGAGTCTTAATCACTGGACTGCCTGGATATATTTTAAAAGATCCTCATCTAATATGAAGGTTTTGGATGCTAGAAAGCAGACATGAGAGTACAACTACCTTAGCAAAACAAGGAACTAAATCCTGTCTTAATAGTGAGGGAAGCTGAGAAGCAAAAATTACATAGCATAGGAAAAAAATATGCTCAAAAATCAATAGTGCCATATACTTGCATATGTGGTAAAGTAGTGAGAATTTGTTGAAAGAGTGTTGAGGAATCATCATAACTACCAGATCTAATTGTTGATCCAATGATCAATTAAGTTGATGAACAATTAAGTTGATCCAATGCTGATCAACTTAACCACCATTCTCCTCCTATAGAAGACTCAAGTTCTTTTTGGTTTTTGCATTTTTTTCCCTTTGAAGAGGGCAAAGTAGAAGATGTCTGGATAGAAAAAACAATCAGTTATAATAGAGAGTAGACATGATATACTTAAAAGAGGGTGATTAAGTGGATATTTTCATAATGAATGATTAAGTCTTGGCTTCTTTCCCTACTTGGCTTTTAATATGGTAGCCAGACTGTCTCTCCAAAGTAAATCATTGGAAGATTCTTATTTGGGGAACTCTTGGTTTTTAGTTGTTCAGTTGTGTCTGACACTTTTGTGATCCCATGGACTGTGTAGCCTGCCAGGCTCCTCTGTCCGTGGGATTTCCCAGGCAAGATTACTGGAGTGAGTTGCCATTTCCTCCTCCAGGGGGATCGTTCTGACCCAGGGATCGAAACTGCGTCTCCAACATTGGCAGGTGGATTTTTTATCACTGCACCACGTGGGAAGCCCATTTGGGGAATAGGACCAATCTAAAAGCTCAGACCTAAGCTAGGTTTCTGAATGTTGAGCTTTAAGCCAATTTTTTCACTCTGCTCTTTCACTTTCATCAAGAGGCTTTTTAGTTCCTCTTCACTTTCTGCCATAAGGGTAGTGTCATCTGCATATCTGAGGTTATTGATATTTCTCCCAGTAATCTTGATTCCAGCTTGTGCTTCTTCCAGCCCAGAGTTTCTCATGATGTACTCTGCATGTAAGTTAAATAAGCAGAGTGACAATATACAGCCTTGACGTAGTCCTTTTCCTATTTGGAACCAGTCTGTTGTTCCATGTCCAGTTCTAACTGTTGCTTCAGTAACTGACCTGTATGCAGGTCAGTTGATTCCTGACCTGCATACAGGTTTCTCAAGAGACTGAACTGAACTGAAGCTATGTTTCACAAAAACACAGCTCAGCCAAGTCAACCTAAAATGAAGATCATGGCCAACAAGATTAACCTGTACACTATAGGTCTCTTTTCCTTTTTTTACTTCCAATTCTTAAATATGAACAAACACTCAAAGGTTACCAGGAATTGAAAACATATGCAATATGAAAAACAATGATGAAAATATATGATTGAAAGGAATGTGGAGGAAATGGAGACTAAGCAGAGAGAAGAAAATTCAAAATCTACCAAACAGAAAAATCTAACAAACCAATATCCTCACATAGTTAAAAAGGACAGTATATCCATGAAATATAAATATCAATTTTTAAAATGGTTCATTCTAGGAAAATAAAAGGGATGGGGCAGAGAAGGGATGGCAAAAATGAAAAGTTCAATAGAAGTATTGGAAGGTAAAGGTAGGTAAATCTCTCAAACAGTAAACAAAAAAGACAAGTGTGAAAGACAGAAGAAAAGATCAGGAAAACTAGAGGGTAAGAAAGGAATTTCTAACACCTACTATATAGTAATATGAAACTCTAGAAAGAAAGAACTTGAGAAACACAGAAGAAGACAACAAAATAATCAAGAAAAATTCCCAGTGTTCAAGGGCATAAAATTCCAGATTCCAAGAGCCCATTGCCCAAGACAAGGATGGGAAAAGTCTCTCAAAGAAGACATAACTTTGTGAAATTTCACAGTACCAGAGAAAACGAGATTTAACGAGATTCTGGGCTTGGGGAGGCAGACACTTTAGGAATCAAAATCTCAGAAGCGATGTCGTTATAATTCTGAAGAAGGTAATTTCTAACTGAGAAATCTATAAATGATCAATCAGGCATATCAGTCAGGAAAAGGGTGCCCTCCAGGAGGATAATGGGGAAGACTGAATAAAGGAAATGATTGTGAAGATTCAAGCAGAGCCTATTACTTCCGGGGCACAAAGACAAGAATGAATTACCAGCATGCAGAGGGTCATTAAGACAAGGGCTGCCTCCTTTAGGAGAGGATGCAGATAATTATCTCAAGCTGACAGGAAGGAGGCCAGGAAATAAAGGCCCCAACCTCCCTCCCCCTGCCGCCCTCTAGTTTCCTGCCCGTTTCCCATGGACCAGACACCCTGAAGATGAGGAACTCTAACAATGTTGTTTGTAAACCTCAACTCCCAGGAAACTAAGTAAGGTGAAAACAGGGAGAGTAAGTTATAAGGACTAAATTTGTTTAAATATGTAAAGTCTTCAGAATAATTGCCATCACTATTTATTTATTTATTTTTGGTTATGCTGGGTCTTCATTATGGCCTGCAGGCTTTCTTTAGTTGTGGTGGGCAGGCTTAGTTGCCCTGAGCCATGTGGGATCTTAGTTCCCCAGTGAGGGAATCTTCTTAACCACTGGACCACCAGGGAAGTCCCTGACCATCACCTTTTAAACACTCAATATATCTTATCCATTATTGTTGTTGTTACTGTTTGTTCACTATCACTATCATCATTAACAGGGAAGTATTAAAAGCCATATGAAATCAAATATTGAC
The DNA here is from genome assembly GCA_007570785.1 of Antilocapra americana. Lineage (NCBI taxonomy): Eukaryota > Metazoa > Chordata > Mammalia > Artiodactyla > Antilocapridae > Antilocapra > Antilocapra americana. The sequence continues at coordinate 28,274,020 of ML660200.1, forward strand.
AAAGTTTCTAATCGTTTTCTAAATGCCTTTGCTTTCCCTGATAAGATTCTTCAACATAAACACATAAAATATACAACAAATTTTATTAGCACAAAAAATTTTCTCTTGACTCCCAGGAACTTTAAAGATTTTTTCCAGATTTATTAGGGATATGTCATTTGCAATAAATTTTTATTGGACTTACAGATAGTGATGTGTAATTCAGAAGTAGTGTGACTAGGCAGAGATGACCACACAGAATTAAGTCAGCACTACTATTTTCCAGGAAAATGTTATGACTTTAACAGTATTTCCCATGAAGGAACTTAATCAGATCACCATAGTGCAATGTTTGGCAACATAAGTACTATAGTCCCCAGATGTGCTAAATAGAATGGGGTAAGAGGTTGGGATGGGTGGGGCACTTAATCTGAAAATAATAGAAGTGAATTGATCTCAAAATGTGATTAGTTCAAACAGCAAATAACTGATATTATACAAAATATATTGTTCAATGTTTTATCACAATGTGATATAAATTTGAATAATAACGAGATGTCAATTTTGGTCTGTCAAATTAGCAAAGATTTTAAAAATTATGTTATCTAGTACTTGTTGGCGTGGAGGAAAAATGGTACTCATACTGAAGGTGGCATGTATGAATGCAAACTTTTCTAGGCAGCAAGCTGGTATTATGTATTAAAAGTCCTTAAAACCTCCAGACACATTACAGTCTACATGGAGGAGACAGATATTAAAAAGATGCCATACTATGAATAGTAGAGATGTGTTCCATGTGCTATGGGAACAGAGAAGTAGAAGAGTCAAGAAATTAACTGTTTAAGAGAAGCCAAGATCATTTCACAAGAAAGGGCATTCTGATAGGATTTTGAAGAAGTAATAAACATGCATCTGTTACACAGAAACATTTCAGAAGTTAGTTACACTCCTCCAGAATTATGCATCACCATGGAAAACCACAGCAGGAATCAAGAGTGCCGGAAGAAATATCAATAACCTCAGGTATGCAGATGACACCACCCTTATGGCAGAAAGTGAAGAAATAAAGAGCCTCTTGATAAATGTAAAAGAGGAGAGTGAAAAAGTTGGCTTAAAGCTCAACATTCAGAAAACTAAGATCATGGCATCCAGTTGCATCACTTCATGGCAAATAGATGGGGAAACAGTGGAAACAGTGACAGACTTAATTTGGGGGGGCTCCAAAATCACTGCAGATGGCGATTTTAGCCATGAAATAAAAAGATGCTTACTCCTTGGAAGGAAAGTTATGACCAACCTAGACAGCATATTAAAAAGCAGAGACATTACTTTGTCAACAAAGGTCTGTCTAGTCAAGGCTATGGTTTTTCCAGAAGTCATGTATGGATGTGAGATTTGGACTATAAAGAAAGCTGAGTGCATAAGAATTGATGCTTTTGAACTGTGGTGTTGGAGAAGACTCTTGAGAGTCCCTTGGATTGCAAGGAGATCCAACCAGTCCATCCTGAAGGAGATCAGTCCTGGGTGTTCATTGGAAGGACTGATGTTGAGGCTGAAACTTCAGTACTTTGGCCACCTGATGCCAAGAGCTGATTCATTTGAAAAGACCTTGATGCTGGGAAAGATTGAGGGTGGGAGGAGAAGGGGAGGACAGAGGATGAGATGGTTGGATGGCATCACCAACTCAATGGACATGGGTTTGGGTAAACTCTAGGAGTTGGTGATGGATGTAATTCATGGGGTCGCAAAGAGTAGGACATTACTGAGCAACTGACCTGAACCTGACCTGATGAAAAACCATAGCAGCATGGAAAAACATACTCATCAAAGTGAGGTTTTCCATATGTCTAGAGAGGTGGGAGATAGTTCCTGACATTGCTTTTAAAATCATAACAGAGGAACAAAAATATTTATTTCTATGTTAGCCTTGTTGTTTTATGTGTGTGGTTTTGTTTTGTTTTGCCAGATTACAGGTGTTTGGTGGTTGAAGGGTGGGGAGTACTGCAGATGAGCAATTGCTTAACTTGTTCCTACCATTCAACCACAAGCACACCAGAAGAGTGACATAAGTGAGGAAAATTTGGGATAAGTTTTTTAAAAAGCAGGAGACAGTTGGCAGTAACTGATGTTAACTAAGAGAAAAGAGAGTAGCAGACAGCTGTCTGCACTGAGTTTCCCCACTTCCTCTTCCTGGGTTTAGAGTAACCTTCTTTATCCTCCCACCAAAAACCTCTTTTCCCATCTCCTCATTGCTTCTTAATTGGGAAACCCCAGGCAGAGAAGGATGGGGCAGCGTCAGAGTACACAGTGCCCCTCAGGACTCTCCTGCTCCTCATATCCAGCTGTGTACATATATGAGAGGGACAAAAGCCAGGAAGGGAAAGAGAGGAAACTCCACTTGGAGAATCCTAAATGGACACTATTTCTTAGAATATCTCTTTATTGCCTCAAGCAAACTGTGTGTGTGTGTGTGTGTGTGAGAGAGAGAGAGAGAGAGAGAGAGAGAGAAAGAGAGAGAGAGAGAGAGAGAGAGAGAGAGAGAGAGAGAGAGAGAGAAAGGAGGAGGAAGAGGAGGAGAAGGAAGGGAAGGAGAGTGGGAGGGAGGGAGAGGGAATTTGAAGTTGTTCAATTGACGATTTGGTTTGCCCTTCTAATGTCGCCGCCACTCTGCTCTAGTGGTGAGGGGGAGAGATACAAAGATAATGACAACTTAAGTGGAAGACTTTTTTTCTCAGAAGACCCTTTAAAATACAGATTTAGGACTTCCCTGGTGGCTCAGTGGTAAAGAATCCATCTGTCAATGCAGGAGACGTGGGTTCAATCCCCGATATGGGAGGAGCTAAATCCGTGTGCCACAACTGCTAAGCCTATGCTTCAGAGTCCAAGGGCTGCAGCTACTGGAGCGCACACACCCGGGAGCCCATGCTCACAACAAGAGAAGCCGCCGCAGTGAGACACCCTCCCCACAACTTGAAAGTAGCCCCTGTTTGCCGCAACTTGAGAAAAAAGCCCACTCAGAATGAAAATCCAAGACCGCCAAAAATAAATAAGTAAATAAAATTTAAAGTGTTTAAAATACAGATTTATGTTTTAATTTGCAAGTGATGTGTCCTGGGACCACCATTCATGTAGCATAACTAATTTTCCTAATTTTCCAAAAATGCTATCTGGATTGTGATACTCTAGTGGAATAGTCAACAGAGACTTCTTTGAAAAATGTGATATAAAGCCCCACGGGGATTAGCCTTTACTGAGTGCCTGTTATGTGCCTAGTACTTCTCATGTGTTAGCTCACTGAAATCTCACAGGAACCTTGCAATCTACTCACATATTACAGACAAGTAAACTGAAGTTCAGTGAGATAAAACATGCTCGGGGTCACAAAGCTAGTTCATTTGACTTCAAATTTGTTCTCTTCTCAGTACCATACTGTCTCTCTCTTATGAATTATCATTATTATTATGATGGCTATGCTTCTCAGATTGACAGTGAATTCAATGGAATGACTGCTATGTTTGTGGCAGGGCTTTTCCAAAACAGGGTTGTTTTTTCAAGAATATATTTGTTTATTTGCTCAACAAAACTTACCAATGGACAATGATGTCCTGAAATCACTTTTAATTCAGAGAACGCTATCATAAGAATGAACTCTTATGATAGTCTGAGAGAAATTCATTCTACCTAGGGAAGAAAAAGGAAACTTTCATGAGGGAGAGGGAACAGAATTTTGAATTACAAATAGATTTTTTTTCTAGTGGAGGAAGGGGCAACATAGACGTATGTGGTACATTTAGAAATGACAAATGTCAATACCCCAAAAATGGCAAAGTTTGTGGGAAAAGCAATTGCAGACCTCCAGCACTGAAACTCTGAACAGATCCAGTGGAATTGTGAAAATGAAACTTATAAATATGTCCTTGTAATACTTTAAATGATAATAAAGTAAAATCACGAGTGCTAACATTCCTGATTTTTATTTCTTCTTCTAAGCTGACTCAATGGACATGAATTTGAGCAAACTCTGGGAGATAGTGAAGGACAGAGGAGCCTGGCATGCTGTAGTCCATGGGGTTGCAAAGAGTCAGGCATGACTTAGTGACTGAATAACAACAACAAAGCCAAAGGGGATAAAAAGCCCACAATTCTGGGATCTCTTGATCTGAAGAATTCCACATTCTTAAAGGTAGCAGAGATTACCAAACTTCAGACATGCTTTCATGCTAACTATGAGGTGAATTAGAAAGGAGCATCCCTACACCACTGTTTCCTTGAGTTTGTGCAAAGGTAACCTCAAATAAGACTGAGTCATTATTCCTGTCAATTCTTAAAGTTCGCCCAGTTTTAATAGTTCAACCTAATATAAAAATGAAGTTCCAGAGGTAGAAATACAAATGATCAACAAGCTTATGAGACTCTATTCAATCTCATTATCTTAGGATTTACCTAAGTAAATGTGAAAACTGTGGGGCTACAAGATATTTCTCAATGTCTCTCATACTTTTCATATTTCTGTCCTTTTGCAATATTAAGCTCCAAGATAATTCTTCTTTTCTCTCTCCCAGGTCTTATTCAGTCTTCAGCTGTGTCCATTCTGCTATTCAGCTCATCTAGTTTTTGTTTCAATGATCATATTTTTCATTTCCATCATTGTTCATTGATTCTCTTTCATAATATTCTGTTCTTGTTTCATGGTTACCATCCACTCTTACCTCTTGCTCTATAAATCCAGGTTCTGCGGGTGTTAGCTGGCTTTAATGCTTCCCTTTGTGGTTGTGATTTTTCCTTTAACGGTTGGTGATTTTGGTTGTCAGTTCCTCTGTGTATTTGAGATTCTACATTCACCTGTCTGAGAATTCTGCTTATGTTCAAGAGTCTGCACCAGTTATCATCAGGAAAGAGTTGAATCTGATGCCTGCTGGATTGTTTACAGTAGTTTATCTTCTGGAAATACCAGCTCCTTTCTGAGGGTAAAAATCACCCAGGATACTGCCCTGCCTTGGACTCAAGTGCTCACCCCACCCCCACTGCCCCAGTTATGAGGGGACAGTTCTGCTGGCTTCCTCTTGCTGGGCCAGGGTTGACCTCGTTGACCATTCTGCATGCTTCCTTAATCGTCCTAACAATCACTGAAGAGATCCTTTCTATTCCTTACAGCCACTGTTATGTGTTCCAAGCAATCCCGGAGCCAGTCCCACCTTTGGCAGAAATACCTTCTTGCTTACGTATTTTCCTCTACTTAGCTAATCATATGTGTTTGTCTTTGGGATTTTTCAAAATTTCTGCACAATGATAGCATTTCCCCTGACTTTTAGTCCTTCTATGAATATATTTTTCTCTTAATTTTTTTATTTTGTGGCTGCTGTGGAAGGTCTATATAGGAGAGATTTAAGGGCTATAATCTGTTCCTATGATGGAGACTTTAAAAAAAAACTTTTAATTTTATATTAGAGATTAACGATGTTGTGTTAGTTTCAGGGGTACAGCAAAGTGATTCAGTTATACATATACATGTATCCATTCTTTTTCAAATTCTTTTCTTATTTAGGTGGTTACATACTATTGAGCAGAGTTCTCTGTGCTATACAGTAGGTTCTTGTTGGTTATCCACTTGAAATATAGCAGTGTGTACATGTCAATCCCACACTCCCTAACCATTCCTTCCCCTCATCCCTCCCCCTGGTAACCATAAGTTCGTTCTCTAAGTCTGTCAGTCTGTTTCTGTAAATTATTATTACAAATTTATTCTTTTATAAAAAAGTTCATTTGTATAATCTTTTTTTAGATTCTACAGATAAGCAATATTTGTCTTTGTCTGACGTTACAGAGACTTTTAAATATTGCTGATATGCCATTGAGTGCTATTGAAACGTGAGTAAATAATTATTTCAAAAATTTGTATATATATGTGTGTTCCTGTGGACTTCCCTGGCAGTGGTTAAGACAGTGGTTAAGACTCTGTGCTTCCAATGCAGTGGGCATGGGTTCAATCCCTGGTCAGGGAACTATGATCCCACATACTGTAATGATGTAGCAAAAAAAATATTATATATGTGTGTGTGTCCTATATGTATTTATTTCTATTTATTTATTCTCCCAATCATACCTAATGGAAAGATATACTAAATATATGGTAACAAACACACACATACACACACAAACACACTTTGCCATTCAATTAAAAAGTCTCTTCCTTTAAAACAGATTGCAATCCTTAATTTTCTCAAATAAATGCATTTAACTGGGCCAAGGATTCATAGATATTTACAAACTAGAGGACTGAAAAAGAGTTGTGAAGGTTGAAATAATTAAGGAAAGAAACATGTTGGAGATCGTTTCTTGGCTCTTAAAAGGCACCCTCTAACTTCAGGATGAAATTCAAACTCCTTAGGTTTGCAAGGAAGACTTGGCTTGGCCTCTCGCTGGCCTCATCTCTGATCACTTCCCCATTTACTATGCCCTTGCTGTTCTCCAAATGTATCAGCTGTTTCAGTTTCTGAGCCTCCTCATGCATATTTTCCTTTGCTTGGAACATTTCGGCCCTGGCAAGATTTTCATATCCAAATATTAACACTGTTTAAAGATAATTCTTTGTTTAAAGACTCCAACTGATAAGGTATTTATTACAATTCTTTGTTTAAAGACCCCAACTGATGAGGTATTTATTACAATTAGCTACTGTGTTTCATCCCATGATATGCAACATTATCTTCCTTTTCAAGGATGCCAGAGCATGATTTACGTGTGAGTCTCCCCTTGATCCTAAGGCCATCAATATCTCTGAGCATTGGCTGTGCAGTGACAGGGTATTAGATAGGTATAAAGACTTTCAGAAACACCTTATTATTCCTTCTCTGGTAGATAAGAATGATAACATTATTGACTTCATTAATGATGTGTGAACAGGATTCAGCAGACTTGGGACTTAATCCAGATTCTGATAAATATGAATTTGACAAGCCAAGACAATTTAATTTCTCTCAGCCTTTGTTTCTACACTGAGGATGCATCCTCTCCATGAGGTTATTAGAAAGGTGCTCCCTCACCTCTTTCTCAGGTTTCAAATTTAGTAGCAGATCAAATAAATTTGTTTTTTTTTTATTCTGAATTATTTTAATTACTCAGTAACCAACATTATTACTAAAATACTCAAATAACACTAATAGAAAAATGTTTCCCACCAGTTCTCAGAATTCTTCCTTCTCATTCTTTACACTGCTGCACAGTACCCCAAGATATTGCCAGACCATCATTTATTTAATCATTCCTTTGCTGAGGTACATCACAGTCACTTCTATTTTTTTGTCTTATTATACAGAATGTTAGAGGGAACATCCTAGTAAGAGTTGCATATTTTCTAATGTATCTGTTTTACTTACAGCAAAAAGTCTGTGCTCTGAGTTTTTTTCCCACCATAAATTGGCTAAGAAGCATTAAAACAAAGGTCTCCAATGTATCCAGATCAAAGTCCCCTAGAGATGGAAGCTTCAGAAGAGCAACAAAGCACTTTCCCTTGAAGTCTGATAATTGCAACCTGGAGCTAGATGAATATCAGCTGAGGGCAGCCATCCCTTGGTAAAGGATGTCAGGGCTGATATGTAGGGTGTTGACTCTCTTGAGGTTTGGGCCAAGGATGAGCAGTGGATGAGGGCTTAGAGAGGGGAGTAAATCCTTGAGAGAACCCAGAACCTCACAGCAAGGTGAGCCACTCGATTTGCTGAGTTACTGGAGCCATAAAGACAGAAGACAACAGAGAATCCCTTATCTTGCTCCTCATAAAGCCCTCTGGGTCTTGTGAAAGAAACACATGTAATTACTGGCCAGAGCAGGGAGGAATCTGGAAGCTTCTCTCTTTGGCTACTATGGAGGCCACTGAGGGAGGTCAGTGACCACCCGGACCTGAAGAGATGCCACTAGTGAGAGAGAAGCCCTAGACCCAAGGAGGGCAGCACCACAGAACAAAATAGCAAAAGTAGAAGTAAGAAGACCAGTCTAGTTGAAAGTGCCAAACAGGCCAAGGAAAACTGTGAACTGACTTCAGATGCCACAGAAGCTCTCTGTACTGAAAGCTACTGAATGCCAGCATGGTGCTAGGGGCGCTTAGAGTCAACCTCTCCTGCAGTCCTCATGAATACTCCAAAAGGGACAATATTACATACCCCTGTTGAACATATGAAAACATAAGTCAAGCAAGACTCAAAAAGCTCTCTTTCCTTTTTTTCTTCCTTCCTTTCACAAATATTTGTTCAGACTCTGTGATGCACCTGGTACTATTCTCAGCACTGCAAACAGAGGTAAACCAGGAGATAAGGTCCCTGCTTTCATGGATCTATATCCTAGCAGATGATGACAAATGATAAAACAAGTAAATGAGTCAAAATATAAACAAATACATAAATAAATAAGAAAAAGATTGCAATAAGTGTATTAAGATTATTAGGTTGTGATGGATTTAAAGTAGGGATATTAAGGGAACTTTTGGAGGTGATAGAGATGCTCTACATGTTTTAGAAAAAATATTTTGGAACAGGTGATTTTCAATGCTGTGTTACTTTCAAGTGTACAGCAAGGTAATCAGTTATAAATATACATATATCCACTCTTTGAGATGCTCTACATCTTCCTTAGGGTGGTACACAATTGCATGCATTTGTCAGAATTCATAGAATGGTATACCTTATAAAGGGTGACTCACCATATGTAAATTAAATCTTGAAAAACTTGACCTTTAAAAAATAGGATCCTATAATAAAAAGCTGCAGAAGACTGCTTTGGGTTGTACAACAAAGCCTCATCTAGATGGTTGTAATTAAGTTGAGATTTGAATGTACGGAAAAAGGTGAATTGAAAGGCACGTTTTTTTTGCAAAATCTCTATGGTCAGGATGAACTTTGCATACTCAAGTTAGAGCACAGTGCGTGATGTTGGAGAAGTGAAGAAGACCCAGAACATGGGGGAAGTTAGAAACCAAGATCAAAAGATTAAGGCTATTTTTGTGCCACAGGAAAACTGAGGTTTTTAAGCAGGGGAGCTACAAGTTCTGATTTATGCTTTTGAACCATCATTCAGACTTGTAGAAAGCAAGAATGGAAGGAAGGACACAGGAGGCTATTAAATAGTCCAAGCAAAAGATTATGGTGTCACGGAATGAAAACATAGAGATAGAAAGGATGAAAACTTAGAGATAGAAAGAAATAGATATAACTCAATACGCTTCCATGCTTAGTTGCTCAGTCATGTCCAACTCTTTGAGATCCCCATGGACTGTAGACCACCAGACTCCTCTGTCGATGGGATTCTCCAGGCAAGAATACTGGAGTGGATTGCCATTTCCTCCTCCAGAGGATCTTCCCAACCCAGGGATCGAACCTACATCTTCTGTGTCTCATGCATTGCAGGTGGATTTTTTACCTGCTTTACCCACCACCAGGGAAGCCCCCAAATACCATATAACTATATTATATTAGTTAAGGTAACAAGTAAATCCTGATCTCAGTGGCTTAGCAGAGTAGAATTCTCTTTGGTCTTCCTGACTGGTGTGCTTCTATTTGGTACATATAGGATGAGGCTCTTTCTACCTCCTGCACTCTCCCCCAGGGCTATGGAAGTCCTCCTCATTCAGTCATCAGATGGCAAATACATGGCCAACTGTGGGAGATTTTTATGGGCCTGGTCTGAATCAGTTATGCATCAAGCTAACCCACACTATGTTAACTAGAATCTAGCCACATACTCCATGCACCTAACTGCCTAGGAGGCAGAGATAAGTAATCTATGACTGTGCCCAGACAGAAAGGGAACCTGGTTTGGTAATCATCAATCTCTGCTGCCATTTTCTTTCAGAGGTAGAGATAACAGGGCTTGGGAAAGGATTGTGTGACACTGGTGAGAGGAAGAGAAGAATCAAGAAGGAAGCCTCAGACAAGTACACCCTTCTATATTTAAAATGGATAACCAGCAAAGACCTACTTTTTTAGCGCAGGTAACTCTGCTCAATGTTATGTGACGGCCTGGATGGGAGAGAGGTTTGGGGGAGAATGGATACATGTATATGTACGGCTGAGTCCCTTTGCTGCTCATCTGAAACTATCATAACATTCAGTTCACATTGTTAACTGGCTATCAGTTCAGTTCAGTTCAGTTCAGTCGCTCAGTCGTGTCCAACTCTGTGACCCAATGGACTGCAGCATGCCAGGCCTCCCTGTCCATCACCAACTCCCAGAGTTTATTCAAACTCATGTCCATTGAGTCAGTGATGCCATCCAACCATCTCATCCTCTGTTGTCCCCTTCTCCTCCTGCCTTCAGTCTTTCCCAGCATCAGGGTCTTTTCCAATCAGTCAGTTCTATGCAATAGGTAGCCAAAGTATTGGAGCTTCAGCTTCAGCACCAGTCCTTCCAATGAATATTCAGGACTGATCTCCTTTAGGATGGACTGGTTGCATCTCTTTGCAGTCCAAGGGACTCTCAAGAATCTTCTCCAATACCACAGTTCAAAAGCAGCAATTCTTCTGCACTCAGCTTTCTTTGTGGCCCAACTGTCACATCCATACTGGCTATACCTCAATAAAAAATAAAATGTTCCCCAGAAAAGGAAGCCTCAGAATTCTCTCACTAGTGATGCTTGGTAACAGGGGTAGAAGAACACCTAGGATGTATGCTTGATTCCTCACCTTTCTCTGATCTCACCTGTTATGAGGGAGGATGAATGGAAGGAGACACAAAAATCTTGCCCATAACAATTGAGCAAGACACAAAGGCAGAGAGGGAGGAAGTTATTCTAAACGGCTGTCCCTGATGATATAAAGTAGTTCCCTGAAGAAGGATGTGCTCACCTGGCTAATTATACCTAATACTAAGTGAGCAGCAAGCAGCAGCTAGTCTTACCAGCATTGTCCATGAAGATGCTAAGACCAAAAATCTTCCTGGTGAGTTTTCCCTTCACTGAGTCAGAGGATGTGCAAAGACGATGGGCATCATATTACTTTTAACTATACCCCTTCCCAAAACTCCCAGGTGAAGAATCAAGCCTGCTTGATAACTTTTTAAAAGGAAATTTTGAACTCTTTGAGATCACCTTTTAAATCTTTATATCCAAACCTAGTACACAGCACAATACTTAACATAAACTCTGCCCTCTGTAACATTTGTAAAAAATTTAATATTTATATGTAGGCTAAAGGTCAAGATTGGTTATATACAGCAAGTTATCTGAAAGCAAGCAACTATATTACGTGACCCAGTACAAATTTATGAACAATGGTTTGGCTTCAGTTTTGATCTCATTATGACTAATCTCATTTTCCTTGGAAAGATGTTTAATCCTAAACCACCCATTGATCTAGTTAGATGCCAAATGCTTAATTTTAAGTGCTTATAAAAATTTAATATTCTGTTCTAGTCATGATTTTTTTTGTATTCTTTATCAATTTCATTGTCATGTCAATTAAGTTAATGTCTTTAAATATATGTATATGAATCGCAACTTTTTCATTCATTATACAAATGATATATATTTATTGAACAAAAATTTACAAAATACAAAACTAAAAACAAAAAGAAGAAAATAGGAAATGCTTATAACCCAACCATGCAGAGATATTTGGCATCTATATGTTTACCCTTCTGGACTTTATATTTCATATACGTTTATACATATCCCTCCTTTATCAAGATAAGATCACTCTGAACTTAATATTTCTGCACCTACATTTAAAATAGTATTTAAAAAGCAAATTCCAAGTGAGACTGTTTTAAATTTCTTTTCAAATATGTGTTCTTTGTTCCAGCTTCACACAACATGGTAATTTTTCCTAAAAGCAGATATAGGTAACACTTTTTCTATGTACTTCAATAACACAAATGAATCAAAATTTAACTAAAAGAGTTTCAGGTCAGTATAAGTAAGGGCAGCATAGCAGGGATTCACAACACAGGTAGAATTTTGAACCAGTCGATCTTTAAGTCCCCAAAACTGAGTTCTGTTATTCTCTATCTAGAGTAAGGGATGATAAGACATAGAGAGGAGGAAGCAAGAGTTTTCAAGATTTACCAGAGGTACAGGGAACTGTATGATTGTCATGAATGCATATGGGGAGTACTGATCAATATATTTGGATGGATCAAAAGTCTGTCATACAGAGGGAAGTAAGAAAGAGAAAAACAAATGTCATATATTAATGCGTATATATGGAATCTAGAAAAATGTACAGATGAACCTATTTTCAGGGCAGGAATAGAGACAGAGATATAGAGAATGGGCATGTGGACATGAGGGGAAGGGGAAAGTGGGAAGAACCGGACGATTAGGATGGACATATATACACTACCATGTGTAACACAGATAGCTAGTGAGAACCTGCTGTAAAACACAGGAAGCTCAGCTTAGTGCTCTGTGACGACCCAGAGGAGTGGGATGGGGGTGGGGGCTGGGGGCGCAAGTACGGTCCCACAGGGAGGGGATATATGTATACATACAGCTGATTCACTTCTTTGTACGGCAAAAGCTGTACAACATTATAAAGCAATTATACTCCAATAAAAAAAATTAAAGACAGATCATATGCAAATTGGGGAGTTGTGTATTATAAGGAGGCAAAGTGGGGAGAGGAAGGATATTAAGTATATTAATCATTAACTCCTTCTCTTTTGTTCTCCTCTTCCTCTTTCTTTTTCTGGCTTTTGTATCTGAATGTCTCTAGATCTCCAAACTTCTGAAGTAATTCTTTGCTTTGAATACCCATATACAGATATGCAACCTACTCCAGTATTCCTGCCTGGAGAATCCCATGGACAGAGGAGCCGGGCGGGCCACAGTCCATGGGGTCACAGAGTCGGACACGACTGAAGTTACTTAGCACAGCACAGCACAACACATATACTCACTGCTTCCTATAAACTAGGTCAGGTTAAGTTATGCTAACAGTAATGAACAACCCCCAAATCTCAATGCCATAAAATAAAGGTTTATATTTCATTCACACTACTCAACATCAGGGACTTCCCTGGTGGCTCAGTGGTAAAGAACCCATCTGCCAATGCAGGAGACGTGGTTTCACTCCTGAGTCGGGAAGATCCCCTGGAGAAGGAAATGACAGCCCACTCCAGTTTTCTTGTCCAGAAAATCCCATGGATAGAGGAGCCTGACGGGCTACAGTCCATGAGGTCACAAAGAGTTGGACACAACATGTGACTTAGCAACTAAACACACACACACACACACACAAACACACATAACATCAGACTCAGTCAGGGATCCAAGTGATAGACCAGCCACTATCTCAAACATTTCCTTCTATGCCTGAGGGAAAGAGAGTTCTAGAGAATCAGCAATCAAATGCTTATCTCTGAGATAACACATCAAATCTCTGTTCACATCTCACCAGCGAGAAATAGTCACCTGATCTCACCAAACCACAAGGTACAATGCTACCAAAGTGCTGCTGGAAGGTGAAGAACAAGAAATATTTGGCAGGTATTACTAATTACTGTCATACCATATACCTACAGGAAGTCCAATATCAGTTTCAGATCTCTTTCTGACATGTTTTCCCATAAACTTGAAAGCACATTGTTCTGTTCAGTGTCATATTCAGTTTCTAAAAAGCTTTTTGATATAAAATAATTAAATGTTTCACTTTTCGATATATCTCCCATTGTTCTACATAGTCTCCATTCAGTTCACTGGTGCTATAAAAGTTTGCAGCATTCCACTTGAAAATTAAGTATTTATTGAATAAATGAGTGGAAATTTAAATTTATTCAATATTTATTTATTTAATAAATGAGTTTAAGAAGCCACATGTTTCTTAAACCTTGCTCTATGCCATGCATTAGAATTTCTCTCCAATTGTTTTAAATTGTGCACTAAGGAAGTGAGTTTTATTTCTTTTATTGTCTTTATTCACATCATGGTCCATATGAAGCTCTTGGGGTGGGTGGAGAATTCCTGTACTGTAATTTCATGGCCTTACTGGCAATGTTCTTAATTATGTCCTCTATTGACATATCTTGTAATTCACTGAGCTCCACCCTTTTCTTCTCTTATCTTCTCCTCTTACTCTTTCCTTCACTTCCCAAGCTTACAAAATACATGATATAATCAACAAATTATATAATGTATGCCTTAGTTTTAATACTATATGCTAAATAATTATGTTTCCCCACAATGTCTAGCTATTCAAACGTATTCTTTGTAGATTATTATAATTAGACATGTGATTTCTTAGAAAGTGTGTCTTTTTCCTCTCTTCTTCTCTCTACCGCTTGATCCACATCCACCTGACACTTCTCCATAGCTTTTCCCTGTTAGCTGAGGTTGAACATATCAAAAATATTTTAAATGTCTCCTCTCTTCCTCTTACATTTGAAATTCTGTCTATCTTTATTTTTTTATTATTTTTTTAATATTTGTACATTGTGATTATTTTTGAAATTCTGTCTATCTTTATTTAGAGTCTCTTTTTTTAAAGTTTGTGGAACAGCGACATCACCATACCACTGTGCCACTTCAGGCAATCTTAGAGCTTGTTCAATGCACTCTTAGCCCAAATCAAGTATGACAATCTCCCCACCTTGTCTTTTAGCTTTCAGTGTCTAGAAGGGATTGGGCTTACGAGCACTGAAACACTGGGAAAGCGGTTGAAAGGGGAGCTGCCTCTGCCAAAAAAAAAAAGGTCCTGCTGGGCTTTCAGTCAGTGACTAGCAAGCGCAATCAAGAGATGGAAGGAGTAGGGGATGTAAGGGGACATTTATCTCTAAAGGCCGAACACTGGGCTAGTAAAGTCTTCTAGCCTTTGAAAGGAACTCTCATCAGTGTATCTTCTCTCAACTCCTCAAATACATCATGGGTATGTGTACTGGGGAGGAGGGGTGGGCAGGGAAGGTTTGTTTTCTTGGGCAACTTTCAGGCTAAGATCACAAACAAAACTCCTTCTCTCCTCTATCCTTCTCCCTCTGGTTCCCCCTGAATTCCCACCCACACCCACAGCATCTTTTCCACACAAAACCCTCATTCTCCTTTTTTCTTCCACAATAGAACTGAACACCCCCTCAAAATCAGAACCCACAAGATTAGGCAGTGTTTCCTCTTTGCTTAATGTAGGGTTTCCAAACATTGTGCAGAGATGGGGGGGATTGCATGGGGGAAATGGGGGGGGATTGCATGGGGGAAATGGGAAGTGCAGACAGATATCCTCCCCCCTTGATTGGGTCAGTCCATTAAAGTAATCATTAAATGTTTATGCTAAAATAAAGTGAACATTTACAGCTTGTCCTACTTGGAGATTTGTTAAAATGTATGTGAATAAAGAAGGGTATCTCTTGTTCATTATTTGGCTTAGTTAAAGGTTAATCTTCAACCCTTTCCTGGTAATAATTTTTGATAAATAAGGACAAGAGTACCTTCGAGAGATAAAGAAAGCATATGGGCAAAGGATGTGAGCAGGCAAATAATGGGAAAAGCTGTGACAGTTCAGTTGTTGCCTTGAGCAAGTAAAGTTATATTCACTTCCTAACCCATGGCTTAAAATAGTCATATAATTCCGTTTTCCAGAGAAATATGATTTGTTCCTTCCAACTATTTCTTCATCCTATTCCTGCTGACTATGCCTGTCTTCTCCATAGTCACACCTACCTGGTCTAAACTAGATTCTTCTTGGCACCAAACTTAAACCCTTGAAATTCTATGAGTGAGCTGGTATATAATCATCTCATCTCTCATTTGCCATGGGTCCAAAATAGAGATTTTTGAATCCTGACAGCTTTATCCAACCTCAGTGAGTGTGTAGTAAATTCTGTAACCTCAGCCTACCTCCTACAAATGCTCTTTCCAGGGGAGATGAGATCAGGGCAAGCTTTTGATGTACAATGCAAAGATGCCTAAGAGATTCAAGTTAACTTTAGATCAGAGCAAGTCCAGCAAGCTGACCATTTAAAAAGATTAAATATCAAAGGAGGAACTAAGAAAGTGTGAGAGAAATAAATATAAGAGGAACAAATGGAAACAGTTTAGTAGCAGGAGTAGAGAAGATAAGCAGCAAAGAATGACCTATGAGAAGGAGATGTCAAAGCTGCCCCTCCCGAATGGCTGTCAATCAACAGGAAAGGCCAGGGAGCATCAGAGCAGTGGGGTATTACTAAACAGGTTACCCAAAGACCCTGCACAAAAGGAGAGGAAAGTTTGGATATTTTAAGGCATAGTGACTTCACTATGATACTATGTACCTATTATTTTGATAATCGTCAAAGTTAGAGTGGGGAAGCTAGCACCGTATTTTAATTAACTTTATGACCGTCTACTAACCCAACTACATCCCAAAATAACAAGGATTTGTTGTGTGGAAAATTTTATGTTCTAATAAGATAGCCTTAAACTGCTGGAATGTCCTAAGCATCTGAAACTGAACTACTTTTCTGAAAAATGATATATTTACCTACCTTAAACCACAATAATCCAAGGACTACAACAAACCCCACCCTAAGACAGAAGCAGACAGAAAAGAAAGTAAAGAAATCCTACAACACTGGAGACAGTTCAGAATTGGCCAACTATGCACACTTTTTGTTTCAAACCTTCTATTCAAGCTTGACAATGTTTAGGGGAAACTAAAGTATTAATAATACTACCAGGGTCAAATTCAAGATTAATGTTTAACCCCAAACTCCATATCACATAATTGACTTACTGCAAATGAGATATTCAGATTTCTCTTAAAATTCCTACTGAAGTGTCTTTCTTTTGTTTTTTGAAACCACTGCTGAATCTGCACCAAGTTATAAAGAACTTTCTAACAGAAGAGTGTCCGTGACAGACAGAATAAATGATCCCCTTTCCAAGTAAGTGAATTTTAAAATGTAGATGATCGTTCTATATCCTTAGTTTGAGTTGCCAATGCAAATGAGTCAGAGGATTTGCCTCAGACAGTGAGCTAATTGTGTAACTCTACGGCAGAAAATGCCATTGGAGAGTACTTGCTGACCTCACAGCTGAAAAAAAAAAAAAACATTTAAAAGATGTGGAAACCAGATGTTTCAGACACATTTCAGCCTCTGCTCTGAGAATTTATCCCAAGCAGCCCCTTAAAGGACATTCCTTCTCTACGACTGAGATATGATCATCTTAATTTACTTATTTGTCTTGCTGTGGGAAGAGGCTCACGGATGGGGATTCAAGAACGGAATTTTTCATAACTCCATATGGCTTGGTAAGAAACTTCACTCATGAGCTTCTTGCTGGGGAAGTCACTTCTTTGAATGTATACAGAAGTGAATCAAAGCTGTAAAATTTTCTCTTCTATTTAAGGCTGATGTTTTCTAAGAAAATTGTTTGGGAAAAACAGCTGATGGAGTATATATATCATTTTTTTTAAGTGTTCCTGCCTTCTAAAATTTTAGAATAGCTTTTTATAAAATGAACTGTTGAGTAGAAAATAGAGGTTAATATTTATAGTCCATATGAAAATGTCCTTTAAAATTTTCAAAGCAGGTGTGGCAGTATAATGGGGAAAGTGTCTTTAACAAAATAAAGTTACTAATACATTATTCTGTTCTTATTTCAATGTATTTGCAGTCAGATTTCATAACAGGTAACCATAAGAGAATTATAACAGGTAAATTGGAATATAAAATAATTTTACAATCACTGCTGTCTGTACTCTAACCTGTAGTATATCTCATGTTTTTCCAAACATGTTTTGACTAGTTTTAAAAAGCCATCCTGTAATATAGAAAAAATGAAAAAAGCTTGTATTTCTAAATGCATTCTTATCACTTGATTTCTTTTGTTTGAGCTAGCCATTTAGATACGTTCCTACCTCTTCTGTTAGACAAGGAAAGTTTCTTTTGTTGTTTTGTTTTGTTAAATGTAAGGAAATGACACATGCCTAACTGAGAATATAAACAAAAGACCAAAAAAACCCTAAATAGATAAAACCCCAAATGCTCCATAGAGTACTCTAAACAATGTTTTAATTCTCATGATACAGATTATTATTGTTTTATGTTCACTGTTGTATCTGATGGTGAAAATTTTTTGAATTGCTCAAGAAGAAAATTGACAGATCCTTACATAAAACAGAGAAATAAAGAGAAAACAAAATTAACCTAGATCTTGATTTTATGCTTGCTAGGCGGCACAGAGTTGTAGAATATCTTCCCTTTCAGGGTATTTCTTTCTGGTAATAACTACAGCCATGCGGATTTCATTAAAAAGCTCGATTTGCAATGCACAGCCTTACTGCCTCTTTTTTCAGCTTGAGCCCGTGAACTACTTTCATGCTGAACAGTGCAATCCATTTGGCCAAGATGTGGTCTGGAATTTACTAGAGGAATGAGCAAGTCTTTCTGTTTATTTTCATTATACACCATTGAACTTGGGAAACATACACCTATTTGTCAGAAATGAAAAAGAGGATCATAAAGCTAGTATGAGTTGAACCCAAAAGGATAAACTGAAATTCTGTCAAATTCTCTAATGATGAAGTAAAACGGAGTTTTGGGTTGTTTTTTTTTTTTAAGTGATGTTATATATCACCAAAATAGAAACCTGGACAATGGAAGTTCTGTCCCAGAGGTAGAGGGAAGCAAACCCAAATATTTGTTAATAGTATGCTGCACATCTGAGGCCTCAAGTGATTGCATATTGCTTCAAAGTGGGACAAATTATTGACCAGTCAGCTTGGCATAAGCTGTTTACAGTTGGTTAGATCAATGTAGTATTAGAAAACTGTTTAGAGGGGAAAGAGAGTTGAATTAGAAGGCAGGAATCTGCTAGCAACTATCAAGGACAAGGCACTTAAAATTCTTGGTCTCAGTTCCATGCTGGTAAAATGAGAAGTCTCAAGTAAGGGACCTTAAGGTTAATTTTTAACTCTTGTATACTCTACTTTCTTAGATAGTAAATTTTAAGACACATAAGGACAAGTGACTTCAACTAGCTTAAATGGAAAATCAAAAAATGTACAAATAAGCAATTCCTTTTAACCATTGTTTTGAATCTGAAAAAGGAGAAGGGAAAAGTAACATCATCATGAGCTCCTACTAGGATCCATAAGCAATGCTTATAGGTTTCATGGTTTGTATATTCCAAAAAATTAACTGTCATTATTCCCATTTGATAGATGAAGAAACTGAGGTTGAGGCAGTAATTTATATGAGGTCACACAACTGGTCTATCACAGAACCAGAAGTAGAAATCTGAGACAACCTGCTACTGTTACCACTTACTATTAATAAAAGGAAAAAGAAATTATTGATTAAGCAGATTTTCAATTTTAATGAATGATAGCCAGAAAAATTAATAAATTATTACTTCTTCTGGAAGGTGAAACTCTTTAGATTAAGACTCATTATTCAAAGGACCATTTTAGTAGTAGAAATTCTGAATTAAGAAATACTTTATTATTTTTTAAAATATTTATTTATTTATTTTCTTTACAAGAAATACTTTAAAACAAATCCGTGTTTAAAATATTCAAGTACACATGCCAAGAGTTCTCAACTTGTTCATAAGGTAAGATAACGGGAAGTTTGGGTCTCTTTCAGAAGCAATATGGAATATTAATATCATTTAATCAATTAAAAATTATAGTATAGACATTGCTGCTATTTCAGTTACTATCTTATTACTAGACAAGTTTAAAGAGGTGCCAAAGTTTTAAGAAAAACTACTGGGAAGAAAACTTAAAATTATTTTTTAATCTTTCTGTTTATTTTTTTCCCCTCCAAACCTCTGTTAAAAGAAAAACTGAGGCATACCAAAAATTTTGAGTTTATCTGAGCAAAAATCCATTTGAATTCGGCAGCATCCAATTTAACAGAAGGAGCTCCAAGGAGTGGTACAAAATGAAAAACTTTCATAGACAGAAAGGAGCAGGCATAAGGAAGTTTTACTAGCAAAAAAGTAGGCTTTTGATGGCTAAGTTACTTTCCTTTAGGGGATAGTAGAGGTCTATCAGGCAGATGATCTAACTAGTGATGATCAGGAGTCTTCTGACTGACTGGTTTAAGATTCCATTTCTGGGTAAGCTGAAACTATACTTAAGTCTTCATTTGGTGATGTGGGACTTAGCTTGCTGTCTTGTTTCTAATACATTAGATTTTTATTTTGGGAGTAAAATATAAAGGAAATTTTAGTTTGAGAAACCTGGGCAGACAAAATAATCAAATTTTTTTCAAATAAAGATCTTTTAGAGAACAAATATAGTTCTAACATTTTTAAAAGGTAAAAATCATCTCCATCACATATATTAGTAAGTACTACATGTCTCTCTTCTCTACTGAAAGCCTCAGTATCCCTGTACTTCAAAATAGATGTACTTGCCTTGCCCATTAGTGCCCAAGTTGCTTAAGAACAGGGCTTGATTCCCCAGAACCTAGCAAAGTACCTCATGGCAAATTCTTAAAACAGCTACATTTGAAACTGGTAAAAGTTGAGTTAATGAGGCTTTACCCTATGAAGGACCCTTGGAAAGTAGGTAACTCTCAAAAGGGCAAATGACTTTGATGTTCCTTGTGTTTTCTGACCTCTAAGTATCAGACTGACTAACAAACTGTGTATGCGTGACAGGCTTTTACCATATAAGGTATAAGAGCAGGATCTCATGAGTCTAGAAAAGCAGGGAAAATAACAAGCAGCATCTCCTATTGAATTGGCTTCAGCTTTGGGTAGAGAGTAAAGAACAGTATTTCTAATACTGCTGGATTCATATCTTGCCGCAAGGCTAGAAAAATAAATTCTTGTTGGAAATGGTCTTAATTGTGGCTGATTACACAGGTCGGGGGACAGAGACTTAACAATAATCTTGACAGTCTACACAGAACTATTAGAGCTATGTTATGATTATTGTCCTGGGAATCTTTTCACATTGTTTCTATGGCAAAATGCACTCCAAACTCAAAACAATCAATTTAAACAGTGATCTACTGGGAGACAGCTCATGTATGACTTAATACCATCTAAAATGTGCTGGGGACAAATGTGAACCAAAAAAAGACAAACCAGGTAAAGAACTTGGAAATTGGTAGTTAGGTGTGTCCCACTTTTTCACAGCTGTAGTTACATCTATTTTTCTTTTCTTTAATGCACTATTTGGTGCCTTTACATTCTTTCAAACTGTTCCTCGGTTTTTTATTTGTTTACTAAATTCTCAATTACATTGCATTACTCATTTTCCTCAAATGGATATTTTGGCCATCTTTCTCCTTCATTATGAGCCAATTTTCATTGGTTTTTTGCCTTTGACTCCTTTTCTTTTCCTAGTGTTTACCTTTCCAAGTTTTTAAAACAAAGCCAAAAAAAACAAATTAAAACTTTATCACCTTTGGATAGTGCAGAAATACAATGCTGTATTAAAACTTTCTTTGGGGCTCTCAGTTCAAAAACATAACTTAGACTCAAGTTTCTCTCTGTGTCCCCCCAAAATTCCCCTCATTCAAAATGTTTCCCAAAGCTTTCTAACAATGAAAACTCAGCCACTCAAGGCAGCCGACCCAGGAAACCCTTTGGCAGGAACAATAGCTGATGTAATCTTCCAGATGAAGCCACAAAATTTCCCTTGTTCCACAAGAATGGATAACAGTGCATTTACGACATTTTGTGAATTCACAGAACAAGCAGCAGGCGTGTACCACAGGGAAGCGCGGTCCGGCAAATACAAGCTCACCTACGCAGAAGCGAAGGCCGTGTGTGAATATGAAGGTGGCCATCTTGCTACCTACAAGCAGTTAGAGGCAGCCAGAAAAATTGGTAACTGCTTTGAACATTATATTTCTTCTTTTTCACCCTTGGAAAAAAATTTTTTCCACCTTTCCTGCAACCTCTTATTAAGACTTACTTCTCCACCTCTGCTAATAGTCCCTCTGGCTTTTCCCATTTTCTCTGCCTAGAGCTAGATGATGGACAGTTTCTAGAACAAACAACTGAGTTGGGGGTCACCTCCCATTCAGAGCAAATAAATTAAAGTCAAAAGAAAATGAAGATATCATCTCGCTATCATTTCAGTTCCTCATTAATTCTAATGCCATTGCTATTCATTTTTAATATTATACCATTTTATCTTTTCTTGATCTCTGTGGGTTTCCTCAGTTGTTAAATGATGTTACTACATTGAATCTTACAAAGAAATTCACTTGGTAGAAGAAACAGTGAATTTAGTGATTTTTTTTTTCAAGTTTTTCCTTTTCTTTTTTTTACATTAAGTGGGAGAATGCATTTGTATTTTAGAATCAAAAGCCATGAGGAAAAGAGTTGTAAAGCACCAGATGAAAGATACTGGGAAGATGATGTCAGGACACCATTACTGGGTTTTCACCCAGTAATTAACTAATACTGTTTGCTTCTTTATAATAAAAGCTGGGGGGTGGGGGAGGGGAAGGGGGCTGCTACTGTCTCTCCTGGACTTTCAGGAGAATCCAATAGGCCACCTCCATTCAAAATTATCTTCTCCATTAAAGAAATCCCTTTGCTGATAGGGAAATACATGGCAAAGCTCATGCAAATATCATATATAACCCAAGACAAAAATAAAGGTGTTGTCAAAAATGGTTGAGAGTTTTCCCCAGATGACTGCTCAGTCTATACCCACAGGGCTGTGTGTGACACAGTAACTGGAATGAGGCATGCAAAAGCCAGAGCCATCACTAGCCACCAGGGACTTGTACTCAAATCGTTCTTGGATGGCATTGGCAAATATTAAAAAAGTGTCCAAAGCTGAGCAAGGAAAACAACGCTGAGGCTTTGTTTGAAATGTTGAGTGCTTTTATCTTTATTTAAATTTTTAAAAAATATTAGCAATATCTTAATCGATTCTGAAAGAGACACTATCATTTGAAAAAAATGTTTTCAGTATTGGTGATAATTTTAGTCATCTCATGGCACTAGTAGGGTCATTTGTGAAAAGAAGCCAGCTCTGAACTTGGATTGTTTTCATATCCATGGTATTATTATTTCTTAGTCCATCTTTTTTTTTCTTTTTTTTTTTGCCAAGATTCTTTTTTTTCTAGTAAAATTCAGATGTTATAAGAACTTTTATATGTGTTCGAACTTTATTTTTTAAGAAAGCTGTTTTTTCCTTTTATATGAACTGGATTTCGGCAGTTAAGACACTGTCCCTGTTGGGAGGAGCCATCTTGATTGAGATGACCTTTGCTCAGCTGAGGGAACACACAAGTTAAGCCATTACCCTTCCATTCTCTTGCAGGATTTCATATCTGTGCCGCTGGGTGGATGGCCAAGGGTAGAGTTGGATACCCTATTGTGAAGCCAGGGCCCAACTGTGGATTTGGAAAAACTGGTATTATCGATTATGGAATCCGTCTCAATAGAAGTGAAAGATGGGACGCATACTGCTACAACCCACATGGTTTGTAGAAAATAGTGGTTTTATACTATACAAAAACAGTTGCATGTTATGAAAAAGAAATGTCCTCTTTTTCCAGAGACAAATCAGTGTAATAATGATAATTTTAAACGTTTGTAAAAATACAGCTGGCTGCGTCCAGTCTTAGTTGCAGTGCGTGGGCTCCCCATGGCATGTGGGATCTTGGTTCACCGGCCAGGGATCCAACCTGCAGTCCCCGCACTGCAAGCCAGACTCTTAAGTACTGGACCACCAGGGAAGTCCTCAGTAATGATAATTATTAATCACAACTACCATTCATAGAATGATTATGCTGTGCCAAATGCTGACTATGTCCCTTCATCCTGTCACTTAATGTTCACAACTCTGCAAGGAGTTATTGTTATACTCATTTTAGAATTCAGGAAACTGAAAGTTCAAGAACTTAAGTACTTTCCCCAGATCAGACAGCTGATAATTAGTAGGCAAGTGAGATCTCAAATTTAGTTTTCTGTGCCAGGGAACTTCCTGAGCACAAAGGGGGTGGGGTGGAAAAAGCAGATTATAAACTTATCACGGTGAACTAGCTAAAACTATGAAATAGTATAATACTACAAAATGTTAACTGTTCAAAGTTATCCTTTTACTAGAATAAGAAAAAGGAGACAGAATATACAAATTGTTTTTCCTAATTTTTTTTTGTGTGTAAATTCTTAAACTTCAAAACTAAGCAACTCCCACTCTGTGTTTTTTTCAATGAATATATACTGGATATTCTAGTTATTATTATATAGTACATGTTTTATTCATATTCTTTTTCCATGGTTGATTGTAGTCAGGAAAACTTTAAAGAGAAAATTAACTCATCATAATTACTATGAAGAGTAATTCTTGGCCCATGCTGTTAGAGAAAAAAGATTGTTTGGGAATTTATTTCCCCCAGGATAATATTACAAACTGTTACAACATGTCACAAACTATTTCCTATATTTATGATCATAAATATCCTCAGGTAGTGTCTCATTTGGATCTACTTTATGAGAAAGTCTGTTACATAGTAGGAGAGTTACAGTGAAGTTCTAACATAGTATTATAGAATTTGTTATCGTTTAATAATATTAGTCATTGGAGAACAGTTTCTCAAGTTTGTAGCTAACCTATATCTCAAATCCTAGGAGACCTGAGAAAGAACAAGTCTCCTAGGATTCTGTACACATTTTCCCAGAATGAAAAGTATTCAGCCTCTATGAGAAATAAATCCAACTTAGAAAAATTTGTTTAAGGGAAGTTGGCATTCTTATAAAAGAGCAATGAAATGTACAGAATCCTAGGAGACTTGTTCTTACTCAATTCTCGGCTTACTTTTAGATTCAGTGATATGCTGATTATTTAGGATGTGGTTAACCTGAAAGGGACTGGGGGCCACCTGAACTAGCAATGGGAGAAGCACAGTTCACTGAAAAATGATTGGAATGAAAAAAATCATAACAGTATCAGGAAAATAAAGATTCATCAGTATCGCCAAGTTACAGCTGCTTGAAGTAAGGAAGAACAGGGTCATTCAGAAATGTTGAGAAGTAACCTTGCTCATTCAAGTTCTGACCATGTGGCATGATGCTGACTCCCTCCTGCATAAACACTTCTTAATCAATTAGCGGTCAGTCCTCAAATTTATAAAGTCAGATTTAAGAAGTCTGCTTCATAAATCTGTCATTTTCTAAATAAGCCAGAGGTGAGACAACAGTTATACATAACATGAAATACAGAGCTGATGGATATAGCTAAATATACAACCAAAGTAGTTCAATATTTGGATTTTTCCTTAATCTAGTGATATATACATTGAAGATACAGGAGGCTGGGAATTTCTTAATGATCCAGTGGTTAGGACTTAGTACTTTCACTGCCAAGGGTGTCGGTTCAGTCCCTGGATGGGGAAGTAAGACAGTGCAAACGGTAAGACATGGCTAAATATATATATATAAATATTATTTATATATAGATATTATATATATGTAAATGTAGGATGCTATGGGACAGAGAAAATCACTCACAAAGTGGGCACTTGTTAGTCGCTCAGTCATGTCTGACTCTTTGAGACCCCATGGACTATGTAGCCCACCAGGCTATTCCGTCTGTGGAATTCTCCAGGCAAGAATACTGGAGTGGGTAGCCATTCCCTTCTCCAGGGAAATCTTACCAACCCAGGGATCCAACCCGGGTGTCCTGCATTACAGGCAGACTCTTTACCATCTGAACCACCAGGGAAGCCCCTTATGTGCACATAAACACTATATATTTTATAATATTTAATAACACAATATGAACAGCTTACACTTTGCGTAATATCATTAAGCTATCCTCTATATTCATCCGCAGACTAGTGCTGTGAGGGAGGCAACAGAAGAGGCATTACTATATTTATTTTATCAATGAAGACACTGAGGTACAGACTGGTCACTGAGCTCAGACTCGGTTGCTGACCTTCCTTGTCACTCCCTAGCCTTTCTAAGAGCCTATTCTGTCCTGGGGACACAAGCCCCTTAACCTCTATGGTGTTAAGGATTCTAGCACAATTTTTTATCATAGTTATTTTAAAGAAGAATATTCTTGTAAAAAGCCTCTAATTGATACAATAAAAATATCTTTGAATACTACCAGAGTCACCACCTCCACACCACCACTCAGATTATTTTTGAATTTCCAGTTTCTATCTTTTTTTTTAAAGACACTAGACATTTAGTTGATATGGAATTAAAATGAACTGGGACCCTTCTATAGCTTTCCTTCTAGGTCACACTGCAAAATTACTGCTCTGGCAGAGATTGTTCACTCTTATAAGAGGTTATGGGACATGACAGAAATCTATGAAATAGTAAATGACTTGGAAAAAATCAACATAGATATCTCCACCAAATCCTCAAATAGTATTAGAATTAAGTTGCTAATTTAAACCAGTAAAAGGAGTATAGAATGATTTTAAATTCTTCCTTTTAACTGGATTAGAATGATCTTCAAATTCCCTAGTGGTCTTTATTAGGATTTTCCAAACAGAATTTATTGGACGCATTATTCTAAGTGTTCAAGTCCCTGAAGACACAGTGGTAACACCACAGGACAAAATCCCTTTCATAGTTGGTGACGTAGATATATGTTGGTGAAGTAGGTATATGTTGTTAATATATGTAGGTATATGTATCAATATTTGTCAAAACACATATAAGTGTGCACTTAAGATGTGTGTTCTATGCTTAAAATGTGAACAGAGCAAGAAATGTAAACAGGATCACAATTATTTCTTCCTGCTACCTTACGTTTTTAAAAAAATCACAAGTGGTCTATGTTTATTTTCAAGAATTTAGCAACTATTAACAAAAAAATGCAGTTATTCTTCAGCTACAATTACATACAATATGCTATGGAGGCTATATATTTATTCAGGTCTTTATTTTTATTTCATAAAAAGTACTAAATAGATGGACACTAAGAAATGAACATCTTTTTAAAGTAGGAATCATCTTTTCAAATGCTTTTTTTTTTTCTTTTCTCATTTCAGCAAAGGAGTGTGGCGGTGTGTTTACAGATCCAAAGCGAATTTTTAAATCTCCAGGCTTCCCAAATGAGTATGATGATAACCAGATCTGCTACTGGCACATTAGACTCAAGTATGGTCAGCGCATTCACCTGAGTTTTTTGTACTTTGACCTTGAAGATGACCCAGCTTGCTTGGCTGACTATGTTGAAGTATACGACAGTTACGATGATGTCCATGGCTTTGTGGGGAGGTATGTGTTGCTTCTCCATACAGGAAGCTAATGAACATCTGATATTTTGTATGATGCTTCTTTAATTTCTCCCCAGCTGTCCCTACAATATTGATTTTCCAGTTTATCTATTCCCCTGCAACATCCTTTCCTTTCCTAACCAAGATTTTTCTTTGCACTGTTACTCCTAACAAGCCATAGTCAGCTGCTACCTCTACTTATGATTAAAAGTGATAGCTACTTTTTGATTTGTTAAATTGTAACAGTTAAATATTCCAATTATACAGACCTCAAGATTTGACTAATAGGAGAAAGAAGATACATAGGATGGGAAATTTGTTGGGGTTTTTAAGTGTTCTGATTTCTGTCAACCTACTAAAAATAATTATAAATTCAGTAATTGTTACCTTTCTTCTGTGTACAAAGCATTGTACTAAGCATTATGGATATAAGGTAAATAAGTACACTAGAGCCCCTTCTCTCATACAGTTTAGCTAATTATACAATCGATATCTTCTTAAAAATAGCTTTCCTTGCCACAAAAAAAAAATGTTCCTTTCCTCAGTATTTCTCTCCTGGTTTTTCAACATGCTGGGACACAATATTTTTGGTGCCTGTTCTCACCCAATACCTTTAATATAGTTTAAATTTTACAATACAAATTTTGCAACATTGTATGAAATATTATAAATTAAAGAGGGCACAGTTAGGTGTTTTATATATTCATGTCCCCACTTAATAATGTGTATTTTAAAATATCTACCATCAGTGGGTTATCAGCTATCAATTCTCTATTATCCATGATAGTAATTTAATGAAAGAAAATAGTAGTGGGGATAATTTAAAATAATAAACAATATCTTTTTATTAACTTTGAAATCTGTAACATAAATGAAAAGAAAAATAAAGGCATTTCTTGCATAAATGAACAGCAGTTTTTGGATGGAAAGTGGTTTTTTTTTGTTGTTGTTTTGTTCTTTAGCTGAGGCTACTAGTATAGAAAAAAAAATACAAATAGTTTTAAAAAATAGCTTGAAGAAGACTAGAAGTAGGATCTGAGGAATTAAGTACAAAGTCTTTTTTGAAAGAACAGACCTCTTACCTTGGGACTTAAGATAACATTTTTATCCTAAAGCTAGTTTCAGAAATCAATTACAGTTCTAGATAAAATGACTTTTTAATCTACAGGCTAATTTGTTATTTATTGGATTATATTGTATGATTTACCTTTATGATAGACTTTCTCCCTCTCTGGAATAAACTCCTTTTTTTTTTTTTAGAAACTAACAAAACCCTTTATTTTTTATATAATTATGTGCAAGGGAATTCCTTTCAAGCCATGATTCAGATAGAAATCACATCATCTTTTAAGGTCCAACGTAATTTTTTTCCTTTCTAAATCAGTCATACCCCCCACTTTCTTTCATAGCCCCCATTCTTCTTTAACTGTGAAGAAATCTTCATGAGATTAATCAGAAACAACTTTTTAAAATTTCCCAAATAGATTTAAATTGTCTACCACACAAAAAGCCTTGTAGACACACAGAGTAGAAATGCCACAAATTCTTTCTTAAGAGTCTCCATACTGCACGAAGGCGATTTCAGACAATATTTTAGCCTCTCTTCTCTCTTACAGGGGCTTTCCAGGTGGTTCTAGTGGTAAAGAACCCGCCTGCCAGTGCAGGAGATGTAGGAGACTCGGGTTCCATCCCAGGGTCAGGAAAATCCCTTGGAGGAGTGCATGGCAACCCACTCCAGTATTCTTGCCTGGAGAACCCCATGGACAGAGGAGCCTGGCGGGCTGCAGCCCATAGGGTCGCACAAAATCAGACACACTGAAGCAACTCAGCCCTCACACAGGCTCTCTTATAAATTCTAGTAAAAATAAACAAACAATAAAATGTTGTAAATAATAGAAAAGGGAGCCATTACTTGGAGCAACTGGAGTAGGCAATGGCGTCCCACCCCAGTATTCTTACCTGGAAAATTTCCGTGGACAGAGGAGCCTGGTGGGTTATAGTCCATGGGGTCGCAAAGAGTCAGGCGTGACTGAGCACACACGCACCTCTTAGGGGAAATATAAAGTACATCAATGATCAGTTAGAGTCACTTGCAAGAGCTAGATTATAATCATTCATGTGACCTCTCCTTTTTAAAATTTCTCTTTCAGATACTGTGGAGATGAGCTTCCAGAAGACATCATTAGTACAGGTAATGGCTCTAAATCGAGAAACAAAAGTATGATTTGCTTTCTCAGTGTCACTGAATGTGAAGGGTCCAACAGTTATTACTACATAACTTTTTAAAGTTGAGAACTGAAGACAGACGTGGCTTGCTAGCCTGTAAAAGGCAAAAAACTATTTATACTTTAAAAAGTGTGTAGTCTCTGGTTACTTGCAAGAAATGCAGTCTGAGATAGTCTTGCGTCTGCAAATCCATAAATACTGCTCTATCTTATAATTCCCATAAACTGTGGTAACAAAAGGCCCAAACTTTTCATCGATGAAGGATTGAAGTAATTTGTCAAGTTGTTAAAAATATCTTTCATCATTGAAAAAAATTTTGTCATATTTATTGCATTTTCACATTAGTAGAGCAATCCCCAGAAAGTCTTATGAAGATCACAGTTCTGTTAGGTGCTTTTAATAGCTATTACATGATAAAAGGGCTCTAAAGTCAGGTAAATTGGGGAAACTTTGGGTTAAACAACGTTAAACAGGTTTCTTTGTCAGGAAGACGTCAGAGAACTTTGACTATGCTAATTACGCATAGTTAATCTTAAAAGCCTAACTACAGTGAGCAATGTCTTCCAAATCTTTTGCCTCTTGCTAATTATTTTATGAGACTGTTCCTTGAAATGTGCGCCGAGAAATGTTCCAGTAGCAGCATACATTTATCGCAATAAGCAATACCACTGCTATTGCCTCAAACTGCTATTTTCTGGCTAAGAACTTTTACTTTCTTGGATGTCTTCATTTTTCTTTTTATTTTCATCACTAGCACCAGTAATTGGCATTCTGGCTTGCTCTATTTTTCCTCTGAGCAATTAAAAAAAAAAATCATCACAGTACTTCTGCAACTAAAAACTCCAAAGCTACATTGAGTTGCAATTTCTAGTCCTTAAACTGAGATACTACAAGCTAAATTAGTCCCACACCCTAGCTTTGCAGTGCATGCAGTTTTCATTGATGAATCATTACAAGGGATGGAAATTCTTGTTCAATACTGGAATGATTAATGCTTAAAGTTTATTAATTCATTACTATGTCACAATCTCCTTAGGAAGAGTAATCTGTTAAACTTTTTATTTATCTCTTATTCTTTACTCGAGAACATATTTCGTGTTAACAGAAAACTAAAAGAAGACATTTTATGAGATGTAGGACAGTAGTTGGGAGGGGGTGAGAATTCTAGTTTAAAAAAGTGAAACAGAGGGAGGAGAATCCAAAGGGAGCCTGAAACTTGACATTTTTCTTATTTTGTCTAACACAGACTCCAAATGTAATACCAAATCAGTGTTTTTCTTGTACAACTGCAAGAAACTAAAAAAAGAAAAATCAAACAATTTATTTTTCAAAGAGAAACAAATCAATAGAAAGAACATAGTTAAGTAAAGTGCCAAAGATTTAGCAAAACAGCAGGAAGAATACACACTGATACAGAGTAATAGAAAAAGAATATAAAAAATAAGTTTAAAGTACTTTGATCTAGTTTTCTTCTTAAATATATGCTTACTCACCCCAGGATATTTATATTAAAAAACAAAAACAGAAAATAAACTAAAAACTACCCATAATTGTACCACTTTAATTAAAGGTATATAAGGTAAGAAAGTACCCACTCTTCTCATCTCTCGCTACCCAAGAAAGGCATTGGACAACTATGTGGTGTCCATCTTTCCAGATGTCTTCCTATAACAAACAAACATTATATACATGGAGACTATGGAGCTACTTCAAAGTCACAGTATAATTGGGAAGCCCTGTATATTTAGATCATTTTAATTCTTTTTAATGACTCTTAATAGGTGCCATAATTTGTTATACATCAATATTTAACATCCTGAAGGCAGTTGTTTCTGATTTTTTTGTCTTTTGCTATTCAGCATTTCACTAGACATTAAAAGAATTTTTTTTATTTATTTGTCTGTGCGGGTCTTAGTTGTGGCATATAGGATCTAGTTACTTGACCAGAGATTGAACCCTGGCTCCCTGCATTGGGAGTGCAGAGTCTTAGGCACTGAACCACCAGGGAAGTCCCCTAGATATTTTCACACTTCTACTTGTTAGTGCCATTTTTTTTTTTTTTTAAGAGTTAATTCCTAGAAGTGAAATTTTGAGGTCACAAGTAATGTACACTTAGGAGGGTGTGTGTGTGTGTGTGTGTGTGTGTGTTCAGTTGAGTCTGACTCTTAGCGAACCCTGGACTGTAGCCCGCCAGGCTCCTCTGTTCGTAGAATCTTCCAAGGAAGAATACTGGAGTGGGTTGCCATTTCCCTCTTCAGGGAATCTGCCTGACCCAGGGATCAAACCCACCACTCTTGTGTCTCATGCATTGGCAGGTGGATTCTTTACTACTGTGCCACATGGGAAGCCACAGATGTGGATAGATGCCAGAAAATTAACACTAGGCCTTACTGTGCCAATTTTTATTTTAACCAGTTGAGTAGTCTACAAAAAAATTTTCTTTTTTCATTTAAGCAGCTCTGCCAAGCTTGAGAAGAGTGCAGTAGACCAGAGCATGAACTCTAGGTTCAAACCTGGTTCTGCCACTTCAAACTCTGCGGCCTTGGGCAAGCTACCCAGGCTCTCTGTGCCTCAATTTCATCTATAAAATGACTATTTTAATAGTATGCACCTCACCATGTTGCTGCAGAAAATAAGATGAAAGACACTTAAAGCTGTGCTTGACAAAAGCCAACAGTAGCATTCAGTGTGTATGGGGGTTTTGCCAGGAAATCTAGATTTATGATTTGGATTAAGGAGGCCTTTCCCACATGAAAAAGAAAAATATTCCTACATTTATTTCATATAATGAAGTTTTTCTTTTTTCTTTTTGGTACATGTTGGTCTTTAATGCAGGTGAAATGTAGTTAAGTGCTTTGTTTAAAAGAGAGATCTAGCTTTGTGGCTTTTTTGCTTTTTTTTTTTTTCTTAACAAATGCAAGGTTTGTTGCCATCATTTAGTAAATAACCCATCTGTTTCTCACTGGTTTGAACTGCCTGCTGTCCTCCTATAATTCTATGGGAGTTCCTTCTACAAAGAAAATCTTTTGAAACAGAATAGACAGAATTTCCTGAAGGACAGATTAGAGAGCCACAGGAAAAATCTGGAAGTCCTTGCTCTACCTGGCAATGATAGTACAGACTCAACAACTTGAGAATATAGTTCTGAATTCTAGGAGTCTTGTTCATGAATTTTCATATTCTCCTTATGAAAATGATGAATCTTTGAACTGTCAGCCAGATTGAAGGAGAGTAACATCTTGGTTCTTCTGCATCTTCCTTATCCTCAGGAAATGTCATGACCCTGAAGTTTCTAAGTGATGCTTCAGTGACTGCAGGAGGTTTCCAAATCAAATACGTCGCAGTGGATCCTCTGTCCAAATCCAGTCAAGGAAAGAATGCAAGTACTACAAGTACTACTTCTACTGGAAATAAAAACTTTTTAGCTGGAAGATTTAGCCATTTATAAAAGCAAAAGAAAAAAAAAAAACAACATTCCGTATTTATGTTTCTATCTTTTGGAACACTTTTGATCTCACTTTTATATTATTATTATTAACATTTATTTATTATTTTTCTAAATGTGAAAACAATACCTGATAATCTGAGGAAAACTGGAAAATATGGACAACTGAATGAGAAAATAAAATCTGCCATAATCTCCTTGCATAAACATAGCAAGCATTAAATTTATACATACTTTTGTAGTCATTTTTCAATTTGTTATATATGTATATATGCATCTATATGTATTCATACTTCAAATTATTGAATCCTACTCTATGTACAGTTTGACATCTTGAATTTTTTCAACCTTGAACTTTATGCTATACACATTTTCCCCTATCACTGAGTATTCTGCAAAAACGTGATTTTGAATAACTGTAAAATGTCCATGGTATGATTGTCCCATACTTCCTATAAACCTGTCTCTACTGTGGGAATTATTGGTTGTTTTTATAAATATTGTTCCAATAAACATTCTTGAACATATATGTATTTGGACATTCCTCTAATTATTCAAGATAGGGTCCTAGAGGTGGAATTACTGAGTCAGAGATTAATTAAAATAAAAATTTTTTGAGGTAGATCAGCTGGACTTTATGACACTGAATGGGATGGGTGGTAGGCTGGGTGGCAGGTGGGCCACACTCACTCAGCAGACAGAGGTAGCTTCTAAGGGAGCTAGAAAGTGAATGCACTAGGAAAACAGCAGGTTTTAAGGGCACATTTCATCTCACATGCTAGCAAAGTAATGCTCAAAATCCTCCAAGCCAGGCTTCAACAGTATGTTAACCATGAACTTCCAGATGTTCAAGCTGGATTTAGAAAAGGCAAAGGAACCAGAGATCAAATTGCCAACATCTGCTGGATCATCGAAAAAGCATGAGAGTTCCATAAAAACATCCACTTCTGCTTTATTGACTATGCCAATGCCTTTGACTGTGTGGATCACAACAAACTGTGGAAAATTCTTCAAGAGATGGGAATACCATGCCACCTTACTTGCCTCCTAAGAAATCTGTATGCAGGTCAAGAAGTAATACTTTGAACTGGACAAGGAACAACAGGACTGGGCTGGATCCAAATCGGGAAAGGAGTACATCAAGGCTGTATACTGTCACTCTGCTTATTTAACTTATATGCAGAGTACATCATGAGAAACACTAGGCTGGATGAAGCACAAGCTGGAATCAAGGTTGCCGGGAGAAATTATCAATAACCTCAGATACGCAGATGACAACTCCCTTATGGCAGAAAGTGAAGAGGAACTAAAGAGCCTCCTAATGAAAGTGAAAGAGGAGAGTGAAAAAGTTAGCTTAAAACTCAACATTCAGAAAACTAAGATCATGGCATCTGGTCCCATCACTTCATAGCAAATAGGTGGGGAAACAATGGAGACACTGACAGACTTCATATTCTTGGGCTCCAAAATCACTGCAGATGGTGACTGCCACCATGAAATTTAAAGACACTTGTTCCTTGGAAGAAATGCTATGACCAACCTAGACAGCACATTACTTTGCCAACAAAGGTTCATCTAGTCAAAGGTATGGTTTTTCCAGTAGTCATGTTTGGATGTGAGGGTTGGACAGTAAAGAAAGCTGAGTGCCGAAGAACTGATGCTTTTGAATGATAGTGTTGGAGAAGACTCTTGAGACTCCCTTGGACTGCAAGGAGATTAAATCAGTCTATCCTAAAGGAGATCAGTCCTGAATATTCATTTGAAGGACTGATACTGAAGCTGAAGCTCCAATACTTTGGCCACCTAATGCAAAGAACTGACTCATTTGAAAAGACCCTAATGCTGGGAAAGATTGAAGGTGGGAGGAGAAGGGGAAAACAGAGGATGAGATGGGTGGATGGCATCAC